>JAGFMF010011568.1:4675762-4777977 GCA_019455555.1 Galemys pyrenaicus
TGTCCTCTTTGGAGAATTGCCTTTTTAGCTCTTTTGCCCATTTTTGGACTGGGTTGTTTTCTTTGTTTCTGTTTAGTCTGGTTAGTTCTTTGTGAATCTTCACACAGATTTATGAAGGCCTTGTAGACATATAACTATAGAGTTTTTCATTTCAGGTGTGTATGCTAAACACATCAGTGAGGGGTTCAATTGTTGGATAAGATGAAGTAAGTCCACTTCTCTCTATTTCTTTCACTGGAGTCATAAAACATGGACAGAATGTATAGGGCAGCTATTTGAAGACTATGAAAAACAGAAAACTGGGCAGATTCAAAAAGAAGGCAAGAACTGAACTGAACTGGGGGGGAATTTACCAATCCTTTCCTTGCTCCTTTATTCTCCCACCCTGGATTCAACTCAGACCTAATTCCAAAGTGGGCACTTCCTGTCCAAAGAAAGGACAGGAAGTGATGAGGGGTAGGAAGGCAGGAGGGAGGGAGGGAGGGACGAGGAGGGTGGAGAGAGAGAGAGAGAAAGAGAAAGAGAGAGAGAGAGAGAGAGAGAGAGAGAGAGAGAGAGAGAGAGAATATGAATGGAAGAGAAGCAAAGCCAAGTCAAGCCCATGCTAGCATTTAGCTCTGGGTAGAGGAACAGGAAAAAGATCTAGTGGAAACTATTTTCTGAGGTTTCTTGGACTCTGTCTTCCAGGTATTCCTCATCATGGTTATGGCAGTTGTGGCAGTAGTAGTAGTAATAGTAGTAGTAGCAGAAGTAGAGAAAGAAGCTGGCAGAAATCTAAAATTTTGAGAAGGGAATCATCCTCTCTCACTAGAGAAAGGAGAAACGGTGGTTCCCAGAGGGTGGAATGAACCCATGCCGTGATTTCCTCTTTTGGTTCTTTTTTACATTATTTGACCCCAAAATAGGCAGAGTGACGAGAAGTACACAGCAACGCAGGAGAAATAAAGTCCCAGCTTTCTGGCCAAAGGACTAGATAAGGGGAGCACTAGAGAACAGGAAAATATAGGGGAGATTATAGGGAAGGAATGTGGGAATGCCAGTGTCTTCCTAATTCCTAGTTTAGCATTTGTGATCTGTTGGACTGGATTCATATTTCCAGATAGATCAATTGTTAGGTTTTTTAAGGGTCTTACTTTCTCCACTGATGAAAGTGTCAAAGAGGAACTCAACTTCCTTTTAAACAGATATACTATGACTGTAGGTTAGCAAAAAATAGGGATATGCAAAATATTGAATGAAAATTCCAGTAATAAATACTAATACATTAGTATCTTTTAACAAGAATAGCAACAAAAAGAAACAACTTCTGTAGCACCATTTATTGAGTGTATCAGATGATAAACTAAATGCTTTGCATTACTTAGCTGAGTACATACTTTATGTGACTCTGAGGTGTTTTCATTTCCCTAAAAATGTATTACTGCTAAATCTCTAGTCTTTCTCTCTGCATTAATCTGTTCAAATATTCATTGCAATAATCCACTGAACTGCTCTAATGAACAGTATATATGTAATGTTTATAGTGCAGCACCAAATTGAATGTAATCAGCGCCAAAATAAATGGTATAGAAAATGCTTTACTATGGCCTGTTATTACAGAATAAGAGCAATATCAAAGAAGATGATACTTAGTATATGGTTAAGTACAAACTATGGCATAAATTCTCATTCCATTTGGTCCTTATCACACAGAGGCAAGTGGCCCAACCCTTTGCAGTCAACTTTACTTGTGGATGGAATCAGATCTCAGATATCTTCCTCAATGCAAATCTTCCCATTTATAACTATAATTTGATAAATTGCTTGTGTTATTCCTAATTTCACAGGGAATTACAGTGATTCCATTATACCTCAAGATTATAGTTAAATGAGCAACTGATGCCCAGTAATTTCATACAGTGTGTAAGGTGACTTCACAGAAGTATGAAGTATTCACCTTCCAATGGATTTGAACTTAAATCTGACAATCCAAGTTTTAAAATTTTTGTACTGCATCCAAACTTCCACCTTGTTTTGTGCAGAAATGAAAGTTTTCTCTACTATACATTTCAGAACAACCATTAGTAATGTCTTCTAAAATTAGTTGCTTTGAAATACCTTAAGTTGCAGTGAATTATTTTGGTATTACCATTCTTTTATATGAATGCAGTGAGTTGATATTTACAAATAAAATAGGCAAATCCCTTTTCTGAAAATTAGTCCTTAGACATCACTTGCTACAAAGCACTATGGTATGATATAACATGAGACCCAAGATTGAGAGATATTAAGTAATGAGAAGATAGTCTGTATTCTTACAGAGCTTACATGAAGCAGAAGAGTGATATAAGATCCTATGAATATGAATCCTGATACAGTAGACTAATACTCAAGAGTTGTCCCTGCTATTTGCAAAGAAAGCTAGAGAAACGTCCCATGGGAACACATAGGAATGTATTTTCAATGGCAATTCAGGAGAAATAAAGTCCCAGCTTTATACAATTTCCCAATTTTATCTACATCTCCTTCCCATGATGAATTTTTCTAATTTTTACTAAATATGTACACTATATGCCAATAAAATATAGCATCATTTTGCATGTTTATAAATTTATGTAATCATATTGTAACTCAACATTCTATTTTGAGTCACAATGAAATATAAATATCATTTATTCATTTTCATTTTATTAAATTACTACAATTTATCTATTCCTCTGTTGTTGGACATTTAGTTTCCAATATTTCATTATTTAATACACTTGCCTACATCTATGAAAGTTGCTTTATGGTATGTAGGAATAGAAGGCTGAGTATTGATTAGGAGCAGACTGTCCAAGTAGTTGTACCAAATCATGCTCCATCAGCAGTGCATGAGAATTTGCCCTGTCTGATTTAGCTCTGTCAGACTTTAAAATAGTTTGCCAACATAATGTGTGTGAAATGATATTTTGTTATTTTATTTTGGTTTTGTTTGATTTTACTATGGTTTCATAGAGGTATTGTGAGTTTCATTTAATAAGGATGTACCAGAGATATTAAAGTGTTGATAATTTAACAACTTATACACAGGCTGACTCAGTTTTGGTTTCCTTTTGTTCTGAACTTTGAGCTACATGAGTACAAAATAAATAGACTGAGTGAAGAAAACACTTTGAACTTTAATGGCTGTGTGTCCATGTATTGAAGAAAAGATTAATGAAACAGACTTCATTATATAAAGCAAAACATAAACACTGTAGTAGTTCTTACTCTAAATGTTTTCCATTGAATCGGCAAGTCATCACAATGTGCACATTTTATTATTCTAACTTCAATGACAATGAATGCTCCTTGACATTATTTTCAATGTATTCATAAGTTACATTTTAATATATGAAGTTTAAGTTATAATCTAAGGTAGTATTTCTGTTGATAGGAAATCATCAATTTTCCTCCTAAACTATTTAAAACTAGTCAAGAGAATTTTATTCACCATGGAAAGTAGCTCTTATTTGACATTCTTTTATTTATTCTAACTCCATTCTTGGGCTTAATGGCTGCTGTGTGTGCATGTATGCTCTCTCTCTCTTTTCATTTATTAGGTCAAAAGAAGTAGTATAGCTTCTTTTTTTTTTAAAAAGATTTATTTATTTATGCACACACAGGGTACAGGCCACAGATGCAGGAGGTGAGAGGGTTCACCAGAGACAGAGTGGGGAGCAGAACAGGGGAATCTACTGAAATACACTGCTAAGGGGAGCAGTGGGCAAGCCAGGAGAGATCTGCTGTGCCATGTGGGTTCCCCCAGCCGGGAATTGAACTCATGCTGCTGTACCACGATACTTCACAGAGTAGCACTCAAACTGCTGCGCCATGAGGGAGGCCCAGAAGTATAGTTTCTCATTAAAATTTTCTGACTTGTATTTGTTCAATTTTCTTCAGGATAATTACCTGGACTTTCATGCTACCATTTAAACTTTCATCACAGATTTTAAAAATTGAGTAAACTGTTTTAATAATAATGTGCTACTACTGGCTAGGATAGTTGCATTTCAGAGAGAACACCTGTTGATGCCTATAGTAACCTTAAACAGGGCTCAGAGAGCCCTAAATTCCTCTTGAGGAATTTTTGTGAAATGGTACAACAAAAAGCCTGAGAATTCTCAGAGAAAGAGAAGGAAGACAGCTTTACTATGCTGGCATCACCCCACCTCTCAGTCAGCATAGCTCCGTGCCAAGAAGGAACTTCTCAGTCAGAAAGAATTACTGTCACTGGGAAGGACAATGGGTGAACACTTTTAAAAGACACCATACGAGGGTCCTGCTTCAGTTTTATCCCATATAGACCCACAAAATTTGGTTTTACAGAGATAACTAGGAACAGGGTAGGAAAACAGTCTCTACCACTAGCAACCATGTAGCAGGGGCCATCAGAGTTGACAGTGACTTCCTCAGTAGACAAACATTAGATTCAGATGAAACTAATAGCCATCGTGGTTATGACCGATCCCCTGCAGTTTCACTGGCTGTTACTGCATAGACATTCACATTTACCAGTTCTGTCTTATCTAACCCCTTTCCCCTGCCTCTTCTAGTGTCCAAGAATGGCACTGGCAGCCATCTCAGGCCTCTGTGACTATGTGAGTGCAAATGCCAACCTTGATTCTTGTGGCTGACCCTCACTACCATATGTCTGCTAAAAACTAACCCTTTCAACTGTGTACTTATATGCTGCTGACCTGACAACCATCTCTGGCTTCCACTGGAGTATGCATATTCAGGCTGAGACTGTAGCCATAAAAGGCACATTTGATACCAGGCCCTGTAGACATCAGTAAGCCTATAGCAGGCCATGACCCTTGCTCCCTGGCCTGGCCTCCACTCCTGTATGTATGTTTGCATTCTTGACCCTGCCCCTAGACAGGTTGTGTGTGTATGTAACTGCTGGCTCTGGATAATACTTTTTCCTGCCCTGGTCCCTCACTATTGAATGTGGAGGCACTGCTGAAGATCCCAACTGTCCTTGTAGCCATTGTGGACTTCCTGAAGTACTCATCAGTGAACACAGGTGATCTGAGCCAGAGAGACAGCAAATCCCTAGACCTGCTGTTGCCACATGCCTCTGCCCCACAGGTGAAGGGCTTTTTCTTACTGAATTTAATTTGAAAAGTTTGGGAGAGATGACAACTTTTTAAAAAAATATGCAGATACTTACATAAGGCTACCGGATCATGAAAAATCATGGAAATGTGACTTTCTAAGGAGTTACACTAAAACTATGGGAACTTCCTCTGCTCCTAGTGGAGATCTAGGTATCTATCACCTGATAAAGAATTCAAAATAATTGTTTTACAGATACTCAGACAGCTGTAACAGATGTCAATTTAATGTGATTAGGAAAGCAACAGAAGAACAAATAGAAAGGCTCAATAAAGAGAAAACAAAAAGAACCAAATAGAAACTTGGAGTTGAAAAATACAATATTTGAACTGAAGAACTCAACAGGGAGCTTCAATATCAGACTTGACTAAGTAGAAGAAATAATCAGTGAGGAAGGAGATAGAGCAATTGAAGCTATCCAAACTTTTGGGGGAACCATTAAAAGTAACAATCATCATTAGAATCTCAGAAGAAAGGAAAAGAAAGCAGCACAAAGCTTATTTAAAGAAATATGGTTAAGAACACTGACCTGGGGAGGGATTTGGATAGACAAGTTTATGAAACTAATAGATTACTACAAAATTTCAGTCCAAAATGATATTTTCCCAGATAAATTATAATAAAAAGCTTCTAAAACTAAAGACAAAGAGAATTTTAAAACCAGCCAAAAAAAAAAAAAAAGTCCTCTTACACAAGGGAATCCCCATCAGGTTATCAGATTTTTCAGCAGACCTACAAACCAGGAAAAGATGGTATGATATATTCAAATTGCTGAAAGAAAACTGGCAACCAAGGATAATTTACCCAGTAAAAAAAGTCTGACAAATTAAAAAAGTTGGCAACTCTATCTGGGTCATCTGTTTCTTTTCATAGTTTGCTTGTACTATGAAGTCTAAATACCTTGGATTTATCATCCTACTTCAAGACACACCTACCCAGGACCTTACCCCAAATAATGGTTACATGATTGCACCTGCAGGCTGGGAAGTTTTTTCAATATGCTGGATTCCCTTTCCTCACATTTCTATCACAGATGCCTTCTCTTCCACTTCCTCTGTACCCACTCAAGTTTAAGTATGTCCAATTGCATTCATTCATTCATATTACTTGCCCCTAGCTGTTCTTTCTCAGACTCATTACATTCAAACTTGACTTCCGCTTATCGTCAGCCACTGTTTCCTTCAACCTCATGTTTGCTTCCCATTGTTAAAACCATGGGCACCTCAGTCAACAATGGACATTTGTATGTTTTCATATTATTGGAATTCAGTGGCCATTTGTTACATACTTCTTTCTGTTTGAAATGCTTTCTCTCCTTGATTTCTATGATGCCACACTTGTATTTTCTTGTGTATCTCTGCCACTTTTTCTCAGATTCCTGAATACATGTGTGATCAAGTCACACATACTGATGTGTTTCTTCTTCCTTCAAGTATACTATGTTTTTCCTAAGCTTTATAGTAAAATGCCTTTAGAATATCAAAGAGCAACAACTATAACAACAAAACAAAACAAAACAAAACAAAACAAAAAAAAGAAGCTCAAGGAAATGGGCAATTACAACCAAAAGCAAACAAAAAACTCAACAAGACCAAAAGGTCAAAGATAAACCAAAGGGACCATGGTGGAGGAGGGGGATGAGGGGAGGGCAAAGATGGAGATGAGGAGGGCAGAAAGAGCACAAGGGACTGAGGTGATGGTGAACATGTGGAATGGTGGTGGGAACTCCTGGGGAATACAAATGATGTCAAATATAATTAAATAAACTTTTTAAAAAAGTAAAATGCCTTTAAAATTCTTGCCCAGTCTAACTAAAAAAGATATACTTTTCTTTTATACTTTCCCTTAGTTCTAGCATTTATTTATTAATTTTTTTTAAAGATTTATTTATTTATGCACACAAGCACTGGGGTACAGGGCAGAGGTGTGTGTGGGGGAGTGAGAGGATTCACCACAGAGAGTGGGGAGCAGAACAGGCAGATCAACTGAAGTACACTGCTGAGGGGAGCAGCGGGCAAGGCAGGAGAGGTCTGCCGCACCATGTGGGTCCCCTCCCTGGCCGGCAGCAGGGATCGAACTCGTGCTGCAGTGGCTGTGGTCTGCTTCATAGTGCGTTGCTTAACCCACTGCGCCACCAGAGAGGCCCTAGTTCTAGCATTTATAACCTATTATATATCCAAGGTAAGAAATTGTTAATTTCAATGAAGGATAAAAATGAAATGACTTGACAATATTTTATATCTCCATGTACTTATGACAGTCATATCATAAGTACATGGAAAAAGCCCTGTCCTCAGCATTAGACCTGCTCTGAGTGTTATCTATGTTATTCTTAAAAATGCCTGAATAAGAAGAGTCCTTGAGTTTGTCAAGTCCTCTAATCTTATGATAAAGAGACTAAAGTCTAGATAATTTAGATTCTTTAGGGGACTGTGGCATGAATTTGTCAAATTAAATTTCCTTTATTTGAGAAAAGGCACCTATAAAATTTATTTATGAAAAAATGAAGGAATTTACATTAATTGCATTCTTGAGTTTATAGAGATTTTTACACAACACATACATACTTAGGTATACACATACTCTCACTCCACTCCTCATGACACAAGGCTATTTTCAGCTTGAAGTGAAGATAGAGTAAGCCGAGAGAACATGAGGCAGTTACCATAGTGCAGTGTTTGCATAAAATTGCCAGAACATTTCTTGAGATTAGGGATGAAGGCTATGTGAAAACTCTGTCAGTACTCATTGAACTCCTCCTTTGAGGAGGGCATTACAAGTTCAGAAGGTGTTATTAGCAAGCCAATATCAACAGCTGTGGTCAGTTAATAGGGTAAGAATTAAGCAGAAAGAATTAGCAAGTGATGATTACATAACTAACATCAGATTTGAATTTCAGTCACTTCTTTTCAATTAAAGATCTGTAAAGTTTCCAGTTCCCCTAATACGAGAAAAAGTCAGCCAAAATGAAGGAAAAAAAGAACAAGAAGCAAAACATATGCTGGTTATGGATTTGTATGAGCTATTTTGAAATTAAAAGTGCAAAACTGTCTATTTTAGATGGATGGCATTTCTTTGTTAAGACAGAAAGTGGGAAAAACTGTAATGCTAAAGATTGCAAATCTTTGAGACATCCTTACAGGATAAATGTAAGTTCTACTTCAGTGTTCTAAAAAG
Source organism: Galemys pyrenaicus (assembly GCA_019455555.1). Classification (NCBI taxonomy): domain Eukaryota; kingdom Metazoa; phylum Chordata; class Mammalia; order Eulipotyphla; family Talpidae; genus Galemys; species Galemys pyrenaicus. The sequence goes on from JAGFMF010011568.1 coordinate 4,684,061, forward strand.
ACTACCCCCTATTCATTCTTATCAGAAAGCAAAATTTGCTATTTCTAGTCAAGCAATAATAAATCTTTTAGTTCGATTCTAAAGTTTCAGGATTACCCAGAGAACTGAGATACTTTGGCAAATTTCTCTTTTGTGTCATAACAAGTTTTCCTTTGTGTATTTTGCGGGTGTCAAGTTCAATGTCTTAGTCAATAAGCAAGTCTTTTGGGGATCTACATTAGGCAGCAATGAATCATATAGTTGGAAGGGCATCCAAAAATAATCTAATACTATCCTCTGCTTCTAGGCAAGATATCAGAATCATGCTACACCCTGTTTCTAAATCTGAAAAACAAAACAAAACAAAACAAACAAAAAAACCCCACAAAAACCAAAAACAAATGAACAAAAACACCAAAACCCAAACCAAAACAAAACAAAAAACCAGAACAATCTAGAACATATGAACTAAATACTACATGGTTAATTGTTGAAATGATTGCATCTCATAATCTTCTTGAATGAATAAAGATCAATACATAAAAAATAGATAAGATTGTTTAGTTTCTTTGTAAGTGGTGTGTCTAGCTTGGGTTTTTTAGCAGTCCTTTTCACAGTGTCCTAGTAGGATAGCCACAGTCAGAACTAGCATTCTAAAGAAATAAATTATATCTGCTATGGTTAAATAGTCCACATTCTTATCTATATTCATTAAGATTTTTAGATAACTTCTAATTTTTCTCAGGTCCTGATCTTGTACACACATGCCAATTAATACACCACTTAAAAAAGATTAACAAAATTTTCTCCATTATTCCAGTCAATAAAGCATTTGCCATTTTATTTTTACTTGTATTAAAATGATTAAAATATGTAAATAGGAAAATGTACCAATTAATATAACTTATAAATTGAAAATCAGTGAGTGAAAATATTTGATAGATGTTTGAGAATGCATCAGATACTATTCTGAATCAATCTTGAGTTACCAGAGTCTTCCTAATATGGCATTTTAATATAAGTGCCTCATTCACTCTTTTTTTTGTCTTCATTATTATTTTATTTTTTTATTAATATAAAATATTTTTTAAAAATTTACATATACTTGCCATCAATTGTAATCCCCACGTATTCCCCATCAATATCTTACCAGTGCACCATCACCTCAGTCCCTCGTGCTCCCATCTTCCCTCAACCCTCCCCATCTGAAGCAGAGGTCTTAGGAACAATTTTTTAAAAAGGAGTTTTTAATCAATTACCCTTTAGAAGAAAGATTTTCCCCTTTAGATTCAAGAAAATGTTACATTTCAAATAAATGTATCCAAAAAAATGGCAAACACCTCCATGACATGAATGATTGAAATAAGCTTCCTGTGGTTCCCATCCTTGACAGCTAGGTTACTATCACAAGGCTGTGATCCAAGCTGTGGATCAGGAGAGATGATTGCAACAACAATGTTCTGGAGACTTTCAAGAAAGTAATTTCTTTTCCCTTTTACATGTAAATAGCACAGAAAAAGTCCTCATCAGAATTTCCTAGGGTAACATGATCAGCAGAGAAATAAAGCAATGGAAAAAGAGATCAATCTATTTCTTTCTCTATTGTTATGCAATTTTTGGCCGCTTAAAATACCAGGGATCTGGAATTTGTAATGTAGAAATACTCAAATGTCTGTGATGGGTGCTGGAGAAAAGGCCAGAGAGCATGAAATAGCTATTTGTTCAGGCCACAAAGCATCTTTTGAGAGAAACCTTTAAGAAAAATCTCTTAGAAACAATTTAGTTTGTAATGCAAAACCTCCTGAAATTGACATTAGAGCACCTGCTTTAAAGATCAAAATGAGATTCTGTATTTTTCAAATAACAACTTTAGAAAACCTTAAAAATTTTTCTTTTGGATACAAAATTAAGATGAAAGCGAGTATTTATTAAGCAATTACTAAATGCCAGTCTTCCATAAATAAAATGTCATATATTCATATAATGGTATATTATTCAATCATATGATGTAATGAAGAACTCATGGATGACCCTTGAAAGCATTATACCAAGTGAAAAAAGAGCACATTTTACAAGATTCAATTCATATGAATTATCAAAAATTTTCTAGGCTGGGGAGAGGAGGAAGTAGTGACTATTAATGAGCACTGAGTTTTTTCAATAGAAATAGTCTGGAGTTAGTGGTGGTCTCAGCACAAACTGTGAATAGGACAGTATACATAAAGGGCAAGCATTCTACATGGGTTTCATTTCACTTTCCCAAATGAGAGATTAGCTGGAATGGGAAAAATATTAATACAGAGAAGAATCCAGTTTCTCAGAATTTAATTATCCCTTATAAGTATTTAAAGGTGTAATAACTTAAATACAAGACAGAATGAAATAATTATCATGGGACAAAACATTACAAAATCCTAGAAAGCTCTTTTTGTCTTGCGTCTTCCAAGTATAGACTTTAATTCAGTTAATTTTGTTCTGGGTACCAGCACATGTTTCACAAGAATAAAACGATTTAATGATCTTGGCATAAATTTCCTAACTATTAAGGGATCCAGCAAGATGATGACAGAGTGAAGAGGCCAGACTCACCTCTCTCAAGTGTGCAAAACAAAACTGACATAGATAAAGCACTGTCCACTGCCCACCCCAGGAAAAGCCAATCACCACAACAGAAACATCAGCCCAACAGAAAGGGGTAGGCCCACTTTTAGAGAACTCTGTTTAGAGCAGTAGGAGAGTGCATGTCACAAGACGGAGGAGCAGCTAAAGTGCAGGCTACCCTACAGTTACTGACTTGGGCACTTGCCGATATCACAGCTCCTGAGATCTGACACTGATCTGGATGAAGGATTAGATGAGCAGTTACACAGGATGGAGGGTTCATTGCTAGAGAGCTGCAGAGGAAGGGGCACAGAGCAAGGCTTACTGGCTTGAATTTGAGGTTCACAACACAGAATAGTTGTCGCCCGAATAGGATCACAGCACCTGAACTTCCCTATAAATGAGATATTACTGAAGCCTTGGGCTGAGATATCAAAACACCTGTCCCTCCCACCCCAGAGGAATTTCATAGTTCATAATTCAGATTCATAATTTCATATTCATGCAATCGGAATTTTAAATTCATGAATCTACTGGAGGTGATATTTTGATGCCTACTGCATCTGTCCTTATATCTACTATTCTTCACTAATAATGCCCACCTTGCTCAAATTGTTTTTAAAAATATAAGGAGGAATGCTCCCTGTCACATTTTATGATGCCAATATAACTGTTATGCCAAAACCAGACAACAACACAAGAAACGTATAGGCTCTTCAAATTCATGAATATGATTTATAACCCCATTTATTCAGGTCTTAGATTTTTCTCATTAATATTTTGTAGTTTTTAATGCAGAGGATTTACATGAGCTTTCTTAAATTTATTACTAAGTATTTTGTGTTTTCTCATGAATAATTTATTTTTCAATTTTTGCTGATACCAAATGGAAAAATATTTGACATATTTTCCTTTAATCTATATCTATTTTTAACATTTCTTTAGATTCCACTGGTTTACAAAACTGGATATGATTTAGGTGTACGTATTAACATTTATTCAGATGGATACAATAGCCAATGGACTTTGAATCCTGCCTTTGTGCTAAATTTATTTCTTAGAACTAGTCACTGTTTTGTAGATACCTTTGGATTTTCTATGTAGTATATGGTGCCACCTGTTAATAAAGACAGATTTTTTTCTTTCCAGTTGGCATGATCATGTTTTTTCCCTTCTAGTTTCTATCTGCTATAGTTAACTCTATGTCTTTGAGTAATTGTTTTTTTAAAATATTTTGTGCATTGTTTATATTTACCATACAAGATGATTAATCTGACACTAGTTCCTCTGTGATTACTGAAAACAACATGCTCAGTTGAGTTTTGAAGTACATGTTAGGATTGAATGATTATATATTAACTGATATTTGTATCAATTAAGTTTGTCAATTTACTCTTATTTCATTATTTTAATTGCCCTTATTCTTTTAATATTTTGATAAATCAAATACAACAAAGACAGGGAGAAATACTTTAAAATAAATTAGTCTGAACAGAAAATTTCTGAGGGCCTCCCTGGTGGCACAAGGGGTTAAGCAGCACACTATAAAGCATCTGCAGCCACGGCCATGGAGCTGACACACATGGTGCAGCAGACCTCTTTTGCCTTTCCCGCTGCTCCCCTCAGCAGTGTATTTCAGTAGATCTGCCTGTTCTGTTCCCCAGTCTTTCTCTGGTGAATGCTCTCACTCCCTCACACCTCCGGCCTGTACCCTAGTTCTTGTATGCATAAAGAAATCTTAAAAAAAGAGAAAATTTCTGAGAAATTAGACCATGTAGGTAGTCAATTGTAGGAAGATTGTTTCCCATTATATTTTTTGAAAGTTTATTTGTATAAACCTAGAAAATCCTAAGAGGTTTCAGTGCCCAAAGTACACTCATTTTAAAAAATGTTGTCTAACTGAAATTAGGAGTATAAATTGTTATTCTAGGGGAAGTCTGAGAATCGAGCTAAAATAGCATTAATGTCAGGGGGAAAATGAAAGACTTGAAAAATGATGCTGTATATGTATAAATAAAAATGTAACTGAATATTTTGTTGGAAAATCTCAGACAATAGTTGCTTTATAAAAATTGGTCATTACTAATAAATTGGGGACATTGAATATGTCCACCAAAGATATGTGAAGTTAAATAGTAATACATAGAAAACACTTATCAAAGAATCCTGCGTACTGGAAGAATCCCCCAAATATTAGTTATCATTCATTCATGCATTCATTCATTCATTCATTTATGTGCCAAAGAGTTGTTAATTATTGATTATGTGCCTGATGCTATGCTAGTCACTGGGGATGCAAAGAATTAATTTATTAAAGGCAGTAGTCTCTGTGTTGAAAGTTTCATTTGTACTGACTTTCATATGAGGTTAGACGATTGATATTACTCGCCTCTAGCAGGTCAAATTGGAGTCATTAATTACTTTAGTTCATGTTTGTCACTTTCTCCTCTCCATGTTTGGGGACATGCCGTTTCCTCCTTTTGGCTCTTAGTTCCCTATCTTATAAAGTGAGAGTACCATAATAGGTGGTGGGGTTTATTTTTTCCCCCTAAAAGTTTCATGTCTAGCAACAACTTTACCTGCACAGCACCACCAACATTTTGAGGCAAAAGATTGGGGTTATCTTTTTGTTAACAGTCTTGGTTATCTTATTAGTTACTCATCTGAAAAAAACAAAACAAAACAAAAACCCATATATATAAGGAAGTACTCTAAAGACCACAGGGAAAATTCCTTCTATGGCCAAACCTGGAATCAAGATATTAAATACAGTATGTAAATAAGAATTAAATTACTGAAGCTAATCAGCAAATTCTGTTTTTATGTTACTTAACAAGTATTTACTTGATATTTGGTCCTGTGGCTGTGCTTTTTTGGTAGAAGAGTGGGACTAAGAGAAAGGTTTGCTAAACTACAAACTAGAGAAATAAATCTAAACACTTTCTAAATGTGTTTCCCTGGGAGGAGGTCAGAGCAGTGAAAAAGGAAGTAAGATTAGGGGTGGGTGGCTTAGAAATGGAAGTATACTTTGTAGATCAGAAAGGCACATATCTGGGGTTTGGCTTCCACTGGCTGTGGGAAAGAAGGGCCAGGATGAGTAGAATGAGCCAAAGCGTGAGGATTTAAAGCCAGAAGCAAGCTAATTTTAGACTGCAGACATTAGAGACAGAAAAGATCCACAGGATACTATTACCACACCAATCCCTTGCAGCTCAGGATACATTGGAACAGAGAGCAAGTCAGATAGGAAACTGACCTCAACCAAAGGCCAGTCAATGCCCAGCCACTGCTTAGGGGTGTAAAATAGTGCTGTGAATACTGTTTAGTTCCAGAATATACTACTTAAGATAAAATCACTTTGCCTCTTGAACAGAAGTTCGGTTAGTATCCTTTCTAAATTTATATTTGAAATCAAGAGAAAAATAAACTGGTAATATCTAGTCTCTGGATCATATGGATGGTGTGCTTAGCTTTCAATATTCCCTGTTCAAAAACTAAACAAAAACACACCTTAGGTATATGACTTCAGAACTGAGGCACAAGAGGGAGAACGAGGGTAGGGATAGGAAAAAAGAGGGGAGAGTGTGCAGTGGTCTATTGTAAAGGACTCTGGGTACTTTGGTGGTGAGAGTGGTGTAGTGATATATATCTGAGAAGGTGTGAACATATCCCCCTTATCATATGCAGTGTTGTAAATCAGTGCTACCTCAATTAAAAAAATTCATTAAAAATATTCCTTGTCTATAGGAATGGGGCTGAGAATGAAAAGTGTGCCGCATTTCCTGGAAGAATGATTCCAAAATGCCAGTCTATCAATTGACACAATTCCAGATAGTAAAAAGGGGGAGGGGGACTGCAACAAAAGTTTTTCATAGATCTAATTTTATAAAAGAATTTATCTTACTTTTGAGATGAAGATCTTTCTGTATTTTTGCTTTTAGAATACCCTTCTTGCAAAAGAAAAGTCAATATTGGATACATTGTTTTAATTCCCTTTCTTGGCATAATGTAAAATTGACAAATAACTATATATATTCCTCCATTAGAAAAATGAGTGTGGTGTTTATGTTGAAGGTGCAACTTCTTTAGAACACTCTCAAGTTGTTTCAAAAACAAAATGGGAATGTACATTATCAAATCTAAGCCACTGTCAATTATAAGAACCTATTGTTTTAGATATAACAGATAAAATACATATCACCAATTACTGATAATGATCCATGTCACCATAGGCAAGATGTATCTAATATCAGAATTGCTAATATGCCAAGCAATGTGACTGTTAAGAAACTATGAAATATAAAATATGACTTACATAAAAATATCTATTTGCTTATGTTAATTAATGAGTATAAGTACACGTTTTTGAGTATTTATTTGTTGACATTATGTACCTGAGTTTGGGCTTTAAGAGTGACAGATGAAATTATGTCTAATGCTCTTCTCAGTGTAAAATGCTCTCAACATTTTGAAAATGTTTGTTATCGTTTTTAGACATTTTTATTTGATAACTGCACTTTTGGCCATGGCAATTGCTATGGCTGTGCCAACCATTTTACAGCCTCAGACATTTATAGCTCAGGGGATGTACAATATTTTTGGTGTGTTTCCTGAAATTGGGGAGTGAGGCCTGGGTTTTGCTAGACACATTCGCAAGATGGTATTCTTCCTGATAAGTTAAAGGAGACAGGGGATCTATTTATGGATTATAAATAGGAAAGAGGAATCAAAATTTCTGCTTATCCTAATTATATTCCTAGAAAATTTTCAATAGAGTCACTAAAATGACTCTGTCACATTCTTTAGAAAACAAGGCAATCTATTTTTCAAGAGCAATTCTCAAACCTCACTTCATTGGTATTTCACTAGTGGCATCAGTATTTCACCCCAGTGACAAGTCTTACATTGAGGCCCAAATTTCCTAGTTAGTTCAACTGCAATTTTTGACATTGCAAAATACAAATAGAGTAACTTGAGATGTACCACAATTCTGCATTAGGGAAGATAGGGCTGCTCTGGGAAGAGCCAGTTTTGTAATTTTTGGAGGGGTACAGCATTTTCTCCTGTACCTGCAAAGTTCAAATGCTAGTAAATTCCGTTACAGTGAGGTTTTGTTAAATTAGGAAATACAGAATAATTTCTTATCCATATTTATATTTCCCCACTACTATGTATCCATTGTACATGTAAAGAAGCAGTAAGATTCTAAAGGAAATGAAGATCTGAATTGAGAAAAGTGGGTCATGACCCCTGCAAGAAAAACTCCCTTTGGTCCTATTTCTCCTCATTGTCCTTACTGGCTGGGGCTGAGCCTTCACTAGAGAGAGGAGAAAAACATGGATGGAAATGCATTGTGGAAATGTTAATAGATATAAACAGGAAACATAGACTTAGCTATTTTTTGAAGACAATTATACTGAGTAGCGTACTTACTCTCAATTGTGCATACTGACAATGAAAAACAACTGATAGAACCACCACAAGACAATTATAAAATAATTGTGATACTGAAATAGCAATCTTGTTTGTGCCACAGAATCAGGGGTAGGAAAGAATTTTAATATGCTTAGGATGGGGGTTTGACCTAACATTCTGATGTGTGATGAAGTTGAAAATATGTAACTTGGGATAAGAAAATGGTCTGTAAGGAGAGGGAAAGGAAATTTGTGGCCTTTTTCCATTTGAAAATAATTATGGTTTCTGTTAGCCAACTCCAGGAGATTTAATAACTTCTTGTATCGGAGAAGGGTGGCTCATGCCATATGGCTGCCCCCCTCTTCTGTGTTCAAACTACAAATAGCACAATTTGGGAGCCCAGGACAATTTGTTCATTGTAAATCTATGCTGTAATTCTTCTTTATGTCTTAAAATTATATTCAAGACCCCTTTCTGGTTCTTGAATTGCCTTTAAAAGAATCAACTGGCAAATATCTGTGGGAATAATTTCTAAGTGAGTGACAGAAAACTGCTCCCTTTCCACAGACCATTTCAAAATAACCTTTGATGGGTCCACAATCCATTTTAATTACCTGTGCAAATATCTCATTTCTAATTCTGTGAGCATAAGTAGCCTTGTAACTCTGTGTAATTGCTTGGAATATTGCTGCTTAGATGGTACACCTATTCAACCACAAAATTAAAGGCCTTAGTGTTTTTGAATTTTGAACTCAAATTCGTCAGTCTTGGATAGTTCTAGTTTTTCTTTTTAAATTTCCTCTCCCTACTTATACTGAGAGAAGGAAAACATGATTTCAGAATGTTACATTGTTTTCAAGAAATTTATCACACTCTACAGTTTGTTCAGGCAGAATAAATACTGATTTCAACAGATGCAATAATCAAAGAAGCAGTTAAAATACTCTGCTTGATAGAAACAGGAAAATATATAAAAACATGTCAAACTTCTGTTGTTTTTTAGACCATTTAGATAATTGTATAGAGATTTCTATTTTGTTCCTTTTGCAAAGTAGACTAAAGGGAAAATGTACAGCTACTTGGTAATTGACAAAATTGTTTAGCGAATTACCACAGTTGTTTAGATTCATACCAATACTATAACTCAGTGATTAAACAAATACTTTAACTATTAGTCTCTTAATATTTTTTCCCCACACATTTAATAATTATTACCATCAGATTATCTGTGAGAGCCTCTGTAGTATTTGGAAGTGAGATACTACTTATATTTAATTATGGTAATTCTTTCCTTAAATAATAACATCCACATTTATTATTCAAAGAGTTAGTATTCATTGCCCCTAATGAGCTGCTCTATTTAATGTTCAAACATGGAATTGAGCACATTCCTACAGCTTTAAGCGATATGGTAAGTATAAAGGTTGACATTGTGTGCACCTATATTTCTCAAAAAATTCTATCAACTCATTGCCTACTGTTTACCGAGATGGTAAATTCAAATGAGTAAATACCTTTAGAATTAAATTTTTTTTAACACTGAAATATTCATTTCTTTTAAACTAAGAGTAAATGACCATAGTTCAATCATTCCAAGACCACAATAACCAACCTCACTTTGTGAGACCATCATGGATCACCATACGAAGTAAGGACAGTGTTGACAGTGGCTGGCCCTACAGCACAGTTACATGGCTACATATTTTGTCATAAGGGTAGAACAAGTACTCTGGTTTGATCTGACCATGTTGGGATATACAAGGAGTAAGTAAGGAAGAAGCACACAGCCCATCTACCTATCTACTCTACTACTCAAGGAGTTGTTTTATAAGGTGAATGGAAAGAATGTAGTTTGATGAGTTAAATTAGGTTCATTTGGGTTTAATGGAATACTGGGATATTTTAAAGACTATTTCTCAAATTGTCAGGCGCCATTTGCATAGACATGTTATACTAGGTTGAGTAGTGCTTCCTCTTCCTCTTCCCTACTCACCCCTCCCCACCTGTGAATATGAACTGATTTAGAAATAGGGTCATTGCAGATGTTATCAAATATCTATGAGGCGTTACTGAATTAATGTAGCTCTAAAAACAATGTGACTGGGGTCCTTATAACATGAGGAAAATTTAGATACACACACACCATGTATGCTATGTGAAGAGTGAGGCAGATATAGAGAGATGCATCTTTAAGTCAAGCAACATTAGAGATTACAGAGAGCTACCAGAATTTAGAAGAGGGGCATATAGCAAATTCTTTAGTTGACAGACACCTTGCCCAAATCTTGATTTCAGACTTTTGGCCTCCAGACTGTGAGAGGATGAATTTCAATTGTTTTGAGTCACCCAGTTTGTGACAATTTGCTATAGTAGGACTATAAATTATTACAAGTGATTATTTAATCTGATGGTGAATTGATTGACTAATAAGAGTAAGACAAATTTGATTCAAAGGGAGGGTTAAGATCAAGATCTTGTGTGATATGCTAATGCTTAAGGAGTGAAGCCCCAAAGAGGTAGTACGAGAAAAAAAAAAATCAGAGAGTAGCAGAAATAACTGAAACAAGTAGTACAATTCAAAAGAGAGAGAGAGCTTCATCAGCATCAAATATAATCTACATGATGAGGCAAGAACTAGAAAAATGAGGTTGACAAGAAGGTTATTAGACATATTTAAGAAAACACCTTAAAATAGCAGCATTTCTCAATTTTTGATTTGCACAAGCATCACATACAGACCTTCTTAAAAATGCAAGTCACAGTGCTACTTCTCTAGGTGCAGATTTTGGTCCAGAATCCTGTATTTCTAAAAGCATCCCAAGTGATTCTGAGCCTCTTTGACTTAAATTTGTGAAATGTTACTATACTGAAAAGGCCAAGGATAATGCTAGGGTTTGTGGAAGCTGAAACTAAAGCTTGGGTGAGTTTCTCTAAGAAAAAGAATGCAAATAATATAGGTAAGAAATTAGGAACAAATGGTAATTATTTCCATAATTCCATTTTATAGTTAAAAAGTATTGCAATCCTCTTGGACTCCAAAGACATCTTGACAATTCTACTAGTTTCATTCCTTCAGTTTACTTGTTTCTTCTACTAGGATGCTTCTCCTGATCGTATTTTGTTTTATAATAACATTGATAAATCTGAAAACATGTAAAAAATTTAACCAGAGATTAAGGCATGATCAATAGCTATTCAAAGGCATTTAAAAATCATCATTACATTGCAGTGACTCACACACTGCTTAAGTCACCCTTACGTTGTCAATGGACAATTTCCTATGAACACTTATAGGGATTTATTTTTCCATTGGGACATTTAAGTCAGTTTCTCTGTGTTGATGGCAATTTTGTGTGTAGTTTTGAGAGGAATACCTAGTTTTTTTTACCAGGATAATATAGACCAGATATGCTAAGATGCCATATAATAATGTAGGATGCACAAACTATGTTAATGCAAACATTCTGAAGGCTTAACATGGATTTGTTTCTTATAGTGGAAATTCTGGCTAATTATATCCACAGAGAGAGTACATTCACAATTGTATACCTTATATTGATCAAGATGAGAGGTCATTTACTTTGACTAAACATCAATCATAGTTGAATCTTCCATTTGTAAATTTCCACAGACTAGCTTCCAGATCTCTACCTTTCTAATCTTGATTAGTCTCTATATCAGTGTATTCCTTGTGTCAGGTAATATTGAGATACAAACTCTGGTGCTGCAACTTCAAATCAAGTTGCAAAATTTACTGAAACATGAATATATGGATATATTGCTAGTGCCATTACCAGCAATGGAGTGGATAACAGACCTATTTAAGAGACTGGCACTGAAACTTACTCTTGATTAAGTTAATGGAAGATCTAACACTGAATAACAAACAGAAGCTGACCTAGATGGAATATAGGAATGTGTGGTGGATAGGCAGTTGAATGCTTATAGAAGTCTGAGAATTCAGAGGAATTTAACTGGAAAAGAAGGAAAGATGGAGTAGGGGTTACAAAAAGGGGTAGGATCAAAGGAAAACATTCTATTATGGAGCTGTGGATTGCATTTAAGTTTGGGAACATGAATATACATGAGGGATAGTATAAGAAGGGGAAGCAACAAGGGGAGGAGAGAAAAGAGAAGGTTAAGGAAAAGAAGAAAAATAGGAAGAAGAAAATGAGGAGGAAGAGAGGAAAAGGAAGAGAAGCTTCCTTTTTGAAATTTCCTGTTACAGACACAAGTCTGTTCCTTAACTTTTTCTGGAGTTAGTCTAAATTGCCAAAGATTTTCTATTTTGTCTTTGTATTAGAGGAGAGTATCCTCCAACCTCTTGACTTCCTCAAAGGAGTGTCTCCTACAAGCACTTGGATGTCAACTGTTCTTCCATGTGTTTGAGACTCTGGCCAAAGCGTTATGCGATTTTTACCTCCAGGCACCAGATTCAATTTCTCTTTGTTTTTCTGATTCTGGCTACAAAGTATTTTCCGGTCCCACATGCCTCCTGGAGAAACCTCTCAGATAGCAAAACAAAAGTCTTAGAGGTAGGCACAATAATGTGAAGAGTTAAAAATGAGGTCCATGGAATATTTAAGATGGATCTCAAGTAGGTATTTTCCCTAGGAAGCAGAACATTAGTCACTGCTCCTTCCATCTAAGTAAATAAACACAGCAGTTCATCTAAATGACCCCTGTTCTTTTTTTGCCTTTATAGGTATTCAGTATAACCTATAACAAAATGGATCACGAAAGACCATACTCTTAACTAGGTTTTCTTTGGCTATTGAAGGACTTTTCAGAAATTTTAAGATATTTTGGAATCTGATGCTTATAAGTAACAAAATAATCAAAAGTGCCACATTTAGCTGTGTTCATTTGCTGCCAAAAACTCAGAAGTGAAAAAAAATCACTCATTCATCTGGAAGTGTCCAAATATCCAGATGTTTGGCATCATGCAGGCTAACTGTTAGGTGATTAATTGATTGGGTTATTCACATTCCACATGTTTGGCCTTGTAGAGACAGATTATGGTGATGTTTTCAGATAAGGAAGTACAATGTGTTTTATGTGCTCCCTTGGGACTGTAGGGCTAATGGTGGCAAATGGACTTTTCCAACTTGACTCCTATGAACAAAGTTCTGTTTCACTCATGTTTTTTCAGCTCCACAAAAATGCAGGTGGGGAGATTTTATTGCTTTTAAATCTCATAAAATGCTGAAAGATTTGAATAAGAAAAGTAATTCTGTTCCAGCAGAAAGAAATTCATCCGAAGGAGTAAAATTTTCCTCTCTTTATTCCAGCAAATTAACAATAAAAAAATACATGAAATCATAGTATCACTGAGTCTCAGTATAAACATCAAACTGGATTATTTTCTTTCTTTTAAAGCAGAATGAGGTTTTTTTTAGGGACTGAGGTTTATAAAAAAAGGACTTTTAGTTAAATGTATGTAAACAAACTTTAATGCATCAAGATTTAGAAGAATTAGGCAATTTTCACTAAATATAGAGATGCTTAAGCTCTAGTTTACCTAGAGTTAATTTTCATCAAGTATTTTACCCTGATGGGCTACTTTGTTTAACATTGATATATGTTCTAGAGCTATAATAGAAAACTGAGAAAACAGATCAATTTAGGGAGCAAAAGCAAGCACAGAAGAGATATATACATTAATTTAAGAGATTAGGGCATGTAAACCTTTCCTTCAATATGTCCAATGACTTAATTTGACAAATATTGACTGAGTTGTTTCCATCTGAAGAGTGGTTGTCTTAGTACCAAGGGACATATTACATTGATGAGGGTAAAGTCTTCAATTTCAGTTCACTCTAAGTTGTAATATATTGGGCTAAAGCAAGAAAATTGATAAAAATACATCAAAGAAAGAAATAGTATCAACTAGAAATTATTGTCAATACCTTGAGTCTCTGAACTTTAAAACAGTTATGAACAAATTCTTAATAAGAATAGAAAGTAGGAATGATTTAAAAAAATTTAAATCTTATTTTAGTAAACATAGATATCATTAAGAAAATAGACCAGAACAAAAATAGGGATAAACATTATAGGATTTATTTATACTTGAAAGATTTCAAGTATATGCCAAGATTAAAACAAGCCTTCATGAATTCAAGTAAATCCAAGTACTCAAACTAACAAATTTGAGTGATAAAAGTGCTAACAGTATAAGCACAAATCAATACAAATGACAAAACCCAATGAACTGATTCATTCAGAAGAAATGGAATTATTGAAAGATCAAATGCAAAGGGAAAATTTCACAGATACTGATGTGTCCTGATATACTGTGAAAAAGAACCACAAAATACTAGATCACAGCTTAGTGAAAAACTAGTAGTGGCAAGAAGTATAAAATTAAGGTATTAATTTGTGGCAAATGAGTAGAAAACATTTCTTAGATTTCTCTTTAGTTATGAGATGAAAAAAATTAACATAATATAGAAGGCATGATGTTAAAGTGTATTTAAGGAAGGAGGTAGATGCGGTGGCAGTGCCAGTCCCAACCAGCAGTGGGGACAGCAAAGTACACTCCTGCTATGGAGACAATGGTGGGTCAGGCTGTGGGTCTTCTGGAGTTCAGGTGACAAGTTACCTGACCTTCACCCTAAAAGATGACCTGGAAATCAAGACAACTACAGATAAGTTTCCTCTGGCTTTGCTACCAAAGTTACAGCTAACGTTTTATTGGAGGGACACTGCACCAACAGTGCCACAAACTGAGGAGTGGGAATACCCCTTGGACATATGAGACCACTGCTGGCCTCAACAGAGGGGAAAATGAGAAGATTAACACTGCCTCAAATAGAAGATATGTAGACAGAGGCATCTGGAAGCAAATTTAGTGCTGAGGATCAGGACAACATGACTATTGACTCATCCTGGGGAGAGTAGAAGTGTAGTGGAAGCTTATGTATTTTTCTTTCTCCCAGATCCTGTCACTTTCCTGCCTACACCCATCAATGGACTCAGATCACGTCTGAGAAGACATAAGCTATAAAGTCCTGATCTTGAACCCTAGAGAGGAAATATATCAGATAGTGCCACAAATATAAGCCAAAGTTCCCCGCCAAGTTCATTCACATCAACAACAGGTCTTCCCAGCCTGACTCAGAAACTGTGAAGCAGGTCTGAACGCCTATGAAGCCAGAAAAGGCCCCACACCAAATCAAATAAAATCACAGTCACCTACGGGACAAGTAGAACTACTTCAACTATGTTATTGCTATACACTTTAATAAAAATATGGAAACTTAAGAGCTACAAAATGGGCAAAGAATATAACACATGGCAACTTGAGACCTCCAGAGACTATCAAACCACAAAAAATGGAAGTGTTTAATCTATCGGTGAGAGTTGAAAAGATTGCTATAATAAACTTACAGAGATAGAAGAAGATGCAGAAACACAAGTCAAAGTGATACATGAGAGCACAGAAAAGCCAATCATCGAGATTCAAGAAAATTCATAAAAACAAACGAAAGAGTTCAGAAATCAAATTCATAAACAGAAAATAGAAATTGAAAATTTAGATAAGATTGTAACAGAGGTTCAAAATCTAAATGGCTCAACAAATGATAACAGAAATTACGAGAAAGCTATGGAGGTAGATTATCAGACCAAGTAGAGGAGCAACTTAGTGACCTCAATGTTATTAATACATAAAGGACTCAGGTGGAAGGAGAGATTGCATGTAAGTGAAGCAGCACTTTGAGAACTATCTGACACCTTTAGGAAAGACAAAACAGGCATGATGGATCTTCCGAAGGGGGATATAGAGAGAGGGAGAGGGGAGAGGGAAGTGGGGAGAGGGGGGAGGAGAGAGGGGGAGAAGGGGAGAGGGGAGGAGGGGGAGAGGGAAAGAAGGGGAGAGGGGAAGAGGAGAAGAGGGGAGGGGGGAGGGGAGAGGGAGAGAGGGGGAGAGGGAAAGAAGGGGAGAGGAGAAGAGGGGAGGCGGGAGGGGAGAGGGAGAGAGGGGGAGAGAGCGAGAACTTATGAAAGAAATAAAAATTGTATCTTTTTTAAAATTCAGGCAATGTTGGTTTCCACCACAGTAAATGACTTAGAGGTACAAGTTCACACCACTATAGATGTCTGTCACCACACCACACTGCGCACCAAAGTTCCCATAATCTTCTACCACAGTCTTCCTTGTACCCCCTTCCATATTTCCCTGTTTTATCCCCTAATTCCCTTCTGGGTAGCCTCATTTATATAGATTTCTGGAGTGTGTTATGTTTTATTTTGTCTTATCCTTTGTTTCTTTATAGTTTACAAATTAGTGAAATGATCAAGTATTTTTCTTCTTCCTGATTTATTTTGTTTATCATGAGCCCTTCCTGTTATATCCATGTTGTGGCAAAGGCAAATTTTCTTTTTATTTTTCATCTGAGTAGTATTCTATTCTATATACAGTGAATATATTTTATTTATACATATATAATATATAGTGAATTTTTTCACTATATTATATAATTTCACTATACATAGATCCACACACATATACATATATATATAACATTTTCTTAATTTACTCATCTGTTGCTGGGCACTTAATGCCATTTCCGCAAGTTGACCATCTTGGTGACTTCACCAATATATCTGTTTTGTATATATTTATTTTGTTGGCTTTCGTATGCACAAGGACTGCTGATTCCCGTATACTAATTTTTGCCCTGCTACTTTACTCAGTTTTATTATTGTTTGTTGTAATTTTTCAATTGATTTCATGTGTTTCAAAGTAAACATATCACTTGAAAAAAGGTGAGCTGTCTTTTCCCTTCCACATTTCATAGCTCTAAATTTTATTCTTAATTGCAATGACTGCTAATTTGAATAAAAAGTTAAAAATGGTAAAGAGTGATCACTTTTCTCCTGCTTGTGTTTTTGATGAGAATTCTCCAGTTAAACATAAGCATGTTTTAATTTACAGTTAATTAGTAAACATCAAGAAAGATTAGGAATTTCATCCTTTCAGAAACTGAGGAGATGAATATATGATTTTTTTCTCTTCAGATACATTAATGTAATGAATTATATTATCATTCTTGAATTATTGGAATAAATCTCACTTGGTCTTTATTTTAATATATTTATTGCTTATGTACTACATAGGTAATTTTATTATATTTCCAAGGGATATTTTTCTGTAGTTTTTTTTTTTTTTTTAGTGTATTTCTGGTTTAGGTATAAATGATCTGTTTGGTATCAACTTTGTAAAAAACTGGAACTTTTTCATTTTTAGTACTCTGAAGCAGTTGATAAGTCATTAGAAATTTCTGATCAGTAATGATTTGTTAGAAGTACTCTGGGAAATGGTCTGAACCTAGAAATTTGAGGGTAGGGAGAGTTCAGGAATTAGTTCTTATCTTCATTCCTTCGACAGACATTATCTTATTTATGTTTTTGCCTTCAGTTGTGAGGAAATGTTTTCCTAGAATGATTCATTTCAATCAAGTTTTCAAATTTATTTGAATTATGTTGAGCAAAGTGGTTTCTTATGATTCTTTTAATTTCCTCTGTATTTAATGGTTCTATGACTTTACTCTTTCTAATTTCACTTAATAACTTTTCAGTTCATTCCTTTTATTCTAATTTCTTTGCCAGCAGTTTATTACTTTCATTGACATTTCAAAGACAGATCAGCTGACTTTTAAGTCATTTTTTTCTGTTTTCTAATTCAGAGTAAATCTTTCTATTAATTTCCTTATTCTGCTTTCTGTTGATTTTGATTTTACTTGAATTTTTGAGAATTAAATTTATTTTAATTTTAAAATTTATCTGAATTTTAATTCTTTTGACAAAAATGATCAGTACCAAATATTTAAAGAGTGCTCTAGCTGCACTTTATGAACTCGATTTGCAACGTTTTCATTATTACTTTTTTCTGGCTATTCTCATTAAGAGCTTCAAAATTTCTAGGTAGAAAAGTCTTCTGATCTTTTTTATTTAATTTCTACTTTTATTGGACTTGAAAAAGGTATATCCTCTAAGATGGAGATTTCAATAAATATTAATCAAGTTTACCTTATAATTACATTATTTAGATATTTTATATCTTTTTTTCTCATTTCATTTTCATGAACTGAGAAGGGGAAACAAAAATCTTTACAATGTTTCAATTTATTCTGTTTCCCTTTTAATTCTCACTTAGGAATGTTGCTTGTATGTAAACAGATGTTAGCAGCAATTTTAAAAGCATTAAATGGAATGTTTATCTCTTCTGCATACTTCCAAACATAGTGGCTGAAAATAATGATGTATTTAGTTTTCCATTCTGTGGGTCAGCGGCTGATTCTGCTGACATAGGCCAGTTCTGCTAATCCTGCCAGGTTCTCTCATACATTTGTAGCCAGCTGGTTGGGTAGCTAACGCCATCACATGGGATGACTGGCAGATAACGTGGATCTATTCACATGGTGGGAATAGGGTCCTAAGAGCAGTGGGGGTAGAGGCTCCAGAGTCTCTGGAGGTTGTGACTTGGAATTCATAGTGTCACTTCTGCTAATATCTACTGGTCAGAGCAACTAACTAGGCTAGTTCAGGTTCACAAGGCTATCCCAGAATGAAGAAACAGAGCCCGCTTCTTGATGGGAGGAGCTATAAAGTATTGTGAGCATTTTTTGCCATCAAATTTACATGAATTTCACTGTCATGTTAGAGGTAGGATTAGAGAATGGAGATGGTTTCCTGGATGACTAGTTAGATATTCAAGAAATAAATGCTTAAGATCTGAACCAGGAGGCCTCCCTGGTGGCATAGGGGTTAAGTCTCAGCACTATCACCCCTATTGCGGGAGTTTGACTCCCCACCAGGGAGCTAACCCACACATGCATGGTGCAGCAGACCTCTCCTGTCTAACCCACTGCTCCCCTCAGCAATGTATTTCAGTAAACCTGCCTGTTCTGCTCCCCAATCAATCTCTAGTGAATCCTCTCAACTTTTGCACCTCTGGCCTACACCCCAGTTCTTCTACACAAAAATTAAAAAAAACAAAAATATCTGAACCAGAATCAAAGAAATACGCTAGATGTGTGGGGCCTTTCTGGTGGTACAAGGGGCTAAGTTGCAGCACTATGAAGCTATCCATGGCCACTGCAGCAGGAGTTCGATCCCTGGCCAGGGAGTTGACTCACATGGAGCCGCAGACCTCACCTGTCTTGCCTGCTACAACCCTCAGCAGTGTATTTCAGTCAGTTCACATGTTTTGCTCCCCTCGCTATCTCTGGTGAATCCTCTCACCCCCTGCACCTCTGGCCTGTACCCCAGAGGTGACTTGTATGCATAAAGAAATAAATGTAAAAAAAAAAAAAAAAGGAAATATGCTAGATGTGTAAGAATGAGGACTTGAATATTTTTGAGCTGTGACTTCTTGCTTGGATGGTATGTGAGTGGTAAAGCCACAGTTATATAATAGACCAGTTCTGCTAATCCTGCAAGGTTCTCTCACAGGTGTTGCCCAAGGAGGCTCAGAGCTCCTCCAGTCTCTTTTAGCCTTCAGGAACAAAGTATATCTATAGGTTGGTCAAATTTGAAATCACTAATTTGGCCACAATTCCAGAGGCTGACTCTTTATGAAAAGTATATAAAAAAATCCTATATTGGGGGATTACACAGCATTTTTTTTTAGTCTATTGCTGGTGTTTTATTTTTCACATTGGAATAGTAGATTTAGGTATTGTGGTAAAGTTGGAAGGACAAAAATTTTTTTTTTTCAATTTCTTTTAAGTCACTCAACTAATGGAATGGAATTCATCCTGGATCCAATTCAGTATAGCTCCCTGAGATTCTTAGGCTGAGAGCCTTGACTGCAAAGAAGAATACTTTGCTTTGGACAATCACTGAGCACTCATAATGTATTTGGCACCCTTCTAACTGCTTCTTGCATTTTAAATTATTTAATTTACAATAACCCATTTAAGGAGCTAATGGATTTTCATGTAACAGTGGAAGAAATTGAGACATTTAAAGACAGCTGAACAGGCTGGTGAAGTCTGGAGTTAGAAGGCATAGGTCTGAATTTTAGCTCTGTCACCGAGCAGCTTCCTTCCTATTGGGATACCCAGTATGTTGGAGTCTAGTGCAAATAAAGCAGAAGTAGAAGAAATGGTTTCTATTCGCAGCACGGTATTTTCGGTCAAGGATGGCACTAAGCCCAGAGAGCCTTCCTTCCCCTCTGTGTGGTATGTGCAATAACTGCAGTGTCAGCACTTGTAAAAAGTTATTACTCATCTAGATATGCTAACATATCATTTCTGATGTTCTTGTCCTAAAGTCAGCTCTTATATTAGTCTTACCTGGTAAAGTTTATCCTTATCATTTTTTCTTTTAACTGAAAATAGAATTATGATTATTCACCTGCATAGTTTCATAAGTTTCTCTCTTATCTCTATTTTTTGTGTGTGTTCCTGCTTTCCAAACAAACATTCATTATAGAAAATAACATCTCTCCTTCTAATAAATTGTTCATCTCTGTGGCTTTGTTCTGGTTTGCCTGGATTTAGGCCATCATTCAGATTTGCTCATTACTCTGGGGTAAAATCTAGGAATTGGCTCCTCACTGTACTATTAAATAAGCTTTTCTTCTTTTTAATAATTTTCCCATCAATAATACAAAATATGAGTACACAATTAGGGAAAAAGAAAGCTTGAAAACTGCTGGGAAAATACCCAATTTTTTATTTGTTATGTTTGGTGGTGGAAACTTATTATATAACTTGCCATAATTTGTTTCAAACAGATTAAAGAAAGGGATAAAGTAATGAGAATTTAAACATGGGAGGTTGTTCTTTATCAGGGAG
Organism: Galemys pyrenaicus; assembly: GCA_019455555.1. Classification (NCBI taxonomy): domain Eukaryota; kingdom Metazoa; phylum Chordata; class Mammalia; order Eulipotyphla; family Talpidae; genus Galemys; species Galemys pyrenaicus. The sequence goes on from JAGFMF010011568.1 coordinate 4,704,865, forward strand.
TCTCAAAAATGAGTTTGGTGTAATGGAGGTTATATTTTGTGTCTCTATAGAAGGGAAAAGAAAATAAAGTAGATAGGGATGAAGGTAGAAGACTTTTTCATTGGACTTTCAAGTCTATCTCTAACTAAACTAAGGTTTATTGGGGTGATTTTTCTTTCCAGATCTGAATATTAATACTTTCCACTTACTGAATATTGATACTATTTTTCTTAATTGTATTTTTATGTAGTTCTCAGCAGCATCAAATCTGTGGAGTCCAAGATTCCTTTAGGTAGAACTGGAAGAGCCTACCAGATAAAGAAGGGTTCTTTGATATTGGCCTCTATGAATAATGGCCTCAATGACTATTGAGCAAGTTATCTAGAAGCAGTAATTCAATAGGCTTTCCAGAGGCATTTCCCTCCTATTTCCTGTTCTGTTCCTGAGAAGTTGATAGGGATTTGCTTCACTTTCTTAGTTTTCACATTGTATAAAATTAGTTAGTCTTTGGATGGATAGGCATCAACTAATTGTATGAGAAAATATAGTAGGTGACATGATTGAAAAGTTAAAAAAAAATATCATTTAGATAAGGTCTCCCTGGTGGCCTGGGTTAAGTCTCAGCACTATCATCAATATAGCCTGATTTCGATCCCTGGTAAGGAAACTAACCTACACATGACAAAACAAACCTCTCCTGTCTCACCTGCAGCTCCCCTCAGCAGCCTATTTTAGTAAATTGTCCTGTTTTGCACCCCACTCTGTCTCTGGGGAACCCTCTCACCCACCTGTTCCTTTGGCCTACACCCTAGTTGTTCTACACACACACAAAAAAAAATTCATTTAGATAAATAAGTGTCCTGTTCATATGTATAGGACATATGTTCATATGTACGGTATCCAAAAATACCACCCGGGCTGATTTTTCTTTCTTTTTAGAAGTTGCTGATTTGGGAGCACTGTGCCAAAATGACTTTCCTTAAAACACATGCTAATCATTGCCTCCCTTTCCTCATCCTACATGAACAAGATGCCTGTTAGGTTAGAGTGAAGTCTGGGTTTGTGTCACTAGGCAGGGCCCATTCTTCACAGAACTTTGGTGTGAAATGATCCAATTTACATCACAATTGACTAGTCTGCACTTTCTAAGATCCTAAGTACTTCACACTCTTGTCCTCTTTCCTCTGGCTTAAATAAATGCAGAGTCAGTGCGGTGTGGCACCTACACTAATGAGCGCTGTAGCCAAAGCACCTGGGTTTAGATTCTGGTTGTGTCATCTGCTGCCTTAGTGACCTGAAAAAATTGCTTACCTACCCTAAGCTGCAGCATCTTAATCTTAAAATGAAAGTAGTTTGTGAATGGTAATAATTGTAAGTCAACATTAACTCAATAAATATAACTTAGACTGTCTTTCTTGACAGTTAAAACTTAATGCATGCTAGTAATTACTACTGAAAATTAATTTAGCTTTATAAGAACCTGAACTAGGACCATGGGGAAAACTAAGCATAATATCTCATCAAACACTTAGAACTGATAGTCTTAAAGGGGATTAAAGAAAAACATATTAACAGCAGAAAATATATGATTGGGGAGGGCAGGCATTTGAACCATAATGCTTCAAAAGGCTGAAACAGAAGCTATACACAGAGTGTAGATGAAGAACTGAGTAATGAAGCATGAGCAACCTTTAGATCAGAAGGCGTAACTTTTTTTCTCCTTACTAATGCCTATTCTCTTACAGGAGTACTGTATAGATCACGTACACACTGGTGTGCATTTTTTATAGCTTTACACACAGTTAAAACACCATCTTTAGTTATGCTGTAAGAAACTTCAGACTCTTGAAGACATTACTGAATAAGAGGTAAAGATTATTTTGGGGCAAAAGTCCTGAAATGGCTACATATTTGTTACATATTTTTATCAACATACAAGAGTCATGCTTAACTCCTAGCATACTGAACAAATAGCTGATACTGTAGGGAAGATGGTGAGTGAATTCCTTCCTTTTGCTAAACCAGATTCAGGCTTTTGTTGACAATCAGGCTTTTTGTCTCATTTCCTAGTTGTCCTACCACCACTTGAAGGTATACTAGAATTTCTTTCATTCCCAGCAGGCACAGATTTCAATACAGTTAAGTAAACTAGTGATTAATATAAGAAGTGCTTGACTTGCTCAGTGTTTAAGCATGTCTACATTGTTCTTTTTCATTGGAGTGAAGAGAAAAATTATGGTCAATATGCAGTTATTCAAAACAATATTCAGAATATGCAACAATGTTCATTTAAAAATTACTGACTAAAATTTGTTATAGTACTTTTTTAAATTGAGGTAATGCTGGCTTGCAGCATTGTATAGCATTTAGAGTTACAGGATCATACCCTTCAGGTATATGTTACCACACCATACCCACCTTCAAAACACTGAAGTCCTCCACCAGAGTCCATTGTGTCCCCTCTCCACTTTGCTTTCCGCTTTCCCTCTACCTCACTGATAGAGTCAATTCTATGGTCTGAATTCCAGGGTAAGTTATTGGTTTAGTTTTATCTGACCATTGTTTTGTTTCTCTATATTCCATACATAAGTGACACCATCCATTATTTCTTCCTCCTTATGAGTTTTTTTTTGCTTAGTATAATCTTCTCCACTTCTATCCATGTTGGTGTAAAATTTGAGAGTTCACATCTTTTTCTGCAGCTGAGCATTCTACTGTGTGTATACACCACATCTTCCCAGTCCATTCATCTGTCTTTGGGCACTTAGGTTGTTTCCAAAACATGGCTATTATAAATAGTGTTGCAACAAACATAGGCCATGAATGCATCTCTTCACATTGTAACACTCATAACTTGATTGACTGTATCTCATTGTTCACTGGTGCCCAAATAGAGAAATTAGCCTATGGTGCTGTTAAACTGTAAGCTGTATTGGTGGCTCCCTTTAATCAGGGAGCATGGTTGGCAGTTCTGTCTCATTTCAGGCCTAGTTAATGGACTATAATAGCTGTGGAGCTGTGGAGCCATTCTACAGCCTTGCATGGGCAGGGAAGTAAATCTGCAGCCTTGTTCAACTGGTGAGCATTGTCTTCATCCTGCCTGATCAGAAAGCCTGGCCAGAGAACCTGAGGTACTTTGGAGTTCATCCCACAATCCTATCTGGGGCAGGAAGCCAAATGAGCAGCCCTGTCCAACTCATGAGCTTATTAGCTTCCAGGCTGAATAATCAGGGAGCATAACTAGTGACTCAGGAAGCCTCAAACTTAGCCTATTTAGCTTGATTGTTGAATACAGCCTATGATCTCAGTCAGGCAGGAGTATAGCCAGTGATCCCACCCAATCTCAGACTGTAACTTGCAGCCTCACTCAACCAGGTATCCTGGAGACTGATCCAGCACCAGTTAACTGTGGGATACAGTTGGAGGTGCCGCCTGACCAGAGAACCTATTGAGTAATCTTGCCTAGGAGCATGGCATTGTCAGAGAGAGGCCTACCTCAACATAAAGCTCAGTCTGTGATCCTGCCCAACTCTGGTCACAGCCTGAAGCCCAGTCATACCACCAAGCTGAGATGTGGTCCTGACTGTAGGTGGAGTCCTGCCAATAGAATTATCCAGTTGGGAAGCACAGTCAGCCAGGAGCAATTATAAAGTCCAGTTCTCAGGACTGCCCAACTGCAGACTCCAACTGGTGCAACCACTCTGTTAGGGAACATTGCTTTTTACCTTGCCAAATCAGAGATGAATGTAGAACCCAGCTAGTGGCCCAAGCTGACTATAGCACACAAGAAGCAGCCCTACCCAATCAGAGAGCCTACCTAGCAGCATCACTAGGACAAGGAGTCCATTCAGCAGGTCAATCTACAGAGACTAACCAGAAGCACCACCCCCATTCCAAACCTCAGAGTATAGACAGTGACCTCACTTGATTCAAGACCATGACATGAAATTCCATCTACCTATGAATCCTACAAGCTGACCCATCTAGTACCCCAAGTTGAGCTGACTGCTGAAGGACTCTCTTTTCTATAGTGAAACTGTTAGGAGGAGATAGCTTATTCAAACAAATATCAGTGAGAGGATCATAAAGAATTAGGTAAACATGATACTAATGAAGGAAAATAATAAAGCTCTAAGAAATGACCCTAAAAATTGGAGATCTATGAACATTATGACTCCAGAATAATGCTCTTTAAGAAATTCAGATAGGATCTCCCTGGTGGCGCAGGGGGTTGTGTGCCACACTGTGAAGCATTCGCTGCAGAGCAGCGCAAGGTTGATCCGCAGCCAGGGAGGGGACCCACATGGTGCAGCAGACCTCTCCTGCCTTGCCCACTGATCCCCTCAGTGGTGTATTTCAGTCGATCTGCCTGTTCTGCTCTCCACTCTGTCTCTGGTGATCCTCTTACCTCCCATGACTCTGGCCTGTACCCCAGCTCTTGTATACATAAATAAATCTTAAAAAAAATACACAGACAACTAAATGAATCTAGGAAAACTGGACAAAATAGAAAGTTGAATAAAGAAATAGGAACCATGAATGAAAGAGCAAACATATTCTAGAGTTGAAGAATAAAATGATTGTACTGAAGAAACAACATTTTACAAAAAGCTTAAACACATATTCAGACAAGCAGAAGAAAAATTGCTGAACTTGATGATAGGTCATTTAAAATTATCTGGTCACAGAAGAAAAAGAAAGAAAAAAGAATGAAAAAGTATAAATAAATACTATGGGACTGAGGATGCCATACATGTAACAAAATAAGCATTATGGAAATCTTAGAAGAAAAGAGAATGGACAGAGAGTTTATATAAAGCAATAATGGCTGAAGATTTCTGAAACCTGTAGAAAAAAATGGACATTCAGAAAAGCTCAGAAAGATATAGTTTCACTAATGAAATACTGATCATTTAAAGAGGAATCAGAATCAAACATTTTCTAAAATTCAAGGGCAGTTTACATTCCTGAACTAATTTAACAAGATTAGCATTAACTTCTTACCAAGGTCAGAAAAGAAAAAAAAAAAAAAAACTAGAGGAAAAAAAAAGGAACTATAAGCTAATATGCCTTGAGTGTATATGCAAAATTTCTCAGCAAGATACTATTTAACTGAAATAAATAGTACATTCAAATGCTCTGACATCATGATTAAATAGGCTTTCTCCCCAGGAGGCAAACAAAACTAAACCAATAATTGTGGTACATCACATTAATGAAAGAAAAGGGAAAAAAAACCAAAACAAAAATGTGATCATTTGATTAGATGCTAAAAAGCATTTGACAAAATTAAAATTCCTTTCATATTAAAAACTCAACAAGTCAGATATATTAGATATGTACTTCAACATAGTAAAACCTTAGATGACAAACACAAACCTATCATCATAGTCAGTGGTGAAAGCTTGAAAGCTTTTCCTCTATGATCAGGCACAAGAAAAGTGTGCTCATTCTTACCACATATATTCAACATACTACACAAAGTCTTAGCCTGAATGTTCAGGCAATAAAAAGAAAAGGCATCCAAATTTTAAGATATATTATTTCTGTTCACATATGACATGATCTTACACATAAAAAATATAATCACCCCCCCCCAAATCTACTAGAACTAATAAATGAATTAAACAAAGTTGGAAGATACAAAATTGACACACATGATTGTATTTTATATATTAACAAAAAAATTAGAAAGAACAAATTGCATCAGAAATGATAAAATAGGAATTTGATCAAGAGTGTGAAAAATCTGTTTACTGACAATTATATGCACTCAAACAATGATAAAACAAACTAAATGAAAATGTAAATAATGGAAACACATCTTATGTTCATGGACCAGAAGAACTATTATTGTTAAAATGTTCATACTACCCAAAACAATGCATCAACTAAATGTAATCTCTATCAAAATTCTAATGACTTTTTTTACAAAAATGGAGAAAACAAACTTAAAATTCATATGAACCACAAAAGACCCCAGATAGCTAAAGCAATCAAGAAAAAAGAACAAAGTTAAAGGCATCACATCCTGATTTCAAACTATATTACAAAACTGTAGTAGTCAAAACAGTATGCGACTGGCATAAAAACAGATATACAGACCAATACATAATCCAGAGTACTGAAATGAACTATACCTATTTGGTCAAGTAATATTCTATATGAGAACCAATGGAAAAAGACATCTTCAATAAGTGGTATTGAGAAAACCAGATATTTATATGCTTAAGAATGAAAATGGACCCCATCTTAATCTACTCACAAATATTAAAGTGGACTAAACATGTAAATGTAACTACTGTAACCCTATAAACCCTCTTGGAAGAAAACAGAGAAAAGTTTCTTGACATTGATCTTTGATGTGATTTTACATGTATGATATTAAAAGCACAAGTAAAAATATAAATAAACTAATGAGAATATATCAAACAAAAAATCTTCTGCACAGCAAAATAGTCAACAAGACAATTTATAAGGTGAAAGAAAATATTTGCACACATATATTTGGTAAGGACATGATGTCCAAAATACGTAATTTGTACAATTCTATAGCCTCCCCCCCCCAAAAAAAATACTTATTAAAACAGACAAAGGACTTTTAAAGACTTTTTTCCTAAGACATAAAAGTGCCCAACAGGTATAACCAAAAATGCATTCAACATTATTAATCATCAGGAAAGTGCAAATTAAAATCACAATAAGGTAGCAACTCACATATGTTAGTAGGGCTATTATCAAAATGATAAGAAATAACAAGTGTTGGCCAGGATATATAAAAAAGGGAATCTTTAACAATGAAGGAAAAAATTGGGAAAAAAAAGGTAAAAGGTTGAAAGGGATGTAAGTGGGTAAAACCAATATGTAAACAGCATGGAGGTTCATATTAAATTTAAAACAGCACTACCATTGACATAGTAATACCAGTTTTGGGTATATATTTGAAGGAAATTAACTGTCTTGAAAAAAATATCTGCACTTCCATATTCATTGTGTCATTATCAAGATATGGATACAACTGCATCAAGATATGGATGTAACTTAAGTGTTCGTTGACAGATGATTAAAGAAAAAAATGTGGAATACATTTACAACAGAATTAATTCAGATATAAAAAGGAAATCTTGTTATTTTCAAAAACATGGGTGAACCTTATGCTTAGTGAAGTAAGATAGAAAAAGACAAATATTACATGATCTCACTTCTATGTGGAATCTAGAAAACAGAACTCATAGAAACAGAGTATATTGGTGGTTGTGGGGGTTGGGTGGGAGTAGAATAAATGGGTGCAGATGGTGAAATGGTACAAATATCCAGTTACAAGTTGAATAAATTCTGGGGATATAAAGTTCAGGATGGTAATTATAATTAACAATACTGTACTGTATACTTGAAAGTTGGTAAGAGGGTAGATCTTAAAATTTCTCACATATGAACATATACACACCAATGGATAACTTTGTGAGATGATGGATGTGTTAATTGACCTATTGTGCAATCATTCCATAAAATCATCACTTATATGCCTTAAACTTACATGTTATATGTCAATTATAGCAATAGAACTTGAAAATAAGGACACTGGACAATGCCTGGTATATTGTGAGCCCTCAATTATTATTAGTTATTGTTAATATTTTTGTAGGAAAACAGATTTTTCCCACAAAATATATCTTATTTGTCTAAATAATAGCTTTGATGTGTGGCAATATAAATTAAAAAAAAACGAAACAAAAGTAATTCCTTAAGAAAGATGAATATAAACTAAAGAGTGGGGAGAGACAGGAAAAATAATATACAGTATGTTTTTATTTCTCTAAAACATTAATTATCATTTTTTTCCCTTCCACCCTTCATTGCCAGTATTTCAGCGAGCCAGCGTATACAACTTCTTTGAAGGGAATTGGGACTTCTCTATCTAGGTTGGCAAATGTGGGTAAATTCTCTATCAAATAACAACTAAACTAGACAGCTTTCTGGCTTAATATAAACGAGAAAAGAGGGAAATCTGAATAATTAGTACTCACTGAAAATATAAGGCTTGACAGAGGTAGAAGGCAAATGGCTGAAGCCAAATGTGAGGTCCATGTGCTCCATTGGTTCTTCTGCTTTTCTATGAGGACTGGGAATTAATGTGATTGTGAACAATTTTCTAGGGAATTCAAGTGGTAGAGTGGTAAAATGGGTTATATAGGTCAAGACATCTACATTAAACCTGCCTTGTAACTTAATCTTAGGATCTTAGAATTAGGTGAGGACTGAGCTTTGGGGTCCACTGAGAGGAAAAGCATGCTATTTTGACATGAAGGACATGGAGTATAACTGGAATACTTGTTGACAGAAATGTTTGCATAGGATGTTTCTAAGAAGCTACATCTTGATCTAAGCATTGGGGTTTAAGATAAGAATGGACACTTGTGTGCCAAATCACAGGTTTTATTTTACACTTACATCATTCTCTTCTCAATAATGGCAGAGAGAATACTCTTCTAAAATGTACTGCTTTTCAATAAAAATGAGAGAAAAGATAAACCATTGGGACTACATCAAGTTAAAAAGCTTCTGTACAACAAAGGAAACATTAACAAAAACAAAGAGACACCCCAACAATTGGGAAAAAATCTTTGCGCTCCACACAACTGACAAAGGTGTACTCACAAAGATATACAAAGAACTCATAAGAGTCAAGAAAAACAAAGTAAAAAACCCAATCAAGGGCCTCCCTGGTGGCGCAGTGGGTTAAGCAACGCACTGTGAAGCAAACCACAGCCACTGCAGCACGAGTTCGATCCCTGCCGCCGGCCAGGGAGGGGACCCACATGGTGCGGCAGACCTCTCCTGCTGTGCCCGCTGCTCCCCTCGGCAGTGTGTTTCTGTCGATCTGCCTGTTCTGCTCCCTTCTCTCTGTGGTGAGCCCTCTCACCTCCCCACACCTCTGGCCTGTACCCCAGTGCTTGTATGCATAAATAAATAAATCTTTAAAAAAAAAAACCCAATCAAAAAATGGGCAGAAGAACTTAAAAGACACTTCTCCAAAGAGGACATGCACATGGCCAACAGGCACATGAGAAAATGCTCAACATCCCTCATAATCAGGGAAATGCAAATTAAAACCACACTGAGATACCACCTCACACCAATAAGAATGGCACATATAAAAAAAACCAACAACAAATGTTGGCGAGGATGCAGAGAAGAAGGAACTCTACTACACTGCTGGTGGGAATGCAAGTTAATCCAACCACTGTGGAAAGCTGTATGGAGGTTCCTCAGTCTACTAAAAGTAGAACTACCATATGACCCAGTAATACTGCTCCTAGGGATCTACCCAAAGGACACAAAACACCAATCCAAAAGAATACCTGTACCCCTATGTTTATTGCAGCACTATTTATAATTGGCAAGACCTGGACACAACCCAACTGCCCAAAAATAGATGACTGGATCAGGAAGATGTGGTACATATACACAGTGGAATACTACTCAGCAATCAAAAAATATAAACTAGAGCCATTAATAGAAACATGGATGGAGCTAGAAGGAATTATATTCAGTGAAACAAGTCAGAAGGCAAGAGAAAAATATTGGATGGCTTCACTTTTAGTTGGAATGTAAAGGAACAACAACTACAACAACACCAAAAAGAAAATAAAAGAAAGCTCAAGGAAATGAGCAATTATAGCCAAAAACAAACAAACAAAAAAACTCAACAAGAACAAAATGTCAAAGATAAACCAAAGGGATCATTGGGTGGGGGCAGAGATGGGGATGAGGGCAGAAAGAGCACAAGGAACTGAGTTGATAGTGCATGGGTGAAATGGTGGCAGGATCTCCCTGGGGACTACAAATGATGTCAAATATAATTAAATAAATCTAGTAGCAAAAAAAGAAAATATTAATGCCGTAAATCAACAAAAAGGGAGATAAAAATTACATGATTATTGCAGTAGATGTTGAAAAAGTGTTAGACAAGATTCAACATCTAGTTATGCTAACATTCAATAAAATGGGGCTAAATGCAACTTATTTAAACATTACAAAAACCATATATGACAAGCTCACAACCAACAGCATAAACAATGGTGAAAAGCCAAAATCTTTTTCACTAAGATGAGGAACAAAACAGGGATATCTACTCTCACCTCAGTTATTTAACATAATGCTGGAAGTCCTAGCCAAAGCAAGAAAATATATAAAATGAGTACAAATTGGCAAAAAAGTGAAACTGTCACTATCTGCAGTTGACATGATAATGACTACCAAAAAGTTCTAGAGAAAAACAAAAGAATACAGTAAAGTGGCAGGATACATGTCAATACACAAGTCAGCTGCATTTCCACATACAAGCAATCTATCAGAAGAAAGAGAAATAAGTAAAATAAGCCCATTTACAAGCACATAAAAAAGAATTAAAAACTATGAGTAAACTTAGTAAAGGAGATGAAAAGCCTATATGTTGAAAAATATAAGACTGTTAGAGGAATGAGACACAAGGCAATGTAAAGATATCCCATGTTCATGGACTGGAAGAATAAACATCATTAAAATGGCCATATTACCTCAAGCAATTCATAGATTCAAAACTATACCTATCAAAACCACAATGATTTCTTTCAAGGTAATTGAACAAAAATTATAAATTTTATATGGAACCAAAAAAGGTCCCAAATAGCTAATGCATTCCTGAGAGAAAAGAAAAATGGAGACATCAGCATTCCTGACTTCAAACTGTATTTTATGGCAACAGCAATCAAAACAGTATGGTATTGGAAAAAAACCAGAAACTGAACACAATAAAATAGGAAACCTAGAGATAGAACCTATACAAATAAGGACAGTTATCCTTGACAACTAGTATGGGTGGTTTTGTTGTGGATAAATAGAATGTGTTCCTATATAGAGGAGCAAAAATGTAGCCCCCCCCCCCTCAAAAAAAATAAAGTTAACTCCTCAACCTAGGTATGAATGGTCTCTGATAGAGTGATATAACATCAAATAGCAAGCAGTATGCAACCTTTGATTTGGAAAATGTATGCCATTTATTAAATCATGATCAGAAAACCATTTATATTCATATAGAATAAGTGACAATACACATTTACACTTGTTTCTCAAGGCTATACTCTGCTGTTTGTCATATTCTAGTTCACACATATTTGGAGCACTTGGCATCCTGTAAATCATAATATCCTCTTACTATTTTGATGACATTATGTTGATTAATAAAGTGAGTAAAAGGTAGTTAAACTAGAAACTTTGATAAGACCCATGAGATCCAGAAGTGGAAGATCAACACTGCAAAGATTTAGGGACCAACTATATGTGAAAAACTCTTAGGGATCTGTGGTAAGGAGTCCTGCCAGAATATCCTGTAATGAAATCAAGGGCAAGTTAGTGCACCTTTCTCTTCTTACCAGGAGTAGGGAGGCACTTTTTTTAGGTCAGATGACATAGGCAAACTGCATGAGCAGGTAGCTCAGGTGTCATCCACCGTGGGTGGAGCAGTGCCCCTTTTCAGCTTGTGTCTATTTCCATTTGGGGAGTCCTGTTTGATCAGCTGATGCAGGGATAAAAAGTCTGAGTTAGCTGACACAGGAATAAAGAAAGGAAAGTGGATCAATCTTTAGGAGTCATACAATGTGTGGAAAACTTTGTACATATTACACCTATGACTGAACATCTTCCTTGGAAGAGATAGTAAACAACCATGTAGAAAAAAGTTACCTGGCCAGTTGATGTTTGCTCTCCTCTATTATTATAACAGCTTATTTATCAGCTTAGTGTTGGCATGAGGGGTTCATGAAAGAAGTGACTGTGATGGCAGAGGTGGCAGCTACACATGGGTCCAACAACATGGAATTCTAGCTACCAAGCTATACAAATTGTCAGCCACAAAGATCTTTCTCGACCCCTACAGTCCTGGCATTCCTCAAAGAGAACAAAGCCACTATTGACAAGTTGGCTCTAGTGCAGTCTTTCTCCTGGAAGAGATAGGGTTTTGTTCTGACAGTAATAGGTATACATCCAGGTGTGGCACCATCTCTCTTTCACCACGAACTTACACAGTGTTTGCTTCACCAGCATATGACTGATCCTGCAATATACTGTAGTGGACGAGGGGTAGTCATGAATGCATGACTACCAGAATTGCTGGTTATACCCCCCAGGCCTTGTCAGCATTAGAGAGTCTGGAATGGTGTGTTGAAAGTGCAGCTGGCACACCAACTTGGAGGCATGTTAAGTGAAAAAGGGGCAATGTTTTCCAGGATACCAGATACGTACTGGTTTGTGTAGAAGAATTTAAAAAAGATCATTAATTGACTGTATAGGTCTAGTCAGAACTCCTTTCCTTCTCTTGGTTTTGGGTAAGGTTAGAGATTAACATAATAGTCTAACTTGTAGGAAAGCTCAGAGTTATGCCAAAACTAACTACTAGTGGAACCACTTCAAACTATAAATCAGTTCATTCATTGGAAATCCATTTTCTATTTTGTTTAGCTTTATAAAAAGGCTGGAAAAGTTCCCAGTTCTGTACAATACTAGCCATGAAGAAAATACTTATTTTATCAACCTCTTGTTCTTGCTGACTCAATGGTACCTTGTAGAGTTTGAAGTGTGTCTATAGATTTCTGATTTTCTTACAGGTTTCTGTTGCTTTCCTGGCCTTTGGAGGGTTCCCTGATGACATATTCTTGACTCATGCTAAAGGTCTGAATGTGTCCACTGTGCAATTTACTAGTTGGATCAAAAATGATAAAAGGTGTATTGTGTTAGGAATTAAAGTTTTATTTGGAAACAATATATTAACCTTTCTTTAGCACTTGTTAAGAGTGTAAGAGTTCAGCAGAGCTAAAAAGACATTGTTTTGCCAAATTCTTTATGAAGAAAGGTAAGCTTTTCATTTACTAATTTTATTACTTTTGATTAAACTCAAGGTTCTATGAAAATTTCTTCTCTGTAAAATGCATTTTTAAAATTCAACTTTCACATTGGGGAAATTGCTTCCCTATATAACTACTCTTATAAAAGCTCCTTTGTCATTTCAAGTGGGAAAGAGACTTGCTTTCCAAAACTTCACTGTCCTACATGTCTATATACTCTAGATTTTTGGATATTCATGTACAAACTATTCTTATACTAGTGACTATGTAGAAATAATGAATTAATGCAACTATCTAGAACATTTACATTAAATATTGGGATACAAGCACAGACATTTTAGCCTGAGTATCTACAATAAATTCCTAGACTAATCAAACCCAGAGGACATTTATTCAGTTTTCCATAAATCTAGGGGCAAAAATTCTAATACTAAGGGTCAAGGTATTTAAAGCAGGCATCAGTGGGGGTTCAATTGGTAAATAAAAGCACCCTGGTATGGGTGCTATCCCCTTAGGAGCCTAAGATAGACCTGATATTTTTACTCTAGTATCAGTCTTTTTCTCTTTGTGCCTGTCACAACCCAAAATACTTGGAATCCTGTTCCCTTAAGTTGTGATTGATAGTTCCACTAGTTCCCTTTTATATACTAAAAATTTGAAGAATATGATATAAAAATACCTGGCATTTAGTTTTTCTAGTAGAAAACATTTTGATTTAAGCCATCTGCCCAACAGAATCTGTATATGTAATATCTAAGATTTTTATATTCTTTTAAAAATATTTATTTATTTATACTCAGTTAAACAAGTCAGAAGGCAAGAAAAAAATATCAGATGGCTTCACTATTTGGAGGAATGTGAAAGAGCAACAACTACAATAAAAACAAAAAAGAGTTTTATATTCTACTAAGCAAAACTACCTACTTTGTTACTATAAAGAAACCTGGGATTATCCATCACAAAGAAATATAGTCATTAAAAGTAATGAATAACCAGTTTAATTTCATGTAAAGTCTCATTTAAGGAAATATAAAACTTTCCTTAGTCATAACATTTCATTTGCAATTAAAATTAATATGTTTGCAAGGAAATGAAAATCATCAACAAAATGAAAACTACCAAATATGAAAAAATATTTACGAGTCACTTGTAAAAATATTTACAAGTTAATATATTAACATACTATATTTTGTATATATATGTAATTTATAAATAAATATATACGTAATTCATACAACTCTATAGCAAAAAACAATCAGATTAAAAAATGGGCAATTGGAATATTTTTCTAAAAAAGACATACAGATGCCCAACAAGTATTTGAAAAGACGCTCAATATCACTAATAATCAGGGAAATATGAATAAAACGACAATGAGATATTACCTCTCACCTTTATAATGCTGATTAACAATATGACAAGAAATAATAAATGCTAGTAAGGATGTGTAGAAAAGGAAACACGTGTATACTGTTGGTGGGAATATAAATTGGTGCAGCCACTTTATATAGAACTACCGTAAGATCTAACAATCCCACCTCTGAGTATTTATCCAAAGAAAACGCGAACACTAATTTGAAAAGGTAAATGCACTCCCATGTTCACTGTAGTGTTATTCACAATAACCAAATCACAGAAACAGCCTGTGTTCCTCAATGGATGACTGAGTAAAGAAACTATGTATATAGTGAAATATTTTTTAGCTGTTATCAACAATCATATCTCTGACAACATTCATCGGCCTTCAGGGTGTAATATTAAGTGAGGTAAATCAAGCAGAAAAAGACAAAATATAATTTTATTTGTATGAGAAATCTGAAAAAACAAAAACCAAGCTCACAGATTCTGAGAACAGAATTGGTAGTCGCCAGGGTATAGGGTATGGATAAATGGGTAAGGGGGTCAAGTGGTTCAAACTTCCAGTTACAAAGTAAGTTCTGTGATGCAACGTACAACATGGTGATTATAGTTATTGGTACTGTACTGCATATTTGAAACTAGTTAAAAGAGTAGATCTTGAAAGATGTAGTCACAAGAAAAAGATTTGTAGCTATGTATGATGACATGTTCATTAGACTAATTGTAGTGATCATTTTGCAACATATGCAAATTGGTTGCATATGTAATTAACACTGTTACATGTCAATTTGAGTTGAACAAAAATTAGTATACTACAATATTTGATGTTTCTTTTCTGAATTTAATTTAAATGTTTTCCTTGCAGTTATGTTCAACTAAGTCATTAATATTCTTAGCAAACCTTTTCTTTAATATGAAATAAACTTTTAGAGGTCTCAGGTCAAATTTTCAAAAACTCTGAATTAGTTGATGCTAAATTTGTGTATATGTATACTTGTAAATGAAGTGAATTTTTAATTATTTTTTAATTTAAGAATTAAAGTGTATATATGTGAATCAGTAGCATGAATTTTTGGTCACTAGACTTTACTGGGGAAGATGAAATTACAGGGAGATTTAATGTGTGTTTTACATTCAAAAATTTTCTCTGGCTTTGTTGTTTTATTCGAAACAAGCCTGGTTGAGCAGGGAAAGTATAAGGGAACTTAAGAAAATGGCTTTCCACGATGCATGCTTTGTTATTGGAATCTTTGAGCAAAATATAGAAGATTTTGAGATGATATTTGAGTTTGGTCAGGGAAAAGATGTTGCAAATGAATAGCCACTTTTGAAAAAGACAAGGGAGAGTATTTGTATTATTTATTTGTAATTTCTGGCTATGAGATTTTCATGAGCTATGTAATTTTCCTTTATTTCAATTTTCATGTTACTACAACCAATCATTGTTTTTCAGTCAATAGAGTTTAGTATTATCCTTTGTTGTAGTGAGATGAACAAGTAGATTGGATTTGTACATCAGCTTCTAAAAAGACTAACATTAGCATGAGCAAATTACTTAATTTCCACAAATATCAGTCTAATCATGTATATAATAGGCATAATAACAGTTCTATGGATTTGTGAGGATTAAACTGAAATCTATAACTAAAATGTTAGCTCTTTATCTGAGGATATTTAGCTGACTTCTTCCCAGCTAGTTTCTATGCATGCTTGGGGAATAGAATAATATTTTGATATTGATTTTAAAAGGAATATTATTGGGAAAATAAATTTGTTTTATATACCATATGTATTCTAAGGAATAATATGCAAGAGATTGAAATATTAATATATTCTTTACCTATATGAATGTAGATAACTGAGAAATGTCTAATTAACAATACATGGGTAATACATGTGACTTTACAAAATTGATGTGCAAATATATTTTACATATTCACTTATGTTATAAAAACATCCTGAACGGTAAAAGTACAAAGACAGTCTATAAGACATAGGGATGGGGGAGATGGAACACAGGTTCTGTGGTGGTGGGAGAACTATGGTGAGGACCCCTGAAGGGAGAATTCAAATAATGTCCAAAAGTTAACAATGTAGGAATAAGAAAACCACGTGGGATTAACAAGTACCATATTCAAAGATATATGGGATTAAATTTCAATCTCCTCATTTAACAGTTCTAGGATGTTAGGCAAGTTACTTCTCTATCAGTTTACTTAACTATAAAATGAAGAGTGTACTTATATTTTAAGGTTGTGTAGCATATTATGTTAACTTTATTACCTAGATTCTCTCATATGGGTACCTTGGTGGTGGGTGTGGTGTAGTGACATACATCTGAAGAGGTGTGATTCTATACTTCTGAATCACATAAGGTGTTGTAAACCAATATGACCTAAATAAAAAATATACCTCCTTTGGCACTAGGAAAAAAGAGGTTGAGAAGCCTTTTTGTATCTGGCCATTTATCTCATTTTTCTAAGGAGTCAGAAAAAGTAAAGAAAGTTTCCAAGAGGACAGGCATTACAAATAGTTACACAGAAAAAAGAAAGGTGTACCACATGAGGGGCTGCTGCTTGCTAGCCAAGCAAGGTTCAAAAGGATGGCCTCCCACGAGGTGAGGCAGATGTCAGGAATGAACTAAATGATGTAAACTTTGAGAGTGGGGTAATGAATACTGCATATGGGAAAAAAATCTGTGAAGAATTGAGAACAGATGGCTTACTTTGAGGAAAGAATACCTCTGTTCAGGCCAAGGGAGGAAACTGCCTCATCCAGAAATTCAATGGCTGCCTGAAAGGGCTTAGCTAAAATAAGAATTAGTATTACAACTTAGTTGACTAATATATTGGCAAATTTTAGGTGTGAAGGTAAATGTGAGCGAGAATGACTAGTTCCAACTCTTTTGTTGTCTAGAATACATTACTTGGGCAATAGAAGCAGATACCCATTATGAATGAAAATATGGTATCCATTCAACAAATATTTATTAAGCATCACACTGGCTCTAGAAAGCCTAGCAAGGCATGTGCATATGTAGAATTTAAATATGTTGGGAAATTTTGTAAGGCAGGCAATATTTTCTCTAATTGCCAAGATTTAATAGATGGTTCAGGAAGCAAAAAGTAATAAAAAAATGCTTTTTATTATTATGCTGAGTGACTATATGTACAATGGGGAAAAAAAGACTCATCACATTTGTTTAGAAGCATGAACTTAAATAAGTCTAATGTAGAAAGACAAACTGCATACTTTCACTCATATGTGGTAATCAAACAAATGAATAAACTAAATAAAACAAGAATAGACTTTTAGACTGAAAGACCAACTAATGGTTACCAGAAACAAAGGAAATAAAGGGAGAAGAGGGATGGGTAGTTTGGGTTAAAAAGGTCAACTGTATGGTGAAGGATAGAATTGGACTTTTAGTGGCAAAATCAATATTATATATATGCATGTTGATTTTTAATGATACACACTTGAAGCATAGAATGTTATAATGCAACATTATTTTAATTAAAAAGTTTAAAAAAACCCACAAAAATATAAAAGAGTGAACACATGGTATGGAGGAAGGGACAATGTGAAAACAACTCAAAATGGTAGCAGGAGAAAGGGAGAAAAGGAAAGAATTTAAGTGCACAAGAAGGAGGAGGAAATGACGAGGAGGAAGAGGCAGCCACACACATGAGAATAGGTCACGCTAATCCCTACTCTATAAAAGGGCTGTAAAGTACTCCAGGTCCAAATCTTCTAGCCTCAGCTGTCTGTCTAAGGGCAAAAGTCCCAGGAAGTAGCACATTTCACTTTCCTTTCACAATGAGAACTGTGTATATGAAAGAACAAATGAGTGCAAAACCAGAACTTAGAAAGCTTGATCTGTAAGGAATTTGCAGATCCAGAACAAAATCAGAAGCAAAAGAGTAAGAAAATTTGGTGACAGAGATTAAATAAAGAGAAAACAAATGAGCAAAACAGGACGTGTTCACAGACAACTTTGCCATTGAATATGGATTGGTATATCATTGACCTTGATAGTCGGTGATAGTTTCTATATTGTATTATAATATATATTGTACTATATTGTATTTCCGAAGAAAAATAAAAGTAAAATTAAAGTGTTCAAAGAGGAAAGGTAAATGATAGTAAGGAAGTAGATTTGGTACTATGAAGCTGACTTTGAGTGCTAAGGTGACTGGAGAATGACCTTTCTTTCATTAAATAAAGTTTCTTTGTATATATTTTGCCTATTTTTTAAATAAAAAAGTGAGTGAGATCTTTAACATTAATAATGCTTCACATAAGAGGAAATCATTAAGGACATTTAAAATTACTTACCCCAAGTGAAAATATATTTTAATACTATCAGTCTTTTCCCTGTTTACTATAATGTTAGGGATATTCAGAGGGTAAATATTTACATGTAATTGTTAAGAAAAGTAAGGTGGCGTAAGGTGTAAAATAAAAAGACATCATTTGGAAATATATAAGATGATAGTGAACAACACTAATGTAAAGTCCATTTGAACAAAGTATGATTTGCAATACATTTGTTCTTTTCCCAATTTTTGGCAGTAAGAACATAAATCAAGGATGATACATATAGTAGATGAATTTTGTTTATATGATAGATTTTATAGATTAATCAGATGGTGAAATTATATAAGTGTATACTTTAAAGTATGAATGATTAAATACTTCTAAAAGCAGCAAGTTTAGTGGGAATAAAATTCTAATTTCTGCTAAAGATAATTTACCTTGCTTCAGTTTCATCCAGTTTAAGTGATTACATAAAGAATAAGATATAATTAAAAAACAGGAAAAATAACTCATAGCATAAACAGATTCACAGGACAAATGGATGACAGTGAATAGAGCTGAATTTTTAAATAACTAAACTTAATATATATTCAAGTAAATAAAAACAAAATTGGAAATCCAGCAAAAGACAAAAACATTGTAAAAAGTTAACTAAGTCTCCAGAATGAAAAAATTTTGACAAGAAGGCCAAGAGCTAATTTCAACAACAACAAAAAGAGGCATTTATTACTTGTTACTACGACATAGAAATGGCAGGCTATATTATCAGCTTCGAGATCTTATAGTTGTACTGTACTTAAGTTTTTAGAGTTGTTTACTTTTTTCAAAGTATTTTTAAACAAAATTTTCATATCTGTGATATCTTCTTTTATAGCTTAGGAAATGTCAGCTTAGCTATACTAAATTATTATCTGTTCAATTATAAAGCATTTGTGGTAATATTAAGACAAGTTTTTAGACTCCTACACTTTTGTTCTTTCTACCAAGACATTAAAGGTGGCTTGTTGAGAACTTCTAACTAGGAACTATGTGAGTTCAATAAGCATCTACTGCTTTGTATCAAGTCCCTGCTCCATGCCAAGTCTTGGAGGGTTACTATATAATGGGATTCAATGAATGTGCAGTCTGAAACCAAGATCTGGGAACTACCTGCTTGGTATGGTAAAGATATAAAAATCTCTAATTCCCACTGTCCTCATCTTTAAAGGGAAGCAAAATTAGCCACTCTGAGTCACTGAGTCTTAAGGTGATGATGCATGTGTTCCTTGGGCTGCACACAGTCTGTGTAGAAACCTGGCATTTTCTGCATGCCACTGGAGATGTATTTGATAATGTTTTACTTAGTCATTTGAAAAACAGTAGTATCAAATATAGCAATAGTCTTGGCAGTGATATAAAATAGCAAAATAATTTTTAAAAATTATTTCACATATAATTTGTGAATTCTAGAAGCAATGTACAAAAAAATACGTGGCTTCTCTTTAGTGTCTAGATACTAAAAAACACAAAGCTAAGTAATACTTGAGTCCTTCAAGCTTATTATAAAAACGTTGTCCAATTTTCCTATGGTTCTGGGTCTGATTTTAAGCAAGCAACTTTTGGGGGCAGTAATATCTGAAGGAATGAAACTCTATAATTCAAGTGTGTGCTGACCTTAGTTTTATGCTCCATTATGGTACTGTACTAGGTTAATGCTTCTCAAGCATTAGTCACAATATATCCATCTGGGGATCCTGTTATAGTGCAGATTCTGATTTAGCAAGTCTGGGGTGGGGCCTGAGAGTCTGTACTTCTAAAATTCCCAGGTGATGCTGATGTTCCTAGTCAAGGGCCACACTTGAAAAAGATCCTATGTGTCTCTAAAGAAAATAATTTGTTCTTGTAAGTTCCTTTTTATTCTGCTTCATTACAAATAATGTCAACCTAACTCTGGTAATTTTAAGTGAGAAACAAATTTTCTATAAGGATCAGATACTGTAACAATTGAAATAAATGCTGGGAAAACTTGATTAAGACAGTGAGCAGGATAAAAGAGAAAACATGGTCAAAGACTATCTCAGGAATAGTCTAGTTAGGATTGTTTTACTACACCCTATACACAGTGGCACTGGATCTTTAACAGGCCTTGAACATTTACTCTCTAGACAGGCTTAAAGTTGAAGACTTGAGACACCGATTTATTATTCTAAAATACAATCCTTCCTCTAGTTCCTGGAAATGACTTCCCTTCAAAGTAGAGTCCTGGAGCCAAAAGAATACCTGTACACCCAATGTTTATTGCAGCACTATTTGTAATTGGTAAGACCTGAAAACAACCCAAATGCCCAAAAGCAGATGACTGGATCAAGAAGATGTGCTACATATACACAATGGAATACTATTTAGCAATCAAAAATTATAAACTAGAGTCATTTATAAAAACATGGATGGAGCTAGAAGGAATTATACTCAGTGAAATAAGTCAGAAGGCAAGAGAAAAATATTGGATGGCTTCACTCTTAGGAGGAATGTAAAGGAACAACAACTACAAAAAAAAAAAAAAATAAGAGCTCAAGGAAATGAACAATTACAGCCAAAACCAAACAAACAAAAACCACAAGAACAAAAGGACAAAGACAAACCAAAGGGATCATGCGTTGGGACAGGTAGAGACCGGAATGAGGGCAGAAAGAGCACCAGGGACTGAGATGATGGTGCACGAGTGAAATGGTGGTGGGAATTCCCTGGGGACTACAAATCTTGTCAAATATAATTAAATAAATCTTAAAAAAAAATTAGTGTCCTGGCTCCCACATTTTATGGGATTCCTCAATAGGGAGGCTAGTTGAATGTAGGTAATAGTCCAAAATGGCAATATACTTTTAGACTTAGCGTGGATGAGCAACAAGAAACATGCAGTCCACATATATCCTTTTGATCAATGAAGTAATACGCAGAGACATTATTAAACTTGCTAGGGTTTTTATATAAAGTTAGTGGGGACTTAGGTTGTTATAACTTGGCTACTGTAAATAGTGCTATAGTGAACATAGGGGGTGCATTTATTCCTTTGAATTAATGGTTTTGTATTCTTTGGGTAGATACATAGCAGTGGAATTGCTGGATTATATGGCAGAGTTATCTTTAATATTTTGAGAACTCTCCATACTGTTTCCAAAAGGGCTAGAAAAATTTATACTTCCACCAACAGTGTATGAGTGGTTCCTTTTTCTCCACCCTCAGCACCACTGTGGCTTCTGATCTTTCTGATATTGGCCAATTCACAGGTATGATGTGGTATCTCATTGTGGTAAGTTATAGAAACAACCTAAGTGCTCAATGATAGATGAGTGGATAAAGAAAGTATGGTAAAGTTCACTCCAACATTAGCTTGTTCTTGTGTTATTAGGCTTTTCTAGTATTAGGTTTTTCTAGTAGACTGTGGGAAAATCAAAGTTCAGTTAATTCATTGATAAGTGTTATGATGTTACCGTGCATGTTAAAGTGCCTTAGTTTGGAACCTACTTTTATTTTTGGCAAGGGGTACAAAGGAACTAACCTAAATTAGTTGTAAGTCTGAAATCCAGCCTGTTTTAAATAGTTTTATTCCTCTCAGTCACATTTAGTAACAGCTAATACTAACAAAATGTCAGAACAAAACCTATTTTAATAAATAAGTCACCCATTGTTCTATGTAAATGGATTCTTCCATATTTTAAAAATGTCTGAAGACATTTAGTTTTCCCAAAAATAATAAAACTCTTCTCGCCAAAAAAAAAAAAAATGAAAGAAAAGAAAACGTAGTATATATATATATACAGTAGGATACAACTCAGTTATAAAAATGATGAAATCTTGCCATTTGCAACAACATGGATAGGACTGGAGCAGGTTATACCAAATGAAATAATTCAGAAGGAAAAAGACAAACATAGGATCATTTATTTGTGAAATACAAGGAAACAAAAACTGCCAAAAATAAACCAAAAGAAAGAAAATCTGACTGCAGAATTGAGACTATTAGAGTTTATGGGACCAATGGATAAGCTGGAGGATTATGGGTGCTTGGTGGTGGGTGAGATATGGTAACCTACACCTGAAGCAATATGATCCTATACCCCTAAATCACATAGAGAATTTGGAAACCAACATTACCCTAATAAAAAAAAAATACAACTAAAAAATATAGTGGGGAGAGCTTCAGAGAGAATTTTCAAATACTTCCAATTCCCATTCTTTCCTGTCTTCTGAACCCTTGGAGACCCTTATTTACTACTGTTTTGAGATAGTTTAAGAGAAAAAATAAACAGATGGTAAGTTTTGAAAGCCAATGCCACTATATTATTTGTGCAGTGTATACTATCATATAAGTAAAGTTTGTGCTATACAAAATATAAATTATGTCAATAGAACTGATTTAACAACACAGATATTAGCAACCTCTTTATAAATGCATTTATTAAGAGCATGGTAAAGAAATAGAAAATTTAAGTGGAAAAGAAAGTTTTTTCTGTTGTTTTACATATAAAGTATTTGAAATGAATTCACCTTTGAGGGAGTGCATATGAAATTTAGACAATAAATTAGAGGGAAAATATTTTAAAGTGTCTCTTTAAGAATTGTCAAATGAGTTGTTTGTTGTTTTTTTTTAAAGACACATAAACACACACTCAAACACAACTATTTTCTTCGTGGCTGAATCTTAGAGATTCCAAGTTATTTTTGGTGCCAAATTTTAACCCAGGGGAAGTTTCATGGCTGAGTAAAAACCCCCTGAAAACAAAGGTTACAATGGAAATGCTGACAGAGTCCGTGCCATGGCAACTTTTGTGAGTTTAGTTTTATTAAAACAATAAACAACTTTTGTGCAAGTGCAAGTAAATGTGAAACCAACAGAGAAAGGGCCCCTTCCTGTGTCTAATTCCTAATCTCTCTGTCATTTCCTTGCTGGGTTCTGGTCCTGAGTTTGCCAGGTCACACATGCAATTATTGGTCTGACATCAACCCTTGCACCCCAGCTCCTTATAAAAAGGCCAATTAAATGCCAGGAGACAGAGCTCAGCTCTGCACTTGGCAAAGTGAATATTAAATGTATACTCAATGTGAGGCACTGGGTATATTTATGACTGGCCCTTAGAATGGAGGCCTTTAAATTCCTAATTGATTTGTATGTACTTCTGTGATAATTATCTATAAAGTTTTTTTTTTTTTCATTGCCAAGTAACCCAGCAAGGTCTAAGTAATACCTTATGTGGTACATACTATGCATGTTTAGTGGAGAGATGGAAGGAAACAGGGAGGGCAGAAGGCTCACCCCCACAGTGCAGCTAGTAGAGCAGGCGGAGCTGGTTGATGCTTTTCACATCTGAGGCTAGAGTCTCAGTGACTTGAGAAACAACAGGGTACTATTCCTTCTCCCTGAAGAAATACCTTGCATGGTGTTTGTTTATGATATGAATCTAGTAGGAGACTAGGAAGCATCCAAGAAACACTTTTTAAAAGAACGAACACAAGGAAAAAATATCCATGAAGTCAAACTAAGAGATGAATAAAATGAGATCAAATAGGCGGAAATGCCCCCTAGAGGACATTATAAAAAGAACCTTTGCGTTTACAGAAAGGTAGTGAAAAGGGAATGCGTTTGAAAAGTAACAGTAAGCTGGAGACAAAAGGGCAATGAATTGAGAAGATATTTTCCATTGCGTAGAGAACTGCCTGAACTCACCAGAACAAATGAGCCCAACTTTGCTCTGCTAATTAAATTATATGGGGAGGCTTTGTGCTCACATCTTTCAGCTACTAAGTCCTACCAGTTCAGAACATACATCATAAAGCCAGAATGAAGATTAGAATCATCTGGGGTGAGAAAGGGTTGTTATAAGTCATGACGGCCTGTGCACACCCCAGAACAATGAAATGAGAGTGTCCTGGGGGTTGAGGGTGAGCAGTACGGATATATATATCTCAATCCCAGGTGATTCCAGGGAATAGCTGAGTATGGAACACTGAGTTATAGGGCCATACCAACCCCAGAAATACTGACTTCTGGCTGAAGAAAAAGTACAGATGTTTGTGGCAGAACATTTGTTCTAGGCAATTTACTGAGCCCCTATGAGTGTTACCAGGATTCACAATTTGGTTCCGTGGCTTGAAGCCTAATTGGTAGAATGCCTAAAGCAGATGTTTGAATGGCTTTTACAAATGGAAGCTTCTAAATCTTTCCTTGTTTAACAAGTAACAGCAGCACCTTATTTAAATAATGATCAGCAATGATCAAGTTTAATCCCCCTGAAATTGCCATTTCTTCCTCTATTCTATAAGCTATCTGACCTCTGGATACACAAACTAGACAGCAGCAAATTGGTATTTGGACTAACTAGCAATCAACCAAATTTCTATGTACTCCATCTCAATTAGTCATTAAGATTGAAGTTATGGAAGGGGTTGATTGTTCTGAATTCAATCAAGTCTTTATCAGTTGTTCTTAGAGCCAACATGTGAAGAGTTTGGCAAACATTTGCAATGTGGAAAGACTAAATTCAAGCCCAACTGGGACTCAGCAAAGCTTATGGAAATAGACCTACTCCTCATGTGCTCCTAATATTTCATGTTTTAGTCACATTTTCATGATCAGAAACTGTTACTTTGGGCAAAAAGTTATTTCTAAGTAGCCAATGCATTGCACATGCACACACACATGCAACACAAAAGATAACCAAAAAAACCTGGATGTCTTACTCATTTATAGGAAATACCTTTCAGCCTTTTTGCCTCTTACTATTCCTACTGCTCCTTATTATACAGGAGATGCACTGTGGTGGCCATTATGATTAAGTGGTTCACAGGTCTAGCTGCACCCTCAGTGCTTTGGGGCAATTTTGCAGTTCTTGTAAGAATCTGATGCAGAACCAAGAGCTCATATGGAAACCTGGTCCTGACCCCCTGCAACTGCACAGTGATCAGCATATGTTAGTATCTGGACATGAATTTGCCCTCTCCATACTTCAGTCTGGACAAAGGGCTAATGAATCAAGATACAAAACAATTTTAGTTTTCATTCTTTTTGGACACAACTCATAAAATTAAACTAACAGCTCCTCCCTTTCCTCCTCTCTCTTCTGCTCCTTTGGGAGTAATCCCTTTAGCTATCAATAGTTCTTTGGAAAAGAATTTTAAGAGTAGTAAAAAAAACATGGCTTTGCTTTGACCTACTTTAATTTTTGAAGAACAATTTAAAGGAGGCAATGGATGTGACAAGTCCATCTTTATAGTGATTTATTGTTCACAAAGTATTTCTATATATGTAATCTCATTCTTTTTCTCACAATTTCATTGTGAAGATTTTGGAGCTAGCCTTTATAGATGGGGAAGTCTTGGGAAACCACGACTTATTAAATGACTTGCCTTAGTAGTCAAATAGACTTTGATGCATTATACAGTTTTTTAAAAAATTTGTTTTCTTTTTAGCAATGGGAAGGAACTAGCCATTGGGAATATCAGAAAACACCATTTGGATCAAAAGAAACTCAAGTAAAGTGTGACCCAGTGGCATTCGAAATCTTTATAAAAGTTATTTTTGATGTTGAGTTGGAACTCCCTGATGGAGCCCCTTGGCTAGTGCTAAGGCCTGCCCACTTGCATTCTGCTATACCATGTTTCTAAACCAGCCTCAGTTTCCAAAAGTGTGGCAGTAGCAGCCTCCTGCTTTTTTACAACATTGCTTTACAACACTTTCTTTACAACCACCCACTACTTTAGGTAAATAAACATTCAACCAAATGGCCTAATTCTAATGTGGCTTCACATTCTTAAGCAAAGGGAGAGCTAAGCTGGTAACAAGGCAGGGAATTGTAAACAGACCTGTGAGTGTGGCAGTCACAGTGACTAATGCATTTCTCCAAATCATACAATCAAGCAGATAAAAGAAATAGGGAAGGTGTATTATTTGCAGTGAAGCAGTAAGGTTCAGGTCAGAGGAGTTGAGAGGGTTTTCTTTCTTGTTTCTAAGTTCTCAACATGTGTGGGCATAAGAAGTCATCTAGGGAAAAAAATCCAGCCATTCCTTGAAAACATGTATGTACTATGTGCCTTTAGGAAAAAGTTAACTGCAAATGGATTGTAGAAAAAAGTGGCATGTAAATGGCAGTAGCTGTCAGGTCTCATGTGTCATCTGGAAAATGCATAGTTTCCATAGTTAGAAGTGAGAGGGATCTCAAAGTTCAAAACTGCCCAAGCCTCCTCAGACTCTGCTTTAGCTATTTAATGTTTTTGTGATTTATCTACTTAAAAGTATATCATATTAATTAAATTTACCCTCAGTCTTCTAGAAAAGAGGTGAGAAACACATTTTCACATGAGCTGGGAAAGTATGTACAATGTGTTGTTGAAGGCATCCAAACATAGCATTTTTGGTAACTATGCTAAAATAGAGGATGATAAACATAGTATATGACATAATATATCTTTGTGATAACAGTAATAAAAGAGTTTACATGTATGGTGATGGACATTAAGTAAACTTATTCTGATGATCATTTTAAAAAGTATTATTTTTCAATTTTGTGTAGAACTGGGGTGTAAGCCAGAGGTGTGGGGGTGAGAGGGTCCTCCAGAGACAAATTGGGGAGCAGAACAGGTGGACCTACTGAAATACACTGCTGAGGAGAGCAGTGAGTGAGACAGGCTGGGGATGGAATTCATGCTGCAGTGGCTGGTGACAGCTTGATAGTGCTGAGACTTTAACCTTTGTGCCCTGTCGGCAATAATTTAAATAAAGACGCTTGCCGATTAAAATTTCCCTCCATGTTCTATGCTACCTCTTCAAATCTTTTTTTGATATTAGATTTTTATTTTAGTTACTTGTAGTTATAACAATTTTTTATTGTATTACTCTATTTTTAAATTATACACATATAGGACTTACCTATCGCCAAGCTTCCATTATCCATTCAGTAATTTCTAGACCCCCCACTAGCCTTTGCTATTATAAGGTCCCATTTCAGAGTGCCATTTTAGGCACCAATTCTTTCTTTCTTTTTTTTTTTTCTTATTTTTTCCCTTTAAAGATTTATTTATGCATACAAGAGCTGGGGTACAGGCCAGAGTCGCAGGAAGTGAGAAGATTCCCCAGACAGAGCAAGGAGCAGAACAGGCAGACGGACAGAAACACACTGCTGAGGGGAGCAGCAGGTAAGACAGGAGAGGTCTGCTCTGCTGTATGAAAGTTAGCACCTGGAGGGGGACTGTACTCTGGCTGTAGTGGTGATAGTGCTGAGACTTAACCCCTAGGCCACCAGGGAGGCCCACTGTGATAATCATTTTGAAATACATACAAATGTCTAATTATTATTAATATAGCTGACACTAATATAGTGCTCTATGTCAATTACATCAATTTTGAGGTGTCCTATATATTTCACTTATTTTAGGACTTAATTTTTCCTAGTTCTTTCATACTAACCAACTTCCTTTTTAAATGAGATGACTGAAAATTAGAACTAGGTGTGGCATAATAATTTATTAGCCAAAACTCCCATTTTTCAGACAGCAAACTGAGGGTAAGAGAAGTTACACATCTAGGTACACAGCTAGTCAGAGGTAGACCAAGAAACTAAGAAAATAATACAATAGATTCTTACTCTTTTCCATTTCCAAATGAACATGTTGAGTGGATCCATTGAGAAAGATTTTAAAAAGAGGGGAAAAAAGGACGTTTGAAGTACAGACTTCTCTCAGAACACCTCAGATACTCAAAATCAGCAATGGGGTGTTCTCCAAAATGTCGTTTTGGCATCTTTCACAATTATGACTGTCATTGCTGACTTTTGGGTGCAACTTTGAAATTTATGTAGTATTTATATTTAGTCACTCATTCTTTTCCAGTTAAAATATAAAACTATAGGGATTTGATAATTTTATTTACCTGTTTGTGTTCCCACTATTCTGTAAAACTTCATGAAGACAGAGTGAGTTATCTATTCACTGTTGCATAACTGGTGCTTGGCATATAATAAATGTTTATGAATAGTGGTGCAGTGTACAGACCTTTCTCTTGGAGGATATATTTAAATATCTGACCACATAAAGTGTATGTCAGGTCTAGAATAAACACATTTTTAGGAGTCTGCCTAATAATGTAAATTGGCATAGCTGTTATGGGAAAAAAGTAGAGATCCCTCAAAATTAAAAATAGAAAATCCATATGATTCAACTATTCCACTGGTGGGTATTTACCAGAAGAATACAGAGACACTAATTTGAAACAATATATCCACTTCATGTTCAGCACTGTACTATTCGTAATAGCCAA
Organism: Galemys pyrenaicus; assembly: GCA_019455555.1. Lineage (NCBI taxonomy): Eukaryota > Metazoa > Chordata > Mammalia > Eulipotyphla > Talpidae > Galemys > Galemys pyrenaicus. The sequence goes on from JAGFMF010011568.1 coordinate 4,733,692, forward strand.
GAGTTGGAAACAACCTGTGTCCCCTAGAAAATGACTGGATAAAGAAGATGCAGTATACACATACAACAGACTACTAACCTGCTGTAGAAAAAGATGAACTCCTCCTATCTGCAACAATGCAGATGTACCAAGAGGGCATTAGGCTAAGTGAAGTAAGTCAAGTGGGAAAAGACAAACACCATATGACTTTACTCATGTGGAAGATAAAGACACAAAATTATTAATAAAATTAGACTAAAAGAATAAAATAGTGGTTGCCAGAAGGAAGTACATTAGGTAAAAGGGGTCAATTGTAAGGTGATGAATGGCGATTAGACTTTTAGTGAAAAGCATAAAGTACTGTACGCAGATGTTAAAGTATAAGGCTGTATAACTAAAGTCTATGTTATACAGCATTACTTCAATAAAACAAAGTTCATAGATAAGATTTTTTTTTGCTAAAAGAATTTCCTTAAAATGGTCAGTAAACATATTTTCTTTCTATGTTTGTCTACAATTTACGAGTAACTTTTCTAGCAGTGAGAAAACTGTTCACTTGTCAGCACAGCTGATCTAGGACAAACTTGTGTTTTTGCAAATATTTAGTAAACACTGATTATTTTTTAAAAAATTATTACTGCATAGAAGAAATGTATGACGTAGGACAGAGGTACTAGGGGTGAGATTTTTATAAAATCACTATGATACAGGGCCTCCCTGGTGGTTGAGTGCTGCACTGTGAAGCACAGCAGTGCAAGTTCGATCCCCAGCCAGGGAGGGGACCCAGATGGTGCAGCAGACCTCCTCTGCCTTGCCTGCTGCTTCCCTCAACAGTGTATTTCGGCTGATCTGTACCACAGCTCTTATATGCATAAATAAATCTTAAAAAAAATCACTATGATACAGGTGAAGCTGGTATTATTTCATTATCTTTAGCTCATGTAGGTGGGAGGTGCAATGATTTAGACCATTTTCTGTCAGATGATTCTGAATAAAAATATTTCCAAAACTTTCGAGACTATGGATACTGACCCCATACTATTAAAATGGCTTTACATGAATCAAGCAGACCAAATAGTTCAGTTCCAATCTCATACTTTTATATTTGGCAGAACTCTCTTTGGTCTGCTAGTAAAATGTCAACACATGGAGTAGGTTTTTTTTTTTTAATTTAGGATTATTAAAGAGAATGGGAATGTAAATCATCTTGTTTTCTTTACTGCGCTTCCTTTTGATTGGAAATATTTCTACTTCCAGAAGTCTAAATTTTTTTTAAAGATTTATTTATTTATGTAAACAAAAGCTGGGGTACAGGTCAGAGTCACGGGAGGTGAGAGAATTCACCAGAGACAGAGTGGGGAGCAGAACAGGCAGATGGACTGAAATACACTGTTGAAGGGAGCAGCGGACGGACCAGGCAGGAGAGGTCTGCCTTGTCATGCGGGTCCCCTCCCTGGCGGGGATCGAATTTGCGCTGCTGTGCCTCAGATGCTTCACAGTGTGGCACTCAACTGGCTGCGCCACCAGGGAGGCCCCAGAAGTCTAAATTTTTTAGGAGAATAGCAAAAAGCACTAGAACATGATATATATATATATATATTTCCTAGAATAGCTTGATGATCAGAATGAAGTTTTTATGGGTACAGGTAGAGTCTACTATTGCATATTCTGAAGACATAAAATGATTTTATAATTGAACAGTATTATCACTTCTTGATTCAGAAAGACACAATAGATTTAAAGTTACAAAATAAGCACTTTTCATTGTCAAATCCATGAAAGCAGGTAGCAATGACTGAACCCTAGTTTATAAATCACATGTACAACTTTATGGTGACAACAGTTCCATTTGGAATAAAACTGACTTTTATGTTACTGGTTTAGCTAATTTATATGTTTTAGACTAGAAAGTTAGATTTATGTGACCATTTTAGCACTTGTATATACCTTGTTGGTAGAAGGAAAAAATAGATTTATCAAAAAGTTGTTTATCTTTGAAAATTATTTCCTAGCCTCTGAAATTAGATTTTAGATTATAATAATTTATTTAGATTAAATATTCAGAAAAAGATAATATTAAGGAAAAAATTTAATCATTGGCTTTTTTTTTTTCAGGCAATTCCTTTGGAAGGTCTTATGTTTGGACTCTCTTATGGAGAAATTAGGTCATTATTGGCCCATTTGGTTATGTTAAGAGAATAATCCACCCTTATGGTTTTTTCTTCAAAGGATTAGATTTTCTCTAAAGAGTCTACATACTATAAACATGAAGCATAATTCTATCTGTAAAGGTAGCTTCCAATATACAGAAAGATGATGAGGGCAAAATTCTCATAGAATTTAAAAACTTTCAGTCACCAATTTTTAAAAATGTTTTGTATTTTCTAGAAAAACTACCTTTTGAACATTACCATTTTCTCTACTAAAGCAATAAAAATTACTCAATAGTTTAAAAATAAACTGATAATTTAATTTGTAATGAAACAATGAACAAAGAACCTATTTTCAGCAGCAAGGGAAACATCTTGGGCTTCATTTTAAGTAACTAAACAACATCTGTATTTCCTGTTTTAGCAGTCCCACATCTCTGTCAAGTATTTGTGAACTTACTTAACAGAATTAGATAATCAAAGCTAATAGCACTGATCAAAAGATTTCAGTCCAACTAATCTATCTACCAACACTTCATGACGCAGATTGAACATGTTGAAAGTTGGATGTTGGTGATGTCCAGACCATTGATTATGTAATCTGGTAAGGTATTACTGCCTCTGGCTGGGCTAAAATACAAGTCTGCAGAATGGGGGTGACTTCACTGAAATGTGGAAATTAATTTTATATAGGTAAAATGCTTGTATCATATTCTTTAGTTATGTATGGTGGGGGTAAGAAACAGTGACAAAAATTTACTGCTGTTGGGTCAAGAATAAAGGAGGTTTTCCATTGTTAATTGTAATTATTAAACCATAACCCACGAGTAATTGGCTTAATATATAGTTTTCTTTTTTGTTTTTTAACCAACCCATCTTCTAATACAATTCTTGACTTCCAGGTACTGTCAACAAATATTTGTTGAATTATATAGGGGGAAAAAAAGAGAGGAGTCGACTGGAGAGAAAGAAAGGGGAAAAGAAACAATACACTTTCTGAAGAGGCTGAAACCAACACCTTCAATCATCTCTTTGTGCTATATAATTCTTAGTTTCTCTGAATCACACTTTCTTTAGTTGACAAATGGGGATAAGACAATCTGCTTCATAGGACAGCTGTTTGAAATAATGAGATAATATTCAGAAAAACTCTTTGTAAAGCAGAGGGTGCTATTCATATATAAGATGTAATTGCCGTTAAAGAAATGACAATTGGGAAAATCTTAGTAAATGTTTCCTTTCATAATGCTTATGAAAATGAGTTGTTTTGAAGAATTACTTTAAGAGCAGCACTTACTGGTAAATATCATGTCAGACTGTAATAATTATAAATCTAGTTCTCTTAGGAATATATGTGTACATATATTATTTGAGCCACTTAGGCAAGGTTAGGTAGAGAGATAAGCTTCTACTGCATATTGGAGACTAGTCATTTGCTTTGCTACATACATGGCTAAAATTCACTATGTTCAATCTCATCTTGACCCATGATAAGCCCCCAAATATTTTTTTCTGCTCCTAAATCAGATTTCAAGTTATTAATTGGTAATAAATACTTACATTTTTATCTTTATCAGAGTGTCAAGGAATCTCAGAGTGAAACTTAGACCTCTGAATTGTTGAGTTTGTAAGTAAGCTGACCTACTCTCTCATTCCATAATGAGACAGCAGTTGTGGAAAGCTAAGTCCACAGTTCATACAGTTAAAAATTCAGAATAGAGTACAGCTGTATAGACTCCTAATTCATGTCTTCATTAAACCAACTAAATTCCCCCAAAGATGGAAGTTTGAAATTCTGCATTGGGGAAAAATATCCTGAATACCTGTTAGCTTTTTGGAAAAAAAGTAACAGTATCACATTTATCTTTCCTTATCCTAACTGACTAATGAAGGCCACTTGAGAGGGTAAATAATAATAATGTAATTATGTGTAAGCAACAACCAAATACCTAATGTATCCCAAATTACATTTAAACTACACTTTTCAAATATAAATTTAAATCCTTGTTCAACTTTGGAATTTGATTCCATCCATTGTCCCTGAGGTAAAATTATAGCTCGGTCTCCACACAAACCAGACAGCAATATATTACAAATAATTGGCTAATAGGTTGGACACTGGAAACATCAGAAAAAGAGCTGGCATTTGAAAAGTGTCTACAAATATCTTGCATCATAGTACTGGGCACTGACTGCTGGCCCTACAGCTCCCCTTACTGTGGATTCAGCTGTGAGCAAACCATTATGGGAGTCCTCGCTCCTTTTTCTGAAAAGCTATTCCTGTCTGGGAAATATTGAAGCAAGATAATTCTAAGGAAAAGAGGAGAAAGCAGAATAACTTCAAGTCAGCACTGTGTCTGAGACCCGATCTTTCTATGCACATTATGAAGCATCAACACCAAAACTGAATACATGGAAAAATATGGTTCTTATTGGTTATAGAAAAATAAATTCTACAATGTTAATTCTTCACACACTCATAATATTCAGATATTGTTCCCTTTTGTGGCAATTGATATGTTATAGTGCAATTAGGAATTTTAGAAGTAGGCAAAATAAATAAATAGCTCCTATGTGATTTATAGGAAATTCATTTATACAAGGTTTTAGTTAATGCGTGGAATCATGTTATTTAATGTCTTAAGATGTAAGGTTTGAACTAAGCAGAAGATATAAATTTTCCCCTGGAATTTAAGTTTAATAGGGGCACAGTGGTTCTTTTTACCTAGTAGGAGATGAGATTAATTTTTAATAGATACTTAATAAAAAACTAGCAATTTATTGCGTCTTTCAAAAGTAATCAGGGTGCTTCATGTATGTCATCTCACTTAATCCTTTCAGTGATAAAGTAGGGCAGGCATTGTCGTCATTACCATTTTCACATAAGGCAACTTCATTTTGTAAAATGATACGACTTAACAGTTGACAGGCTCAAGATTTCAAATCTGAGATCCCAGTCTCTAAATTCTAGCCCTTTCACTTCATTGTACTGATTGTGTGTAACTTTTCATGTAGAAAGTAATTTTTCCTATGATCTTCCTGAAAATATACGATTTGGAATCTTACAGATGTGGCTAAGAAAACGAATCTCTTACCTAAGACCTGACTTCCACAGTAGAGAGATGTGATTAATAATTTCAGTGAAGTTCATAGGAAAGCCTATTTAGACAGCTCTACTTTTTAGAAAATTTGTTCTTGAATGACATGTACCTCTTAACAGTGCATGCAGATTGTTTCCAGTTCTACTCTCTGGATCAATTTGGGCAAAGCTTATTTAATCTTCTGCATTACCATCCTTAAGTCCTATAAGATGAAATTCTATCCCTCAGTTTTTGTATTTTTTCTAGACTGTAACTCAGTTATCCAACTTTTTCAAACATAATTTTTCATCTCCTTTATCCTTCTTGCTATTCTTCTTATATTACTCAAATTGGCTAATTTTCTATAAAATATAATATTTAAAATTCAATAAACCACTTAGATGTGTCTTCACCAATAAAGAATATGATTGAATTTTTTGCCAACATTTTGAAATACAACTTTTATTAATGAGACCCAGATTTATACTTTGACTTTTATCAAACAGCATTCAATGAAAACCTCAGATCTATTTTTTGTATGAAATAACACCAAACCCAATTTCCAAACATTTGTTATCATTAAAAAACATCTTTTTAGCCTCTACTGTTTTAGTTGCTTGAGATAATTTTGAATTCTGATTTTGCCAGCCCTTCCTCACTGTATCTAAAGAACAGCTCCATATTTGAAAAGCTGCCTGTAATGACTTTATCCTAGGCACTGATAATAAAGCTGAACAGAAGCAAGACAAGGTTAGGGCATTCTGACACCATAAAAAGATTGGAGAAGTAACACTGAATCCGTTTCCATTCTATGATACTTTTTTTCCTCTAGGTTTCCTTGTAAAGTTCAAGACTATAAGTCAATGTAAGTGACTTACTGTTCTTTTGTCTCAACTCTCATCACCACTTTTAGTAGCTATCATACATATCAGTTTAAGCATCGGTTCTCCTCCTAGACTATAAGCAGTTAGTATTGGCAAAGAGTAGATATTAAGTAAATATTTGTCATCTGTGGTAGATAAAGAAACAAAGCAAATGAACAGACAAATTAAGCAAAACAAATGCTTAGAGTATAAAAAAAAAAATAGTGGTTATGAGAAGGGAAGGAGCAAGGGGATGAACAAGTTAGATTCAAGGGCTCTACCACACAGTGATGGATGGAAACCAATGTTCATCCTTGTCATAAAAATTAATTCATATCACTACTATGGTACAGCCAAAACAGCAAGACTTTGAAACAAGCAGAATTGAATGGACAATTTATGAGTTATATGAAGCTAAGTTTTTTTTTCCTATTTTTCCTTCTCATTAATTGTTACAACAAATTTCCTTTCCTTTGCCACCTTTAATTTTATCATCAAAAGAGTGAAATATAATTTATCAAAGAGGTTGAAACATAACGAAAGTGAGCAATGTAATCTGTAGAACTTTTTTCTTAAGGGAGTTATTTTATCATTAAAAATTATGTTTATTGAGTGTAGCAGCAAGAAAGGATGGCACAGGAGCAAGGTTTGGGACGGTTCTGGGCAGACGGGTCAAGGAAGGAGAGTCTTGGAGACCTTGGTGGCTTTTCATGCTTTTATTAGTAGAGGTGGCCAGGTACATGGCAGGCATGGGTGCTGGGGGGCCGGGAGGCTGGCAGGCCTCCCAACCCCCAGCTCATCTCACCCTCTCAGTGCTTTCTTCTCTCTCTCAGCTGCTCTTGCTGGTACTGTTGGTCCTATTGATCCTGGCATCCTCATGATGCCACCCATTTAAACCCGTGTCCAACTCAGGTGCGCCCACTTGCACATGCCCACCCTGGAATGCTCACAGCACCGTAGGTGTCCATCATCGCACCAGTGGTGGGCAGGTGGAAAGACCTGATAGTTCTGACCATACATTGAGTTAACTGGTTTACAACATTATACATATTTTAGGGGTATAATTTCACACCTGTATAAACGTATGCTACTACACTATGCATTCCCCACCCCCCCACAAAGTCCTAGTAATCATCTACTATAATCCATAGGGACCCTCCCCCTTTACTCCCACTCCTAGCCTCCCCTTATGGCAGCCTTAGTTACACAGTCAAATTTTAAGGGTTTATTTTCAACAAATACTAGTACTGCAGTACTAGGCTCTACAGTTTCAGTGATAAAACAGAAACAGCATTGCTACCATGGAGTTCATGATCTAGTGCAGGAAATACAAATCATAACCACAATGAGACACTATTTTACACCTGTGAAAATGATCCTTATCAAGACTACCAGAAACACCAAGTATTAATGAGATGTGGAGAAAAGGAATCCTTATACATCATTACTGGTTGAAAAAGACTGGTCCTGCTCCAGTGGAAAACAGTAGGGAGGTTTCTCAAAATATTAAGAATCTACCATATGATCCAGCAATTCCATTTATAGGTAACTACCCAAAGAATACAAAAACAGGAATTTGTAGGTACATGAATGCCTATGTTCCTTGCATCACTGTTTTCAGTAGCCAAATTATGGAAACAACCAAAGGGCCTAATGACAGATGAGTGGACTAAGAAGATATGGTACACACACACACTTTGGAATAGTATTCAACTATACAAAAAGATTAAAATCGACTTTTTCAACAACATCAATGGAACTTGAGGGGATTATGCTAAGCAAATGTCAGAAGGAGAAAGGTAAATACCACGTGATTTCATTCATATGTCAGATACGGAGAAAACAAAGGAACACACAAAACTAAACCACAGCAAGCCTGAGAAGTCTGACCATAGAATTGAGGTTACTAGAGAGGAAGGGAGGAAGAGGGATGGAGAGCAGAAGATGGAAGGGGCCCAATGGACTGTGAATACTATCATTGTGGTATGCATCTGTACCTCTGAATCATGTATAGTGCTGTAAACCAACATCACCACTATAAAAAAAAATGGAATGAGAAAATAAATCAACCCAAACTGTAATTTCATTTTTTCAACTCCTTCAGAAAGACTTAATTTTTTAAAATTGAGATAACATTGCTTTACAACATTATGTATTATTCAGAGGTATAGACTCATACCTCCTCAGAGGTATGTTCCCACCACTAAGGGAAAATTGGAATTTCAAAAGATTGTTGTATAAGTGTATTAGGTTAATGTAATTTAGAACTCTGGACAAATGTCAGAACTTTTATTGTACTTAGGTTGTTATCAATAATTATTGACACTAAAGTGTGAAATAATTGTGATATATTACAAAAATAAAGGAATATAAATTAATTTTTAAAAAGATAGGCAAAATAGATCAGTCCCTACCTGCTTTAATGAAAGAAAGCAATATTAGCAAACCTTGAGGAATTCTTATAGGGTCCTTTTGTTCTAACACCCCCTTCTTAGCACCTTTTTAATGGATTAATTTGCATAAACCACTCCCCTTATCAAATAGCAAACAGTGAAGTTGTAGCTTCTTTCTGTCCAACGTAAGTTAGATTTATTAAAAGTGATAGATGCTACTGTAAAAAAATTATTTGTTTAGCCCACTGGAGGAATCTGTGATCTATAATGAAAGTGAGATATTTTCTTGAATAATACTCTTTAAGGGAGATGGTAGTAAACTGCCTTGGCATTAGAGAAAGTGATGAATTTTGTTTAAAACAATATTTTGATGATGAATTTTACTTAAAGCAATGTTGTGAAATATTTAGCTTAGATAATGAAGGAAATATATGAGGTTTTAGAAGTGAAGTTTGGGGTTTTTCCAAGACTGATGCTTCGTCATATGATCATGTAGTTGAATAAAGTGGTAGTTTATATGCTGTATGAAGGACTAGAGACAACTTATGGAAATTTAAGGGCAGATTATTTTTTTATTATATATATATATAGCAGTTATAGCAGTAAGGGATGTAACTTGTAAATTCCCTTTTATAATTGTGTGAAGGTTGAGTTATTCAAACATTCATGGTCATTGTATATTCAGTTGTATTGTATTCTTTATACGGGAACTTGACCAAGGTGATTTGTCCCTTGGGCAAGCCAGGCATCCTAAGAGCCATGATTGCCAGGTACTATTTTAAGTAAATAGGTTACATCAGTGGACAAATGAGCCTAAACCTTTGCTGTATTGTGGGAGAAAGGACAAGAAAAACAATCCTATGTAGTACATTAGAAAGTGACCAGTGCTAGAAAATAAACAGGGTGGAGATATGCAAATCTAGAGAATGCCGTAAGGCTTAGTCTCATTTAGAAAATGTCTTGTGACCAGAAATTTGAGGTCAATACACCCAGCTAACTGGGGGAGGAGTCATTTAGGCAGACTTTGCATAGATAGAATCTAGACAGAATTTGCACTGACTAGTGCAAGGCAGGGGAGTATCTAGTTCACAACAGAAAACATGAAGATTGGGGATAAGGATCGATTTATAACATGTCAGAGACTTTGGAATCAAACTTCAAAATCTTTCTGCACCTGTTACTAACTTTGAGTCTTAATCCTTTTAGGCTGCTCTAACAAAAGATTACAGACTGAATAACTTATAAACAGCAAATCCTTATTTCTTATCATTCTGGAGAATGAGATCAGGATGCCAGCATGGTGAGGGCCCTTTTCCCGGTTATAATCTTCTTGTATTCTCACATGGTAGAAGGAACTTGGGAGCTCGGTAGGACCTCTACTATATCCCATTAATGGAGGCCTTATGAACAGATCACTCTCCACACCTCCTGACAGTATCACACTGGGGGCATTAACATTTCAGCATATGAATTGGGGTCAAACATTTAGACCATAGCAAGTGCTGTTTAGCTAAGTCACTATATATTTCTCAGCTTCAACTTCTAGATTTGGAAAATTGAGAATTCCTTTGGTTTTGAAGTATTGGAAATGGCAGTGGAGGCTCTTTTCACATAATGGAATTATTAATCATGTAGTAACAGATTTTATATAGCATTTACGGAAATGCTTTGAAGTCTTCATGGGCGTTTAGGGGAGTTAAATATTCCAGTCTGAGCCAATAATCATAGCAGTCTGAGGGAATGTGGGATGGTGTAAGTAGGAGTCATTGGGAAGCTGATAATATGGAATTTAGAATTTATATTTTTTGTTGAGTGCACCAGATTCTGTGGCATTCCTTTTATATAATTACACAGTTCTTTTACTTAACCTAGACTCAAAAGCAAATTTAATCTCGTCTACTGTTGATTTTTTTCCTCTTTGAAAATGTTTCTGTAGTACAGTTCTCATCTGTTCTTTCATAGGTAGATCATACTATCACTGCTTTCTTTATTTGACTATTTGTCTTTGTAGTTGTTTAGTTGACTAAAGCAACAAGAGCATACTTACATTTATATTTGTCCTTTAAATTCTATTATTTTTTAAACTTCTTTAGGGAAACCAGTCTTTATTTTCCATTTGAAGTCATCAAAGTTCATGGGACAATGAGTTCTTAAATGGCTATTAACTGAATGAAATGTAGTAAGAGTGAAGGAAGAGGTGACAAAGAAATCCTTTCCTTCCCACTTTCATGCACTATTTTTAAGATAATGTGCTTGTCTGAGGATCTAGCTTCTAGGTAGTAGGTAGCATAAATACAAATGAATCTTCTCCACTTTTGAAAAAATGTCAGAGACATTATTTGATGACGTACAAGATCCTGCTACTATAAGACCATGTATTTATAGTCTATTCTGTATGCCTGCATAGAAGTATTTGCTTCATTTTTTACAAGGATATTGTATTTTGCTTATGGCTTATCATTAACTTGATCCCTCAATGCATTTAAAAATTAAATAATATGGAATAACTGCATCATATATGTTTAAGTTTGTACACTGTATTTCCCACTTTCTATGTAATTTTTGTTATTTAATAAAAGAGATAATATGTCACCAAAATATTAGCTTAGTTTCAGCATTTTCCTGACTGAGTGGTGGAGTAAAAATTCCTAATGGGGTAACAATTTTTCTTAGGGTTGAGAGAAGTTAAAAAAATGCATAGCTAGGGGTGAAAAAGGCAGGAGCTTTGGTGGGAGGGAAAGGAAGTCTGACCTGCTTTCTCCTTTTGCTGTTGTTCTCTCAACCGACCCTTCCATCCCCCTTCATTCCACATATTTCCTTACGGCTCTTATTTTGGGCTGATTACAGAAAAAGATAGAGATGCTTCATTACTAATGGCCCCCAGAAGTTTCTGTCTTTAGATTATTTTTTCATTAGTTCATGTATTTATTTTCAAGCAAGTTGTCTTCCTACTTTTAGGAGAGGAAAGGTCTTGGCAATGAAATAGGGCTTTTTCCTTTTTGCACTCTGGAAGTCTTGCTGTTTGCGTCCTTCCAACTCTAAAAGGAAGTTATTCTCTTTTAACATGATAAACATGAATCCTAAAAACTGCATCCAACAGACCCCCCCAGGGTATTTTACTCTAATCGAAAAAGGCCCCTGTGTTGTTCTATTTAATTGTTCCAAATTGAAGAACAGCAAATATAAACTACTTATGACATTTCTTCCAGTAGGTCCTAGGCTTTCCTTGTGCCAATGGGCCAGAAAGTTATTCCGAAGTTCTTCCTTCCACAGCATTTTCAGTTAATTTAAGGAGACAAAAAACATCTAAAGCACTAAATTTATGTTCATTGGGCTTAATAACATAAGATCCTAAGTTGCTTAGATGTTTTTTCAGCACTGCATGTACATTAGAAATGACAGCTCTGCACAACTCTGTGGGAAACTATAATATATTGATTCATCAGCATAAATAAATGCTTTCATCTTCAATAAACAGCAGGATCATTTGATTACTTCCCTCCGTCCATTTGATATGTCACTTTTAATAGTTTTCAAGGCGTAACAATTATCAGACTGGTTCTTGAGAAACAAATCAGGTATAGCAGTCCTCAGAAATTTTTCAAATGTTATTTCAAATGTTTAAGTCAACAAAATGGATCCAGTTGAAAAGTAAGAGAGAAGTGTTTTTGGTTTAGAATGAAGACAAACTGGCAACTAAATGTTACCATTTCACTGCATCTTATTCTGCTCATACCATCAGTTCCTTGTTGGTATGAATAATTACGATACAGATCAAGTATTTTCATTTTTTAGGCAGATCAGACACATTCTTTCCTAGAAATTCCTATTTCAAAGGACCCAGGTAGCTTTATTTTTATTTTTTTTATATAGTTTACATTATTTTTCATTTTCATGAAATTCCCATCACCAATTCATCCATACTACATCACCAAAGTCTCTTGTGCTCTTCCCACCCATTTTGTTCTTTCTCCATCCTTCTCCCCTCGGGAATGTCTCAGATTTATAGTTGTCTGTTGATTTAGATTTATTTGTTGTAATTGATTTTTCCCCCTTAGTCCCTTGTTTGTTTCCTCTGCATTTCTCCTATAAGTGCCACCATCTGATATTTTTCCTTTTCTTTCTGGCTTATTTCACTTAGCATAATCCCTTCTAGCTCCATCCATGTTGCTGTGAATTGCACGAATTTATCTTTTCTGATTGCTGCATAATATTCCATGGTGTACATATACCACATCTTCTTGATCCAGTCATTCAGGTTGTTTCCATAGCTTGCCTATTGTGAAAAGTGCTGTGATAAACATAAGGGTGGACCTAGGTAACTTTATATGAGGTCATCTAAATCTAAATTATTTTACAGCAGAGAAGGTGGCTTCTGAAACAAAGCAGAGCATTATAGCCATACCTAAGACTCTGAATTTGGGTTTTAAGATTCTCAAGGCATGTACATGCATGGTCTCTTTTCTGTGTGGCAATACAGCAATTCCCCAAACAACAGAATTACCTTCGCTCCTTTTCTGTCTTTTTCTTTAGGATTTCCAATAATCTTTGAATCATAATGTACAACTTTTTCTTGAATTTCACATGGGATCAAAGCTCATACTTGCATATAAGCAAAGCACCCAAATCACCTCCCTATCTCACAAAATCATGTGATGATCTCATAAAGAATAAAGACTGCTTAGGTTTGTCTTCATCACTCCTGGGATATACCCTTTTGCCTGTTGGTTATTATGGTGAATTTTAAGCAGAATTCTGAGACTAGATCCTGAGGGAAAGAAATATCCATCGATTATCTTTTTTTGATGAGCCTGTCAGCATGTGTGAGACGCATAACTAGTAACCTCCCACACCATACTCTGATGAGTATCATAGAAATTTTTTTTGACAAAAATAAACAGACAACTACAATACAGAGACATTCTGCAGGGAAAGGGAAGGATTGGGATTAAGGCAGGGACGGGACGAGCACAAGGGACTATGGTGATGGTGCATGGGCAAATTGGTGGTGGGAATTCTATGGGGACTACACCTAGAAAAGAAGCAAACACTTGGAGTCGTTCTTTCTGTAATTTAAATCCCAATTTCACATTTGCTAGATATAGCACTTGACTCCTTACCTAGCACTTCTGTGCCTCAGTCTGCATATCCTAAAATGGGGTAATAATAGCACCTGTCCACTAGAGTAGCTGTCTATCTTAAGAGAGTTTTGTGAAGATTAAATGAGGTAATGCAGGTAATGCAGGTACATTCACCAGTAACTAGCATACAAGAAGCATTCAATAAGTATTAGTTATTTTATAATCTGGAATACCTATAAACATTTGTCAAAGAATTGAAACCTGGTTTCTTGAGAAGTTCCAGTCATCCTCTCTTATTAACTGAAGATTATAGGCTTTCTCATACTGCATTAAATAATTTAGGTATTTACGTGGGACACTCACCAAATTAACAAGTTCTATCCTAAGTCAATATATTTAGGAGAAAATATACCCCAAATTTAATATATTCTTTTCAAAAAACCCATAATAGTGTCTGTCTATATCATATATTTTTATATTATATAATAATATACTATAATATACAATATATTAATACATATTTTAATATATAATATATACATAGCATATAATAACCTATGGGAGGATTATGAACTGTCAGTTTGGAACTATAATAGTCACTGAAGTATGTTTTTGTGTCCAAACACCTCTTGGTCACTCTAGTGTTTTCAAAATCTATGTTATGAACTTCAGATCACAGGTGGATTTGGGAGCATTCACATTCATTCCTTCAAAGCATATGGAGATCCCAGCAACATTTAAAAATGGCATACCTAACTTTGGACAGTAGGAAGAAGAAAGTTTATGATTGACAGCATTGTTTGAAACAATAAATTAACAATAAAAGATGTTCCTTATGTCATTAAAACTGAAAAATTCACTTTCCTAAGGATGAAGTCTTTATATCTTTAGCATTTGTCATGTCTTGTAAGCGTTGCTTCAGGTGATGAGTAGTTAGGGGGAGGGATATCTGCACTCCTCTCCTCTCTATCTAGAATGAAAAGTACAGAGCATATCAGTGAGAAACTGAGTTGTCTTTTTTTTCCCTGAAGCTATAGTCCTGGGTGATCTCAGGAGGGCAATAATTTTGAAAAACAAGAGAGCAGCCATATGTAGCTGGCTCCTTGGAGAAATTCCTCAAAGTCTACTGATGAGGCAAGTTTACAGGATTCACTCTCCCAGAGCTAGCATCTGATACCAACACCTCTGGCAATGAGAAGCATAGCTATAATTTATAAGTGTGGGCCAAATGGGTGGGCCAGGAAAAGGCTTGATGTGGTTTAGCTCATTAGGGAAACAGAAGAAAGTTATGACCTCATCCCAGCTTGAAGGCTTAGAGTGCCTTGGCAGACTGACACTGACCTTGGCAGAATGACATTGGCCTTGGGGTCAGGCTTGCAAAAAGCCCACGTCAACAGAGGGAAAGGCTGTGACCCCCTTGCACTTTGACCCCAATAGTATGTGTGCAACAAGTGCATACAGAGGCCTGGGAAGAGCAGAGGGAAGCTAAGTCTGGGTAGATGAGGCAGAAAGATGACATTTTCTATGATATTTATGAACATCATTTAGTAATGCAGCTCATGTGGCCTGACCAACCTGCTCACTCTAATGTCTTCGGTGAACCTGGAAGGAGGAAGCTCCCAATCATCATGTGCTATGGAAAGATCCTGAGGTCAGAATTGAACTGGATGGAATGAAGGTGAAAAATAGAGAAAAAGAATTTGAAGCACAATTGAGAATGGTTCCTAGGAGGAAGGGTCAAGCTGAAAATGAAACTGAAGAGGAAATGAAAACTAAGCTTAAATCAGGGCAGTCCCAGAGGGGCTGTGAATACTAAATGTGCTCATGACTCTATACCCTTTTATAGGATAGATGTTTATGTGGCAAGTGGGACAAGGTTGGGGGTGCAGGAACACAGACAGAAAGCGTGCAAGTGACATCAATTTAGAAACCCAAATGCCTTACTTACATACTCAGAGTATTTTAACAATTGACTTCAGTTAGGCAGTGACTTAAAAATAATGTATGGAGGGCCTCCCTGGTGGCGCAGTGGGTTAAGCAACGCACTATGAAGCAAACCACAGCCACTGCAGCACGAGTTCGATCCCTGCTGCCGGCCAGGGAGGGGACCCACATGGCCCAGCAGACCTCTCCTGCTGTGCCCGCTGCTGCCCTCAGCAGTGTGTTTCAGTCAGTCTGCCTGTTCTGCTCTCCACTCTGTCTGGTGAATCCTCTCACTCCCCGCCCCCCACACCTCTGGCCTGTACCCCAGTGCTTGTATGCATAAATAAATAAATCTTAAAAAAACAAAACAAAAACAACAACAAAAAATAATGTATGGATTGGATGAAATAAGTAATCGTTCCATAACCATTCATTTATATAGGCATCTGTTTAATTATTCTGTGCTTTATGGATTTATTTTTTTAGCAAATTGAAGATTTGTGACAAACCTACATCAAATAGGTTTATTTTTGCCATTTTCCCAACAGTGGGTGCTCACTTCTTGTCTGTGTCATACTTAATGAACGTACGTACATTATAATGTATGCATTATAAACATAATGCTATTGTACTTTTAGACTACAGTATATTTTAAACATAACTTTTTTATGCACACAAAACCAAAAAAATTCATGTGACTCATTTTATTGTGCTATTTGTTTTATTATTGTGGTGTCTAGTGAATCCACTTTCAGTCTCAGGTGTGTCTGTGCTTTGAAAAAGTGGAAAAAAGTCAGACTTTTGGAAACTTTTCCAATGATGTGAAAAAACAGATTTGATTTGCACAATCACTTGAGTATTGTGTTGTTTTGGTTTTGTAGTCCTTGGCTTCTGACAAGTACACAGGTTACATTGCATTTGGATTAACCAATAACACCTTTCACTTATAAAGGTCTTTACAGAGGATAGAATATTCTCATGTTCATGACCTCATTGTCTCCTAATAAGTCTGTGTGATTATCATCAACCTAATTTCATAAGTAAGGCTTATTTAATGATGGAGTCACAGGACTAACAAGATAGATATAAGATTAGAATTCATACTTCATTTCTATTACAGTATGTTGTTTTCTGAATTTTAAGTTAAAACAACATCCATAACTATATTTTGACTTAATTGCTTAATTTGATCCCCCCTCCTTTTTGTATATGGAAAGACAACCTATATATCCTGAGGTTATAAACTTTATCAAAACCGTCAACCTGTAGTTACTTAGGCCTTTGTCCTGTGAACTAGAATTTTTTTTTAATCAAATGACCATTTAGAGTCCACTATCTGAAAGTATTTGGTTAACAATTAATCCACCCACATATTGTAATATGCCAAGTGGTGATCTGAGGCTCTGAAAGAATGAATGTGCTCACACCAGTTTGCTTCCACAGTTTGATGACTTTGGTTTCTGCACTATTTTCATCAATAATGGTTTCACTTGATCAAGTTTCTTGAGACACAGAACTCAGTATTTATAGCAAGAGCCAAGAGGCCCAAAGCCATCAGTGAGGCCCATTACTGAGATGATGTGCATTCTATTCTTGGCAATATAGGTGAGCATGTGGGATGCATGGTTGGAGGCCAGAAGAAAAGGCAATTACCTCACTGCTTTTATCACAATCACAGAGCTGAGTATTAAGAACATAATTTGAACCACATCTCACATCAAGTAACTTCATAAGCAAACTGCTATATGATTTTAGGTGTGATACCTAGTGAAGAGAGATATTCCTGGAACTACGAGTGAAAAATGTTCTTTCAACTTTTCTTTACCAGGTGGCATTTAAGATGACCTCTCATTTGGTTAGCATTTTCATGGTGGTGGTAGATGATTAAGAATTTCAGTTTGCATATGGAGAAACAGCTATTGGAAGATGGGCATATCTCAAGCATAATTCCAAGCTCCGGTGTGCTTAGTCTTGCTGGGATGTTGGGTAAGGCAAGGTGTAAATAAATCATTGGGGCTTGGTTTGAGTAATAAATACCAAAGATTCTCTGTCTCTCCCCTCTCCAAATATAGCTCTGCCTTATTTAATCTTAGCATCATTTTTCTTTCTTTAGGATTTCTATAGAAAGACTGGATCTTTTTATTTGCTTAAGGCAGACAATGATCACTAGTTGATGAATAAATTATTTCAAAGATACCTAGTAGAGACTAAGGGTATAAAAGAACATAAAAAGATGAAGATATGTCCTGGGGAAATTATTTTGCAGAGGTTTGAAATGGGCCATCATTGGGAGCTCAGATTAGAATGGGCTCTGATAATAAAAGAATCCTGAAAACATAGGAGTTTCCTGGATTTAAGAGGCAGGGTGCCAGGAAATAGTATCAGATGCAGTGGTACAGATGAGTGTGAAGGCTGAGGTAGATGACAGGATTTTCATATTGGGTATCTTGTATGTGCTGTGCTTGCACTGGGGTGGAGCATCAAATTATATTGGTTTTGCAGCTAGCTGGAAATATGAATCTTGAGTTCTGGAGAAAGGGACATGTTAATTGGATGGCACAGGCACAGGGACGGCAGTTAACATTAGGACCAAAATCAAGAGCACTGCATTCAGGGACTTTCTGTACAATGAGAAGGTCGAGGACCAGACATGAGTAACAACAGGGCCTTGGGGTGAGCAAGGGAAGCACTGTCAAAGCATTTCCAGGGGGCAGGAAGAAAATGTGAAAGGTAGAGTGTTATAAAGGGGAGAAAGTGGCAAGAAATGCCAAATGCTGTGGTGAACTTGAACGAGATAATAGCTAAGGACTGTTACTTGGATTGTTTCAATTTTGAGTATACATGCTGCCAAGTTGAGCACAGTTATTTGCATTTGAAAACTATGGATAATCCATGTTTCTGCCAGAGAAGCTTCAGTAGTTTCGAGAACAGAAACTACTATCTAGCGGTTTTGGGGGGAAGTAGAGGAATGGAGTGAAACTTTTGAGTGTAGATCAAATACCAAAATGCCTAAGTTTGAATTCTTGCCCAACCATTTAATAGCTGTGGCCTTGAATGAATTATTCACCTATTTGTTACTTCAAGTTTCACATCTGGAAAATGGCAATTGTATTGGTTGTATTAAATGTGTATTTTGTATGGAAAATATTTAGATTTATGACTGGTCTATGGTAAGTGCTATCTGTAAAAGTGTTAATGGCTTTCATTATTATGATCTGAAAAATATCTAAGAAGGAAGCTGGGAGGTTTGTTTTTTAATTGCCTTATAATAAATTACCACATACTTAAAAGTTTAAAGCTTGGCTTCCTTATCATCGCCTCACAGTCCTGTAGGTCAGATTAGGCAAAGTTTATCTTAGCTCCTGGAGTTCCACACTCACCTCTTTATCTAATCCTCTTCATTTTCTGCACCAGCAATAGAGAATTTGTGTATTTACGCTCTTCAAATTTTTTTTTTTTAATAAGAGCTCCATTCTTTTTCAAAATCCATCTGATTAGCTCAGGTCCATCAAGGATAATCTCCTTTTCTTAAAGTCAATAATGACTTTTAACAAAAGTTAATTATAGGTGAAGTATCCTATTATATTCCCAAATCCTTCCATGTCAGATGAAAGAAGAGTTTACAAAAGCATAGGTCATTAGGGTTTATCTAAGAATTCTGCCTATCACAATGTGGAAGATGAAATTTTATGAAGGTAAGATTAGTAAGTTTGCATGGACAGGGAAAATAGTGGAGAAATAAAAAAATAATGGTGATGGGGGTTGGACAGAGTGATTTCTAGAGTAGTATCCTGAAAGGAAACCCATTACATATGGGATTGAGACTAGATCTAGATAAGTAATATTAGGGAGGAGTGAACACATCTTTGAGGCAGCAGGGAAGCATGTTAGATCATATATTATCATTGTTTTGCTTGATGTTTAGCAAGCAATCTCAAAACCAGTGGCAAATAAAAATGAACAATTATTTCTCAAGCATCTGCAGGGTCTAGCTGACTTTGGCCAGCCTCCCTCAAGCATCTGTGGTTCAGCTGGCCCAAACACATGTCTACATGTTGGCTCTACTCCACAGCTCTCTCATTCTCCTTCTGATATCAGAAGGAAAGTCCAGGCAAATCCTTCTCACAGTGATGGCAGAAACACAGGCAAACAAAAGAGATAAACACTATTTCTAGAAGCCTAGACATTGGTACACTGCCACTTACGCCTTATTCTATTGCCACAAACTAGTCAAATGGGTAGCCTAGCAACCAGAGCACAAAGCACCACAGTGATATGGGGGCAGTGGAGACCTTATATCATCAGTACAGTTTACCAGAATGACAGGCAGGCTGGAAAGCAGAGCTATTAGAATGGTGAGAAATTTCACCTTTATTTTTCTTCTAAGTTTTTGGTAATGTGAGCAGACTATGGACTTTAATTTTTTAATTTGAACATAAGAAGAAAAACCATGAACAACAACAACAAAAAACCCTCAATGTTTAGAAAGGATAGTATTTTGGCTTGATTAAAGGAAGTATAAAGGGTATTTGTGGTAAGGTAAAAAAGTCATTTGAAGCTAGGTGGGGGAACTTCTTAATCTTAAGAATATTCTTGATATCCCCCATCCAAATGCACTTTTTGCCCTTTTCTACTTTCTTACCCAGGAAGTACCCTATGTGGATTGCTTTCCATTGGAATCTAGTTTCTATTTGGGTTCAGCTAACAGGAGGAACTGTATGGATCTGCATGGGAAAGAGTGAGGTCTGGCATTTATTCTCTAGGCCCCTTCGTACAGACTGATGGAGTCCTTCCTGTAAGGCAGCCCTCTCCATATAATTTGATAATTGCTGCTTCTTACTTATTCAGAAGTAAGAATTAATGAAGCTTACTAGTCTTACTTAATTCTTACTTCTTAATTAATTAATTAAGAATTAATTCTTAATTCTTACTAGTCTTAAGGTCCTACATTACACTTAACTAGTTCCTCATACATATCCATACTTAGTAAATTTTAAAAAAATTCTTGTCAGTATTACAGCTAAAGTATGCCATCTGCTTTTTTTGCTGGAAATCTTTACTAATATAGTTAAGGATTTGGTACTTCATCTAGTAAGCAAGGAGAAACAAGGAAGTGCTAGGAGAGGGCTATGAACTGAATTGTGTTGTGGGAATATTTTCTATTTGCTCTAGTTTATTAGAAGAGGCAGGGGACCATACAGGAGACTCACAATTGTCTGGGTAAAAGAGTATGAAAGCATAAACTGTGGAAATGAAAACAAGGAGTGGATGTAAAACAATTGTGGGTGCAGAACGAAACAGTATCACAGCATTTGGTAAGCATTTAGATTGTCAGAATGAAGGAGCATGATATTTAAAAAATTCCCATCTTGGGAAGTAGTAGGTTAGTAATATCATTACAAGAACTGGGGCTCACAAGAGAATAAAACGTTCTGGTTTTGACATTTGGAATTTTCCACGTGATGTTCAGTGCCCTGTATTTAATTGGAAATGTTGAACTTGGGATACAAATCAGGTCTGGGAGTAATTTGGAAATTGTTCATGTAGATTTAACAATAGAAGCCATTAAAGTAGATAAGACTGCCTAGAAATAAACTACACAGAAAGAGGAAAACACAGGACAAACCAGAAAAATGTTGAGGAATGAGAAGGACAAAAGTCAGAGATAAAAGAACAATCAAAATTTAGGCCAAGAAACAAAAGATTTAGAATTTTGATTTTCAAGAAGGGTATTGGTAATTGAAATGTGGTGTCAATCTAGAAGGGCAGTGGAGGAGTCAGGGCACATTAGGTTGAAGATGAATGAGAAATAAAGAAAAACCAAAGGTACTCTGAAAGAAAAGTTCTATTCAAAAAAGGAAGTAGAAAGACATACACAATGGAATACTACTCAGTGGTCAAAAAAGATAACATAATATTTGCAGTAACATGAATGGAACTGGAAGGGATTATTCTAAGTGAAGTGAGTCAGAAGGAGAAAGACATATCCTGGATGGTTTCACCTATATGTGTAATCTAGAGAATCAAACAAAGGATCAGGCAAAGACAGACTGTAAGACCGAAAAAAGCTGACCGTAAATCTGAGACACTCAGGAGGAGAGGGAGAAGAAAAAGGAGAGAGCAGAAAACAGGAATTGAGGAGGACATGGTGGCTTATGGTGGAGTACACTATGAATGCTTTGGTGGTGGGCAAATGACGGTGACCACACCTGAGGAGAGAAATTGTATACTATGAAAAAATAAACAAGGATGTTAAAAAAAAAGAAGTAGAGAAGTAAGTAGAGATTATTCTTTTGGGATTATGGGCCATAATGTTTTGTTTGAAACTACTCAACTTTCTACTGTCACCTCTATACAAATTAGCAACAGACAACCCATAAACAAATGGTGCAGGCTGTGTTCTATAAAACTTTATATTTAAAAAAAAAAAGGAATTTAAACTGTTGGTTATAGTTACCAACCCCTGGATAAAAGTAAGAAAAAGTTTAGTAATTGTAAAATAAAGCCAATAGCTGTGAAGATCAATCAGGGTAAGGTTTTGTTATTATTTTGTATATGAGAAACAACAATTGAGTTGAGGCAGAAGCTGATAGAGATGCAGGGCACAAAATACTCTCAACCTGGTTTAGAAATAGTTTTGAGATTAGAGAAAAGGAAGAGAAGAAAAGCAGATAAAGGCTATTATTATTATTTTATTTTTAATAAACATTTTTCCCCAGAAAGGTTTTTTTTTTTTTTTTAAATTTCATTGTCTGTTTTGTTTTTGTTTTATTTCAAGGACCAAGAATTCTAGCATGAGTTTTGGTTTCTTAGTTGGGAATTTTATTTATCACACATTACTTAAAGCAGAAAATTCAAGATTTCCTTCTCCCCCCCACCTTCTCCTTCCAAGATTTCTTTTTAATTCTTTAATTTAGTCTTATGGGACAAAGTAACACCAGGTTCTAAGGAAAGAGTCACAGAAAACTGTTGGTAATGATCCTTCCACTTACTTGCTTTCCATATATTGGGTTCACCTTCTCTTATTTGGAACATAGAATTCAACTTAGGGTGGGAATAAGGAAGCATAAAGCCATTTGTTGAAAGCATTCCAAAATCAAAACAAACTAGTTAGAATGCACATCCATCCCACATGTGAGGTATGTTGTGATCAACCCAGGCTCATGTGACTGGTTGGATTTGGCAAAGCTTCCTTTAAATATGGAATTAAAAATGTATTTCCAAATCCAAATATGTATACCAGATAGTATGTGGATGTGCCAAAATAATTTGCAATTTTTAAAATTTTAAAAAATGTATTTAGCTCTGCAGTGAGAGGTTATTTAGAATAATGTGAAGTAGTTTGCTATTATGTGAAAACACTATGGTAAGACTTGTGAAATCTGCTCCATATTAACTCTGGGATCGAGAACAAGAAAGAAATACTTTGAGTCTTCATTATTTTAATTGTCAACTGTGTAGATGATATCTTTCCTAAAATCCTATGATATAGAAAGGTCAAGCTGTGATGATGTGTTTGACAAATTATGAAGTTTATATATTTTATCACCTAGTAATGTTTATAGAGCATGTGTTAGGATTAGTAGCTTTAGCCTAGCAAAGATAAATAATCTATCTGCCATGTAAGAGTCTGTGATCTCACAGGTCAGTATGTGGGAGAGTCAGAAAGACATGTAAATAAACAACATTTTGAAATAATATTTGTTCTCAAAATTTTTGTCAAATGATTGTTAGAGAATATAGTAGAAATTTTAAGTTGATTCAGTTCGAGAAGCCAGAGAAGGATTTCTGCAGAGTGATCTGGGTTTTAGAGAGAGGGAAATGTGGGTAATGTTGATAAAAGAGAGAGTCTATCAGGTAGAGGCCTGTATAAACGAAGGTGTACATGTATGAAATAGTGTGACTCAATGGAAGAACAACAGAACTACACGTGTAGGTTTTCTGATTTTGGCTAATTTGAATCAGCTACATTAACAGATGCAGGGATTATATTAAACTAAATGCCAATAAAAACTAAAAGGGTGATCAATTCTTTATGAGTACACATACTATATACTGACTTTTATAGCTACCGTCTCTGAATGTATTCTAAATAACAACCAATAGTATAAAGAATGAAATATGGAAAATATTTCAGGATGTTGTAAGGAGTTACAGATGGAGTTTTTTCAGACTGCTATGGTGTATAAAAGATGTTGTTACACGCAAGAGAATATGTATCTTGAAAGAATTTATAGTGGTTTTTTAGGTATTCATTTGCCACAATAGTATATGTGAGAAAAACAGAATTATGACTTTTTCAGAAGAAATAAATTACTAAAGCAGAATTAAACTGCTGTGATGAATAGTTTTCCATGCCTTGTGCAGCTGCTTATAATGGCTCCCAAGAAATAGTTCAAACAGAATGTTTTCTCTGTGTGACAAAAAAAAAAAAATCCTACAGAATCTTGTTCAGTGCCTTATGTATGTAACAGGTGGTAGACATTTTTACTTAAAATCCCTTCCTGTGTTGACTATTGCATTTCCTATTCTAATACCCCACCCCCAATGTCTCAGGAGATTCTACATACTAAGTAAGAGTTCACTTCTTAAAAAAAAGAGAGAGAGAGAAGAGAAAATAGGACTGTATTGTCTACCATCTGTGCTTTTCGTCTTTTCCAGAAAAATATTCTTTTTAATTTTTCCTCTGAGTTTTAACAATTCTCCAAGAATTCCCCAAGAATATGACCATTATATCCATCTACCTATACTTTTATTCTATTACGGCTAATTTTTTAAACTCATTCTTTTTTTTACAGTTTTTTACTTGTTTGGGTCACTATGTTATGTGCTCAGTTTTCCTGTAACTTAGATGTTGATCACTACAACTGAGTCACTGAATTACTTCCTTTTCTTAAATATCATGTTGAAATCAGATACATCATTGGAAAGATTAATTGAAGGAAATGTGTCACACTCTAAACTGGTAAGGTTATGTTTTTCCTTAGGACTTAAAGTCCTTCAAATTCTATTTTCTTATTTTGTTACCATTTTAGAGCTAAAGAAAGGGAGAGCTACATCACAAAAGTGAGGATCTTTTAAGTGGTAATAAGAGTTTCTCTAATATTTTTATTAAGATCCATTTCTATTTTTTCTTCCAATAAATTTTTAATAGACATTTTGGGACATTTAAAATTTTATCACTTTGCTATATTTGTCACAATAACATTTTTATTTGTGAATAACAGAAATTAAGTATTTTTTTAATTGAGGCTAAGGTCAATTTATTTAAGAGTTAACTCATCAAAATTAATAAAGATCATTATAATTTCACAGGGACTGCAATCAGAAATGACAAATTATCAAGAAGCAAGTTACTTTAACTATATGCCATGGTTACTTATCTCTCCACAACCTTGCTTTTATTGCTTTAGTTTTCTTCCTTTAGATTGGACTTCTTTCGTATCTATGTACATTAAATGTCTGCTCTAGAACTTCTTGACTTCTTATTCCAAGACTACAAATGAAGTGAAATATACTATTTTAAAAATGAATTCTAATAATGTAAAAGACATATTTAAGCATAGAAGGAAAATTTTCATAAGTAGTGACAGAATCGAAAATAGTCTGGGAAAACTTTTTACATTGGCAGTAGTAATAATATGGAGTAAATTATACTTTTATAAAAAGGACATATTTCTAAACAGTGAGGAGATAGTTGGGAAAATATAATCAACTTGGATTTGGTTAGAGTCCACTTTAAAGGTTAGTAATTTGATTACTTACAGTTTTACTTAAAGTAGCATATGAACAATTTGCCTAGCTAAACTTCCCGCAGAACAAAGTCAGTGTCCCTGGTCAGGGAACTCAATGTGTAATTCTGTCTCATTCAGATCCCCTTCCTCCACCTCCCAAAGAATGAGTACTGGCACCCTGTCATGGCAGAGAAGCTAAATCATAGACTAGTCTTCTGCTGAGTATGGCACCTTATCCTACCTCACTAGATGTTTGACCAGAGAATCCAAGCATTTGCAGAACCATCCTTCAGCTGAGTTTGGGCAGGCAACAAAATCTGTAGTCCTAACCAATTCTTCCCAGACAGCAGCAACCCTCAAGCCTTCCACTAAAAACAACTTCAGAGCTGGAACAGTGACCTTGCCCCAAAGTAGATTATGCTAGTAAACACAACCTGCCCAAAGACACTACCATTTTATATGTCCCGTAACTTAAAATGAACTGGTGAAGGACCATGTCTGCCAAAACAAATCTGTAAAGTCTGAAAAAGAAGAATACTTAATCAAATGGGAAGATACAAACACAAGGAATCAAATATCATGAAAAATCAGGTAAATATCACACCTCCAAAGAAAACCCATAATTCTCTGATTATTGATCCTAAAACAACTGATTCCTATAAGACTTTAGAAAATTTCAGTTTCCTAAAAAACTGAAGAACTATGCACTGACAAAGAACTCAGAATAATCCACTTAGAGAAATCTATGAACTATGGAAACATAGAAAACTATGTAAAGAAAATGCATGAACAAAATGGGACAGAGGTAATTATATAATAAATAGGTTATCCATCAAGAAGTTAGAACAATTGTAAATATTTTCCCATTCAACATTGGAACAACTGGACATATAAAAGCAAACACTAACAAAAGCTAAAAGGAGAAATAAACGGCAGTACAATAATAGTTGGGAACTTTAATATCCCACTCTTAACAATAGATTATCCAGACAGAATCAGTATGGAAACAGTGATTTGATAAACACAATAGACCAAATGAATCTACAACATATATACAAAACTTTATAGGCTCTTCTCTCCAAGAATAACAAAATACATGTAATTCTCAAAAATGCATGGAATATTTTCTAGGATAAACCATGTATTAGGCCATAAAACAAGTATTAGCAAGTTTAAAACACTGAAATCATACCACATATTATCCTGAAGCCAGGACTACTGAACCCAGTGGTTTCAAAACAGATATCAGTAACAGGAAGAAAGCAGAAAAATTTGCAGGAGTAAATATTCAAAATATATAAGGGACACATATAATCCATAGCAAAAACAAAGAAAACCAAATTGATCCAATTAAAAATGAGCGAAGGGCAGGTCATTTCCCCAGATATTTTTCCAAATAAGTCATACAAATGTCCAATAGGTATAGGAAAAATGTGCTCAAAATCACTAATTATTAGGGTGATAAAAATCAAAACCACAATGAGATATCATTTCATGTCTGTCTACAAACAAAAGGCAAGAAACAACAGTATTGCTGAGGATGTAGAGAAAAGGGACTCCTCATGCACTGCCAGTGCATCCACTATGGACAGCAACATGGAAGTTTCTCAAAAAATAGAACTATAAACAGGATTCAGAAATTACACTTCTGATCATATAATCAAAGGAAACAAAAGCACTGTGTTTAAGATATATGTGAACTCGGATGTTCACTGCAGCAGTGTTAACAATATTCAAGACATGTAAAACAGCCTAAGTGTACAATGATGGGTAAACTTATGTCTCACACACACACACAATGGGATATCACCAGTCATAAAAAAGAACAAAAGAGTCAGAAACACCAAAAATATACATATTTTTCATAAAACTGTTTATGACATTGTAAAATAATTTGTTTGGTGATACTACAATTTTAAGTCTTAACTACTGGAGATGATCACATTGGGATTGAACCCCTCTTTGACAAGATAGCATTATGAAATTTAATAAGCACTTACATAGTTTCAAAATATTTTCAACATTATCATTCCAACATTCTCTCCAGATGAAAGGTTTTTTTTTTCTTTGTAAGTTTCCTTTGCTTCCCAACTTAACAAAGTATCAATCTTTGTTATAGTGGAAAATTATTTTTCATTTTAGCCATTGTCATCATTTAATCTTTCCTGTTACCATAAGGTTTGAAATGATAAAATTTGATTTGATTTTGGTGAGAGTTTTAACTCAGCAAACAACAAAAGTGTGAAAAGATAATTTGGTTCAAGTTTGTAAAGAAGAAATAAAAAGAAGAGAATAAGTTAACTTTTACATCAACAACTCATTCTTAAAGATATGTTTTCTATGTGAGTTGACTACCTAAAGTTATGTTGAATCTGATTTGAAAATTTCAACAAAATTTTAGGTCCTTTCCAAATATATTAGGCATCTTTATTTTTGAAATAAAACTTTTCAGGAAACACATACTTTATGTATATGTGTGTGTATATACCTATATTTCACCATTTTTCTGGGAAAACTGTACCACCACACACAAAATAATGAAACAAGACTACTACCTCACACCATCATAAAAAACAACTCAAAATGGATTAAATAATTGAACATAGACCTGAAACTATAAAACATATAGAAGAAAATACAGGCAAAACACTCCATGACATACATCTCAGAAACATCTTCATAGACTCATCCCCCAAAGTAAAGAAAGTGAAGGAAAAGATATACAGCTAGGATTACATCAAATTAAAAAGCCTCCAAACACAAAAGAGACAATAACCAAAACAAAGAGACACCTACTGATTAGGAGAAAATTTTTGCATTCCATGCAAATGATAAGGGTTTGATCTATAAAGAGCTCACACAACCCAGCAAAAACAAACCAAACAATCCAGTCATGAGATGGGCAGAAGAACTAAGAAGACACTTTTGCAAAGAGGAAATGCAAATGGCCAACAAGTATATAAAAAAATGTTCAACGTCACTTACAATCAGGTACATGCAAATCAAAACCACAATGAGATACCACCTTATACCAGTGAGAATGGCATATATTAAAAAAACTAGCAATAAGACATGCTGGCGAAATGTGGAGAAAAACAAGCTTTCTTACACTGTTGGTGGGAATGAAATCTCATCTAACCACTATGAAAAGTTGTGTGGAGGTTCCTCAAATTACTAAAAATGGAGCTTCCATATGACCCAGAAATTAGGCATCTACCCAAAGGATACAAAAACATTAAGAAGGAAAGGAAACCTGCACTCCTATGTGTATTACAGCATCATTTACAGTAGTTAAGATATAAAACAACCTAAATGCCCAAAAATAGATGATGGGATCAAGAAGATATGGTATACATATACCACAATGGAATACTATTCAGCAATCTAACACAATCAAGAATCTTACAAAATAACACATGAATATGAAAAATTCCATTATGAGCAAAGCACATGAACAGTACATGAACAGCTACACATGTAGACTATAGGTCTCCCAACACATGGTTCACATCCTGGCTAGTCTGATGAAAGTAGGAATGAGCTATTGTAGCTAACTCCTACTGATGACTGAAAGAACCACCTATATGGTATTTATTTTCCCCTAATGATTGGGAATGAGGAAGGCAAGCTTCTGTGTGATGAATTCTCTCTCATTAATGCTCCACTTATAATAGAACTCAAATCATAGCATGAACACCTAAAGGAAACCCTAGAAGCAAAAAGCTGTGTTCCACAGAGAATTTGCTCCTATCTCAGGAGAAGGAATGCTTTGTTTTCATCATGAATGAACTTGTTTACTGAAGAGGGCCTGGTTAGTACTTGGATGGAAGTATTCTATGAATAGCTCAGTTTGAGTGACATTCCAAAAACCATAAAATAAGCATGAAAATATTCCCTGAAATCTTAACAGTTGACTGTAGGAATTCAGGTCTCCAGGAAACTAAAAGAACAAAACAAAGATTGCTATTATCACTTTGGAATCCAGGGTGGAGATATTCAACCTGCATCATAGTTGGTCTTCAGGGCATGTGTGGACTTTTGGAAACACAGGTCAAGTTTCACTGTACATGTCCATTATCTTTCTTGAAATAAGAGATTTTTTTCAGATTTTCAACTGAACCTTAGCCAAGCCTCCTGCCATTCTATCTACTATTTCTCCTGCCCCCACCCAATTGGCAAGAATAAGTGGCTTGGTCACACCTTGGTATATTTGTATGCTTTTAGGAAACAGGAGAAGCAGTCATCCTTTATCATAACAGGATTGATTTATTGCTTAAAGTTATTTTTTTAATAACAAGAAATGAGAAAGGCTTTTACAAGTTTGGAGGCATGATATATTTTCAAATATCCCTCTTTTGATACTTAGGGTATGAATGAAGAAGGTATTATTACCACTCTTATTATCATGCACTGAAAACTAGAAAAACTAGGGCTCTGTGTTCTTAACCCGGACCATACATCACCTTGGAGTTTTTATAAAATGTAATGGTCAGACGCCACCCCCAAAGATTCTGATTTAATGGATCTGGAGTGAAGTCTCTCACTTGTGTATCGTATGAAGGGATCCAAGGAATCTAGTATGCAGCTTGGTATGAGGGCCACTGAGTTGGGTTTACTGCTCCAAGAATGGGATTTGAATTTGATAAAGTGGCATGTGGGGAGCAGGATATTGCAACTCTGACTCCACCATTCTATCAGTTAGACAACTTAAGTAATAGCACCTTACCACAAAAGGCTAGTAAGACAGGCAGGATTACTGACATGTTTTTATGGACAGTTCTATAAAAAAATTTTACTTTACTTGCGAAGTAATAGGATACTCTAAAGGGGAATTTTTGGACAGTAGTGCTATAGCAATGAACGATATATTAAAGAGATGAGAATTGCTAATAAGAACAGTCACTAATTCCATAAAAAAGTTAAGACTGTAAACAAATTTAAAAATATATGCTTTCTTCTATGATTTGAAAACCTGTCTACTTTGTTACATTGGCAATGATAAATGTCTTCCTCTTCAGTCTTTACATGACAAACTTGCTTGTTTACTCTTCTTGATTCATCCACATTTATTTGTATTTGTACAAGCTTCTTTACAATCGAGGGTAAATCTCTTGATCTTAAATTCACAATCCACTATTTGCTTACAATCAATCATTTGAGTTGTATCAATTTCATTAAGTCTCAAAGCATTTCAACTAGGATCTCCCATACCTAAAAACTGTTCTTCCTGTTCTCATTTTGGTGTCTGATGTCTTAGTTCTTGCTATTCTTTATAAAAATGTATACTCGTGATACAATGAAAAGTGTGTGAATAGTATATATTTCCCTTTCTGTTACAGAGACTGTCCTATGTCTTATTTGTATTTGTTAAAATCATCCTACATTTCAAGATGCAGTTCATCAGGAACTTTTCTTCAATGCTTTTATCTGGAATACATTTTGCTTTTTTCCCTCATGGATCTTGCAATACTGATCAAACTTTATATCACACTAATCACACTAAAATTGATTAGTGCTTTTTAAAAAATCTTTAATTCCTACTTTGTACATAAAACTTCCTTATTTTCTCCATTATATTATAGTATATTTCAGGATAGGAACTGGGTAATCCTAATACAGCAATATTCTAGTAGCAAACATTTAATAACTATCTGATTTGGTTGTAAGCTGGCATTATCTGGCTAAATGTATGCTTACCAGATTCTGAAAGACTTCTCTTAAATTACTCAGGAATATTATTAATCACATTCAAGTGAATAAATCCCAGCATCTTCTCATCAAGAGATGCTCCACCAAAAATGGGAACAGCAGATTATCACAAATCATTGCTTATATTTTGTAAGTTCCAGTAACTTTTAATTAGTTTTCATATTTAAAAGTGCTGTTTGACTGTCTTTTGTCACCATGCCATAATACCCACATTCTTCCTTTCCTGATTATCAGTCACATTAACATTTTGTTGCATCCTAATTTCATTGTCCCAGAGGACAGATTTCTTTTTGGGTTCCTGTGGTTCCTCACCTCCCTATACTCCAAAGTTGGTTTATATTTTAGATTTCTATTATTGCATGCCATTTTTACCTGATGGAGATATAGATTATTAGGCAAATTTTAATATCATTACAGCAATGATAAGATACAGAATCTGCAAAATCTGTCCAGGGAGAAACCTTGTAATCTGACACAAGAACATTGCTTTGATCTTGGAGATGGGAGTCAGCATGGAGTTCAGCAAGGGAACATGAAACATTATGGTACCCTGATTTGATTTCTTAGTACATTTCACTATGAGTCATTGAAAAGTTTCCTATTCATTGTGGTCTTGTGACATTTAGGAAGGAACTTCAAACAGGCTTGACGAGCTCCGCTCTAAGAGTTATAAGTTCCCTCATGAATTTTATAAGGAAATGTAAGGTAGGGCTAATTGTGAAGAAAATATTTGAAACAAGACACTGTGAAAATGATGTCAAAAACATAGGCTTGAATGAATCACAAACTGGACTCACTTTAAGGAATGGAGAATACTAGAAGTGACAACAATAAGGGTAAATATGAAAACTTAATTTCTCTTTAGAAGACAACTATTTAAATACAGTTTTACTGTATTATGAAGTTTATTGCATACGTATAATAAAAATGTGACAAGCACAGAGGCTAGGAGAAGTGATAAACTGTCATGTGATCTATGAATCTAATAACATAACTTGAAAATTTATACTATAAGTCCTAAAGCAAGGAATTCTACACATGGGCCAAGCTTAAGAAGGTATGGAGGGCATTGATAAATTCAATTTTGGACATTCTTTGTCTCTAGAATACAATCTTCCCCATTCCCTATTTCTTTCTCTTCATCGAAATTTCCCCCCATATTTTTTGTTTACAAGCCATTTTCTCAAAATTGCTCTTCTCCTTCTCCTTCTCCTCCTTCTTTTTCCTCCCCTTTTCCCACTTGCTTTTGAGATTTCTACTCTTTGAGACAAAGCTAAGCCCTAAACAGTCTGACTTTCACACTCTCTAGAGTTTTGTTATTGCTACAATTAGTTGTACTTCCTTCCTTTTTGATTTCTCATGTTCTACAGGTCTTATCACTGATCCAAACAGGTGTTTTCCAAGCGGATGTCCTTGAACCTCTCCTTTGTGTGTCTTTCAGCGATCCTCCCACTTTACAGTTGCCATCATCATTTTACTGCAGCAAATTAATTTTCTGAGATACAGATGTAAATTTTTAATTTTCTATAAAGCAATCTATACATGACATCAACATCTTCAACTTAGTTTCAAAGAGTCATCTTATTCCTCAAGCCAGACCCCTTAATTTCACCAACATTTTAGTCACTGAATTTAAAGACATATCATACTTTATTCTTTTAGTCTCCATATTACCCTAATTGCTGCTATATCTAGTTGCTTCTCTTATTTCAAATATATTTTGCATCCAATAGCTCTTCTCTAATGTTGTTACTTGCATTCTCACATTAGGATTTTTAAGAATACATCCTGACATATAGACTTGCTTTTTATTAGTCCCTTTGTCTATATATCTTTGTCAAATCAACCTTTTTATAAATATGGTTTTCTCATTGATATTTTCCTACATAAAAATACCTGATGGTTCTTTGTAGCTTACAGAAAAGCCTCAACATTTTTTAGTTCAGCAATTTCAGAGTCTAGTCCAGTATATAGTTTTATTTTACGTTTATAGTCTTATTTCATAATGTCTTCACAAAGTCTCCTATTCTGATCTAACACAACAAAGATTACTTTTTCCACATTCCATATTCATAGATTTTGGAATTTATTATTTTCTTCAAGAATAGCTTTCTTTTTTTCTCTAAATGTAAGAATCCTCATTTTTTAGGACCTTTGAATACCACATCCATCATCAAATTAAGTGCAAACATAAATGACTTGTCTTATCTTGGACTGTGGTCAAAGTAATTCAAAACATATTAAGCAATTAAGGATTTAGGAAGATTAGGGATTTATTTAATATCACAAAGATGTGAAAAGAAATGAATTGGGTTTGTGAATCACCTCCTGGGCTTTCCCAGTAGGGTTCTTTATATTAGACATCTTTTAAATTGCAAAATAAACTATTTGTTGACATTTATGAACTGTGGGGTAATGAAAGGGAATCTTGTTTAAGATTGCTTGAGTTATAAAAATTAAAATTTCTAATCATGAAATTAGAAAATCACTTCTTTTTTACTATTTTCAGAGGCACTAGAACCAAGAATGGTCTGCTCTGGCTATATTCCTCATTATTTTTGGCATCATGGCCAAAGCACCTTCCCCAAAACTATTTAGAGCACTAACAAAAAGAACCAGTTTGTGAGTGACTGGCAATGCTTTGAGAAAATACATATTTGAATTTTGGTAAACATAGAAATCATGGGCATTTTGAGTCAATTGATTTTTCATTTTTTCCCTATGAACAATTAGTCACAAACAATTTCTAGGGCACCACCCAATAGACAAATGATTCTCTTCAAATTGAAAGCATATAATTCTTTTTAACATTACTTTTGCTACAGCCAAATTCCTGGGCTTATGTCACTTTACCCAAAGTTCCAGGAGGGGTTGATTTCACTTTTAAACACATACTTGATTTCTGTCTCTGGGCAACCAGTGTGATATGATTAGATTGGCTCACTAAAATACACAGGAGGATTTTGGTGGAAACTAATTCTGTCATTGAAATAAAGCATTTGTTACTAATCAATTCCTCACACTAGTAAGTATACAACTGATTCTTCACTTATTTTCTTAAGTCCCAGATTCCTAATTATATTTTACCTGACCATTTGTAAGAGTGAGGTATTATCTGGAGTTTGTATCCTTGATATATTTTGAAAAGCACTTTTCACAAAAATGCTTATAAAACATTTGATTGACCTGTTGATATTTCTATTTTTAGATTCATGTTTATTAGGCATTTTCCCTTAATATTTTCTTTTGCAGGCATCAAAGTATTTGTGCATGTGGGTTGTGTTTGAATTATATACTCCTGTAACTTAAATACTTTGGGGCTTGTTCTTTCTATCACAGCTGCCTATGGTATTCTGTAGACTTTTCTCAGTCTCTAAAATGATTCAACTAGAAATAGAAAGGGTAAAAAGAAATTTACCTCTCTTTTTGAAACTTGAGCTGCCAAGGAGGTGTAGACTGAGATCAAGGAAAGGTAGGTAACACAGATGAATAGAGCAAAGAATATAGTATTCCCAAACTATATAGTACCAAAGGTAAAATGGTGTTGTTTTTCTGTGTGTGGCGGGGAGGGGCTCTTGCATTTGTTATGATGGAAACTGAACACCCTCTGGAAACATATGAAAATGATAGAACACTTTGAGGTAAATGAGGAGATTTGAGAGTATCTATATATAATATTTGGTGACCTAATTATAATAAATAAATTTAAGAATATATGACTATTAGATTTTGAGAAAATGTTACAAAATTTGGAAAAAAAACTCATGACCCACTAGCATGCTATCATACAGGGTCATTTATAACCAGGACTACTTGTTCTGTGGATACAAAGAAGAAGGCTCCCACACAGCACTGAACCATTCCTGTGAGATCTGAGAATGCTGTCAGAATACAGAATGGGAAATTGGAGTCAGATTTGTTGGAAATTTAAATTGCAGAGCTCTAAGTAATGTGATGTTTTACCTTTTATATACTACCTATGTTACCATGGTTTACCAGATAGAAAAGGGCTTGTAACCAACATTATTTTTAGGTCTAGCTCTAAGGCAAAGGTCACCATCATTTCATACCTTGATGCCTCCCACCCCACATCCCACTCTGCATACCTCCCTGTACCCCAGCACATTCTCTATACTGTGGTCAGGCTGATCTTTTATAAATGTTGATTGTATTATAACAGTCTATTTAAAATCTTTCAAGTTTTTCTATTTTTCTTAGGAGAAGGGTAAGAATCCTTAATATGCTTTGAGGTCTTTATGTTTTAGTTTCTGCTTAACTCTTAAGTTAACTCTTAACCTTAAGAAGGGTCACTGAACTGCCTGACCTTCACTCTCTAGTCACCATGGTTTATGTCAAGACTTTGAAATTAGCTGCTCTCTTTTGTCTTGTCACTCCACCCACACTCTCCTTAATGCTCATTCCTCTTTTAGAGTTCAGAGCAAATACCAGCTTAGGAAATCTTCGGTCTTATCAGTTTGTTTTGTATTTTCCAGAATCATATGCCTTTCTTTCAGGAAATATCAGTTATAAGTAAGCATTCATTGGTATGATAACCTAGCATCTGTCTCCCACTCTCTACTATAACCTATATGAGAGCAAATAACTTTCTTTCTTTTTACTAGTTCTATCTCTGGAACTACTCTTGGGAAGAACCTGCCCTGTTACATGGAATAAAAGTCTTAATGATAGGCAAATAATTTATTTAGGTACTCAAAGTGAGGATTTGATTTAGGAAGAAATCTGACAGATTTTACTCTGTGGGAACTGGTCCATTCTACATCACAAATTTGAATTTAGAGCTGCCTGTCCCTGGCATTATACATGTAACTATGCTTGACAGGGAGCTTCTGGTTCTAGCAGTTTTCACTTAAAGATATGCTGATTCTATTGATTCACAGAAGGTAATGCTGGGGGTTATATGCTTACTTTCTAAGGTATGCATTGTGGAGATGCAAAGGCTCGGTACCCACCCTTTAAGTCTTCTTTAACAGCCGTCTTGCTCATCAGTGGGCATTAGAAAGGTTGTCTTTACTGTAGGCAGAGGACGTTTGCCTTTCCAAGTCTATGGAGATGACTGCTCTTTTGTCCACTTGAGCAGGAATAGATCTGGCAACATGTTACATTATGTTCACACAACTGATGGTTGATAACTATTGAACTAGAAGTATAGATTCATAGAATTCTACCACAATGAATTATTAAATGAGTAATTTGGATATTTTTGAATCATCCTGAAAAAAAATACCAGTGGAATAAAGTGTATTAATATCCATTTGAAAACTTCAAGTAATATCTTCCTCTTTCTGGCTTAGCTCATACAAAAAGGAAAACTGAAGATATTGCCAGGGTAACTCAGGTCACAGAATTTAAAAACTGGCATTTTATGCTTTTATATGAGGTAGGTAATGATAGGGATAAAAGCAAATTTTTTCAAGGTTATCTCAATCATTGTATCAGTTTCCTTTTAATGTTGTGAGTGTCCATTACCAGTATGCTATGTATTAGTTGTTTCTCACATGCCTGAGAACACTGGAAGTCTATTATGGCATCTGAATGCAATTTAAGTATGAAATAAGCACTTTTAAAACTAGTTAGCAAAGCTATTAAGTCTCTACTTTTTAATGATGTTTACATGTCAACATGATTACAGTCAGGGATTTGAAGGATATGAAAGTCTTTAAGTTCAAATCTATCAAATTTAATGACCATATAACTTTGCTGAAAGGTTGGGCTGATTGCTGGCTCAAGTTTCAACAATTGCGATAAGGACTACCTCCCTGCCTTTACATGAGTGCTTGGACAGCTGTGAGTTTTGATGAATGTAGGAGTGATGTCTTCTGAATGTTCTGCTTATTCTTGCTTTTGACAGTCAAGAGGAAGAGAGTTACTTATGTTTGAATTGGAGACCAGTTAAAAATTATAACAAATATCTATTACAAAAGATTTGGCTTTGGGGCATTGGATAGAGATGAAGAGATGAGGAAAGCATAAAACCAAAGGAAACAAGGCATCCGGAGAACCCAGGAACTCTCTTTGACAAAGGCCTTTGAAAGCTAAAACTAAGCATTTGTTTGAGGGCTTGGATAGTCCACTGCAATTAAACTTAACTACCTTGAGAAATGAGGAGAAGAAAAATGATAATTTCTGAATCAAGGTTAGAATAAAAGTTTATGTGTCTCAGATGAATATTTCAGTTGACAATATTTTCTTTTTGTTTTTTAAGATTTATTTATTTATGCATATAAGTACTGGGGTACAGGCCAGAGTTGTGGGGGGTGAGAGGATTCACCACAGACAGAGCGGGGATCAGAACAGGCAGATCAACAGAAGTACACTGCTGAGGGGAGCAGCGGGCAAGGCAGGAGAGTCCTGCCTCGCCATGTGGGTCCCCTCCCTGGCCGGCAGCAGGGATCGAACTCGTGCTGCAGCGGCTGCAGTCTGCTTCATAGTGCGTTGCTTAACCCACTGCGCCACCAGGGAGGCCCAGTTGACAATATTTTCTCAAAAACTAGTAGATATGGAAGATTGAAATGATGAGCTCTCATGTCAATCTGGCTCTTTGTGCTGCTTGAGTCAGTGAAGCGATATTTAGGGATATGTTTGTGTTCAGTAGCTTCTATGTTTGTGGATATCTTAAACGTGAAAGGAGTTTGGTAATAGCAAAACAGAAAATGGGCTGTTTGGTGGGAGACTTCTCATTGACCTGCATCTCAGCAATTCATGCTATAAACTACTTAGAAGATGACTTTGAGTTTGGGGTTATGATTAAGAATGATGAACTATATGAGAATTGAGGCTTATTTTCGAGGAGTTCAGTAGTGGGGTAAGAATGGTACTGGAGTTGCAGTTAGAGAAATACTTTGGGCAAAATTCAAGGGAAGGTGATACTGGGTTAAGTCTGATGGGAGTTTTGGTGATAAGTTTTCTCGAACTCATCACAATTAAGTTCAGGGTATACTGTGGTGGTGAAGGGGAACTAAATCTGCCACCCCAAAGTGTCTTTGGCAAGTTGTTTATTTCATGGAAGGGGCTTTACAGGCTGGGTGGAAGTTGCTTTTGATATTTCTCTGTAAACTTCTTTCTGTAAAGATCTCTCATAGGAAGACAATCTCCTTATGTTTTCTTCCCCGCAGCATGGAGAAAAGAGAATTTAAGTTGTATTCCTTTGTTTTCACACTAAACTCCTTTACTTAGTTTCCCCTTTCTCCAATTTCCCTTCTCTTACCTAAACTATTTAAGATGGTATCTAAAGGAACTTGAGCAAGTTACACATACAGGCTAGGTCTTTTCTAGTTATCCAGGAAGTACACATATTTTTGTAACATTCCTATACAGTTTTTTATCAGTATGCCGAATGCTTGTCTATTAGAAGAACCCAGAAAGATACTGGATGATTTCTTTTGTGCTCTGACAGTGGAACAGGAAACAGAATTGGTGTTTCTCCCCCCTAGTATGGGGAGTTTTTATTTGAAAAATAATCTTTCATTTTTTAATGGAGAACCTCCCCCTGTTAACTTATTCATTGAACTGACACTTATGGAGTTCCTCTTAAGTATCTTGATTACTTTCAAATACATTTTTTCATTAAACTAATTTAATGACCTAGCATGCACTTTCACTTAAACATCACAAGGACAGCTTTTGAATGTAAAGATGTTGTAAAATACCTTCTCTAATGACAGAGACTGTGTCTTTTAGGCAAAGGTAAATGTTTAAATTCACAAACAGCACTTTATCATGGTTCACCTACTCCTTCATAACTAAGCAAATTTTTATTGAATGATATTAGATATCACAGTATTCTTGAAATTAGGAGTTCCAAGGGGAATAAGACATTTCTGCCATCAACAAACATGTAGTATAGTGGAGGGAAAAAAACCCATTAATTTTCCATGTGCAACACAGTGAAGTGAGGTCAGATAGCAGAGGGGCAAAGAGCTCAGCAGGGAGACTTATCTGGGTTGAGAACATTTTTTAGAGTAGGCAATGCCTAGGGTGTGGTGATGTGAAGGGGGTTCTAGGATGACAAGGGAACAAACAGAGGCTTGGAGAGATCAGAGGGGCCAGTTTTTGTACTGAAGTTTAGTGTTAATGAGAAGCTGTGGGCCTCTCTGTGACGATGTAGGTATGAACGCCAATGAGCAATTCTTTGAAAAGGGGAACAGCTGTGAGTTTTTAGCAGTCACTATTCATAGACACTTACGCTAAGGTATACTTACTGGTGGAGAGTGTCTGACTGGTGGAGTGCACACTAAGAAAGCATCATCAACCACAAGGATGTTTGGGAGATGAGTAATAGAGACATCAAATGTAGATCCCTGTTAAGACGCTTAAATGTGGGTTTTCCCAGGAAGCATTCATGGCCTCATATTCAGCATGGACATTTCCCTCTAGGCAATGTCTGTGTCTACTATTTTAATGTGCAGTTCATCGCTTTTGATGTCTTGGTAACTCTCATACCCACATATCCAGCCAGGGATTTCCCTGAATAAATGTTAAATGAATAAAAGTACAGTAAGTCCTTGATTTCATCACCAGCTTCTTGGAAATTGCAACACAAAGCAAAAGGTCGTATAATGAAAGAAAGTCCTTAAATAATGTCACTTTATCCAACATCAGCCAGGATTGTATTTTTTTTTTCATCCACACTATAGTGCAACAAAGTTGAATGAAACAACATTATTTGAGAAACTTCTGAATTATGAAGCTGAAGAGGGAGGAAAAGCATGGCTATAAGGAAAGAAAAGAGTTTGGGTCTCCCTTGTGGTACAGGGATTAAAGTCTTAGTGCTGTCAAGATATTACCAGTCACTGAGTTCCATCTGTAGCCAGCTAGCTAACCGATATATGGCAAAACAGACTTCTCCTGTCTTGCTAGCTGCTCCGTTTCCTCAGCAGTGTATTTCAGTAGATCCACCTGTTCTGCCTCCTTTCCATCTCTGGTGAATCCTCTCACCCCCCACACCTCTGACCAATATCTCAGTTCTTGTGTGCATAAATAAATAAAAATAAATCTTTAAAAGTAAAAGTTTTTCTTTTTCAGAGGTATAGAGAAATGGGGGATAAACTAGAACATATATAATGGTAATATAGATCTGGTCAGGATGATAGTAGGTGAAAAGTCCTGGTTGTATCTGATGATATTATTAAACATTTTTTATTGAAATAAAGGGGTTTTTTGGTGTCTCAAAAGAGACACTCTAGATAAGCAACAATAACCTTTTACGCCTACCCATTTTGTTTCCAAAAGAGAAAATCTGAAAATTGATTTAAAATGAAGTTATTCTGGACTATGTGTGTGTGTTGGGGGGGGCAGGTCAGGTGATGGACAGTATGCTGAAACCTACAAATGTCCAGCTTTCTAAGATGGGGGAGGAGCCAAGAGGAAATAGTTAAGAAGGAAACCTATGTAAATCTTGCTTCAAGTAAGAGGAAAAAATCTTCAGGAAAAGGTCAAAGTGAAAAAACAGATTTCTCAAGAAATAAAAGGACATTGTAACTTACAAATTTATGATAAGGAATTATCAAGGGATAGATAGCTAGAGAAAATATGTGGCTTAGCTTTCAGAAA
Source organism: Galemys pyrenaicus (assembly GCA_019455555.1). Classification (NCBI taxonomy): domain Eukaryota; kingdom Metazoa; phylum Chordata; class Mammalia; order Eulipotyphla; family Talpidae; genus Galemys; species Galemys pyrenaicus. The sequence continues at coordinate 4,774,174 of JAGFMF010011568.1, forward strand.
CAAGCCCTCTGGAACTGGAAGGAAAAACATTGGCTGGAGATTCCTGGCCATGAGCTAGAAAGGGCATTTCATAGTATCTGTATCTTCTTAGTATTCTGCTTTTTTAGTGATACACTAACAATTGACAAATAAGAACAGTGGAATATATTAGAAATTACCATTCAGTGGCCACTATATATCCAGCCACTGTGCAGGGTGTTTTATATACACTACCCCCTTTGATCCTTAGACTGACCATCCTGCTATCTTCTTTATAAATGTAATGAAAGCAGGGCTCAGAGAATCAGTATTTTCCCAAGTTTATATAGTTACTGTGGCATCTTCTTACAACTACACTTAAAAGTAATGGACAGAGAAGGAGGGAAGATGGTGCTAGAGGGAGTTCTCTCTTCCCTCCTGGGAGGATAATTTAAAGCAGTCCAGAGGGGTACAGGATTCAAAAGATCCCATGACAGGGTGAAACTAGAGCCATCTCCTGGACATTAGAAACCAATGATGATCCTGAAGACACTGAGGAAATTCAACACTACACCAAAAAAGGTGGGTGGAAAATGTATCTGGAGATAGCAGTTGGGGTAAAATGACAGCTTAAACCATGCTCCCATTATAGGGTAGTCTCTGGGAGGGGAGAGCTGCTTAGTGTGGACCTAACTGTTGAGAGATGCATTTGAAGGTGCTGGGGTGAGTCAGGTAGGCGGGGAACCCAGTGAAGATAACAACATGAAGAACAGCACTGCTACTTCACTTAGCACTCAGGACTTGAGCTGGCTGGTTATGCTCTGCTGTAAGCCTGCAAGAAGTGGCACTGAAAGTCCATCCCCCACACTGTAGAGACAAAGATCTGGAAACCCAGAGTGAAAGTCTACCATTGTTAGCAGAGGCAAGAGCTACCCCTTCCACACCAAATTTATGAATGGCTGCACCCCTTCAGGTCCCTAGCCCACTTTCAACGATGGCAGCTACAGATTAGTTCTCCCTGACATACAGGGCCATATACTGGAAAGTTGAAAGTTTTGCAGCCTTAGGACACTTGACTACATAGCAATCTAGAAAGTTAAACATATGACACTTTGAGTTCTCAGGTGGATGTTTCATCATACAGAGAGAACAAATATCCAGAAGTCAACCACAGAGACATAGAAGATCTTTTCTCCCTTATCAGGATACAGAGTTCAAAATTGCCATGATAAGTAAATTCAAATAGAAAAGGTATTCGGGAAGTAGAAGAGAGAGGGAGTAGAGAATTTATTCAAAGAAATAATAGAGGAAAATTTACCAAACCTAGAGAGAAAAGAAATATAAGAAAACTATTACAAGAACACCTGTTACCTAAATTTAATGAGACCTATATAAGGACAGAGTAGTGAAACTTTCAAGAATGCAAAAAAAGAGAATGCTGAAACTGACTAGATGGAAGAAGCGGGTAACCTATAAAATAGCCCCTATTAGGCTTACATCTAATTTCTCTAAGGATACACTATGGTTCAGGAGAGAATGGAATGACATCATCAAAATATTTAAAGATTAAAAACTGAGCCAAAATATTTTATCCGGATGTGGTACCCTCAGATATGAGGGAGAAATTAAGTCCTTCTCAAACAGAAATTGAAGGAATTGGCAAACACTATACCTCCTTTCCAAGAAGTGTTGAAAGGAGCCCTCATACTTAATTGAAAAGAATATTCACAAAGAACTGAACAAAAGAATAGAACCAGAAACTATGGCCAAAGGGCTTTCACAGATGCCTATATAGCAACAATTACCATAAATATAAATGGACTGAACTCACCAATCAAAATGCTAAGATTGGCTAACTGGATCAGAAGACAGAATCCAACTTTCTGCTATGTCTTTGTGCACCAGAACTCCAAAGATAAACATAGATTCAGACTAAAGGGTTGCAAAAAAAATGCTACAAGCAAATCAGACCCAAAGGAAGGCAGAATACAGCTGTACTTATATTAGATAAAATAGATTTCCCACTTAAAAAAAGGTTAACAAGATATAGGGATGGCACTTATAATGATTAAGGGAACAATACATCAATGTGTACTCAATATTATGAAAGTAAAATCAGTAACAGGAGGCGAATACAGAAATTCACAAATTAACACATTCCTGAACAACCAATGGGTCAAAAAAATAAAGTTTTCATAAAGTATCTTGAGATAGACATAAAAGGACAACATACCAAAACTTACAGAATGCATCAAAAGCAATTTCAAAAGGGAAATTTACAGTGATGACTACCGACGATAAAAAAAAAAATCTTGAGTAAAGCATGTTACACCTCAAAGAATTAGGAAAAGATAAAAAATAAGTACTATGCTAGCAAAAGGGAGGAAATAAAGATTAGAGCAGAAATGAGACTAGAAACAATAGAAAAAAATCAAGATCAGTTTCTTAGAAGCATAAAATTGAAAAACCTTTAGCTACAAACCTAGAAAAAAGAGAACACAAAACTATAAATGAAAGAGGAGACATTACAACTGATGCTACAGAAATCTAAAGACTCATGAGGCTGTTATTAACAAATGTCTGGTAGCAAATTGGATAATGTAGATGAAATGGCTAAAATCCTATAAATGTACAACCTAACAACACTGAATCAAAAAAGCAATAGATCTGAACAAACCAACTACTCTTGAGGTAATTGAATCAGTAATCAAAACCTCTTAAAGAAAAACCTTGGAACAGATGACTTCGTTAGAGAATTCTACAAAACATATAAAGAATGAATGCCAATCATTCTCAAACTTCAAAATTTAGAAGAGGTAAGAACACATCCAAATTATTGTAATTTGCATGCAAATCAATGTAATATATTACATTAATAGACAGTAGGATAAAAATCACAGTATCACTAGCTACAGAAAAAGCATTTGACATAATTCAACAAATTTTCACAATAAAAACTCTCAACAAATTATGCATTGAGGAAACACTTCCATAGTATAAGCCATATATGACAAACCCTATGCTAACACTACACACAATGGTATAAATCTGAAAGATTTTTCTTTAAAATCAGTAATAAGACAAGAGTCCCCAGTTTCATCACTTTTATTCAACATAGTACCATAAGTCCTACCCAGGATAATAAGTTAAAATAAAAGACAAAAAAAGACATCCAAAGTGTGCATAAAAACAGAGATAGAGAACTGGGAGTTGAGCAGAAACCCATAAACCTAATTTTGATGAAGGAACCAAGAATACTCATGGAGGATGTATAATCTTTTCAATAAATGACATTCAGAAATTCCATCACCACATGCAGAAGTATGAAATTGAACCCCTCTCTTAGACCACTCCCAAAAAATTAACTTGTAGTGGATTAAAGGCCTAAAACAATAAAACTTCTAGCAGAAAGCATAGGGAAAAACTTCAGGACATTGGTTTTAGTAATGTATTTACGAATTTGACATGAAAATCGTAAGCAACAAGGAACCAAAAGTTAAATCTACCAACAAAACAATTTTAAAATACTGAAAAAGCAACCCAAAGGATGGGGAAAATTGCAAATCATCTATCTGATGAGTTAATATTAAAGTACATAAGGAACTCACACAACTCAATAGTTAAAACAACAACCAACCAAATTTAAAAATGGGTAAAGGAACTAAAGAGGTATTCTTCCAGATCAGATCTCCAAATGACCAATATGTACATGAAAAAGTTCTCAACATCATTAATAATCAGGGATATTCTACCCAAAAGACACAAATACACTGATTCAAAAGAATACCTGCACCCCTATGTTTATAGCAGCACTCTTTACAATAGGTAAGACCTGGAAACAACCTA
>JAGFMF010011568.1:4778133-4791425 GCA_019455555.1 Galemys pyrenaicus
CAGAAGGCAAAAGAAAAATACCAGATGGTTCCTCCCTTAGGAGGAACATAAGGGAACCAAATGAGGATCAAGGAAAGGAATAAGAACAATAATAACAACCACAACAGCAATAAAGACACAGAAACCAAAAATGAGGAGACAAGGACAGACTGGGGACACCTGGTGGGGAGGGGAAGGGGAGGGCTGAGGGAAGATGGGAGCACGAGGGACTGAGGTGATGGTGCACTGGTGAGATGGTGATGGGGAACACCTGGGGATTACAATTAATGGCAAGTATATGTAAATTTTAAAATATTTTAATAAAAAAATGAAAGAAAAAAATAATGAAAAAAAATAATCAGGGATATTCAAATCTAAATCACAATATCACCTCACATAGCCAGGTGGCTAATAAGAATATAAATAACAATGGTTGGAGAGGATACAGAGAAAAGGTTCTTATGCAGTGTTAGTGGGAATATAAATTGGTTCAGCTATTATGGAAAACAGTATGAAGTTTCTTCAGATAGATTAAGTAGAACTACCATATGCTTCAACAATCCCACTTCTTGATATGTGATGTAATAAAAAATCACTGTATCAAAAAAATCTATATCCACCTCCCATTTACTCTAGCATCATGTACAATGGTCAAGATATGGAAACAATCTAAGTGCTCAGTGGACAATAACTATAAAAGGAAATGTGAATGCAAATACAAAAGAACAATATTCAACCAAAAAAAAAAAAAGGAAAATCTTACCTTTATTGTTAACCTGGATTCATTCAAATAACTCAACTAAAAGAAAACAGCTCAAAAAAAATAAGCACATGAAAAAATCCTCAGAAGTGCTTATTTAAATGCAGGTTAAAATCACAAGGCTATAGCTCTGCATAAGCTGTCAGAATGACCCAGATCAAAGGGACCAGAAACAAGTGTTAGTGAGGATATGGCGAAAAAGACATCCTTGTACATACATTACTGCTAGAAAGGTAGATCGGTTAAGACCCTTGGAAAATAGTATGGACTTTCAGAATATTAAAAGATCTATCATAGGATCCAACAATTTCACTCCTAGGTATCTACCTTAAGAATGCAAGAACAGACGGCTGTCTTGCCCCTTCAGGTACCATCTACCTGGGAGTCTTTATTCTTTATCTTTCTTTTTTCCTAAATAAACTTTTCTTTCCAAGACAAAAAAAAAAAAAAAAAAAAGAATGCAAGAACACTAATCCAAAGGAATTTGTGCACTTTGTTCATTGAAGCACTATTCACAATAACCAAGTTATGGAAAAAGCTTAAGTGCCTAAGGACACATGAGTATAAAATACCGAACACTAGTTTGTATCAACAGAAAAAAAAAAAAGACAAACTGCTGCTATTTGGCACAACATGATGAAACTGGAGGGGTAATGTTAAGTGAAGTGAGTCAAAAAGACAAAGACAAATGCTGTGTTGTTTCACCTATGTGGAACATAGAGAAACCAAAAGATCAGACAAAACTAAACCATAAGAACTCTAGAAATCTGACTGTAGAATTGAGGCTAGCAGATGTGGAGGTGTACTGGAAGAACAAAATGGGGTAGGGGGCACAATGGACTATGGGTGCCATGGGGTGCTTGAGGTTGTAGTGACATGCATCTTAGGACGTGTGATCCTATACCTCTGAATCACACACAGTGTTGTAATCAATGTTACCGCAATAAAAACAAACAAAAACTAAGAAAAGTAAACACAAAGTCTTTGGCCAGGAGTAGATAATAATGTGCAGGAACCTTTTTTTTTTTTTTTTTAACAAAGGGAAAATTATAGTACAGCTTTACATTTGATTCTTTGGAGACTTTTTCTTTGAGGTAGTATAAAAATCTGATGTATTGTTTGTTGAATATCAATTTTAAAATAAATGGTGGAATGCTTTTGGCCTGCCAACTGCTGAAAAGCAAAATAATGACACATTAAGTAATGGAAATGTGGGAATTACAACTCAGAAAACAAGCTCATCATCATTTCTTATCTCTGTGTCAGCCGCTTTGCTTTTTCATGTTCTGTCATTTGAGATGTCCTCAGTTGCCTCCATTTCACTGCTTTCTGATTTTCATGAGAGGCAAAAACCATTTTGGAATTTACCAAGACTGTCTTGGCCTCTGACTGAAAATAACTGGAGTAATTTCAGTTTATTTCTTCTAAAGGAAGAATATGGAAAGTTCACAGTTTGACCTTTTTTTTTTCCTTTACCTTTCTCAACTCCTTACCTTGTTCCAAGTCTTACTGGAGTTAGAGCTCTTAATGTGTTTCTGATTGTGTGATGCCCAATAATCCAACTATCCTGCAAATTCCTGTCTTAGAAGTTAGTCCATTTTCACATTTTTCTCTGAAGTTTTACCAGCTGACAGTCTGAGTTAACTAACCATATATAAATTTATGCAGGAAGAAGTAGGAGAAGAAAATATGCAGGAGTGAAAACAAATATTTAAATGCAGTGAAATAGTTCTAATCCAAAATAGGTCAAGCTATAGTGGTTTTTAAAAGGATCTCCAATTTGCAGAACGCTTTTTAAAATTCTTTGCCAAAAACTCTAGGTATGCATCAGTGTCTTTCACCATTTCATGGCTCTTAGTGATGCTTTGTGGTCCAGAAATATAATACAATGTTCAGGTTATCTACAGTGCACCCAAAGATAAATTTCCAAATCACATTGGTACACTGATAAGAATCAAATGCCTCTCCCTGATTTTCTATGGCTAATCTATTCACCAAGTAAGACTGTACTGAGCATCTTCATGTGTTAACTGTAAAAATAACTGGGAATAAGTTAGTAAGCAGATTCCAGGTATGGGCCAGAGAGGATGAATTTATAAGTAAAGCTTCAAACATTCTTCAGACTCAATGTGCTTTTTTTAACCTGTGTATATAAATGATGAGAACCCATACCACCATTCTGCTTTTCATTTTTTTGTACAGTATTCAATAAATTGCATGAGATAGTCAACATTTTGTTATTAACTAGGCTTTGTGTTAGTTGACTTTGCTAAGTGTTCTGAGCACATTTAAAGGAGGCTAGGTTAAGCTATAATGTTCAGTAGGTTAGATGTATTAATGCATTTTAATTTAGGTTTTCAACTCATGATGGATTTATCAGGATGTATCCCCATCACAAATAGAGGAAGACTTGTAATTTGAAAATAAGTTACTAGAGTCACTTACTTTGACTTTCTTGAGTCTTGTGAGTTCTTTGTATATCTTTGTGATCAGACCCTTGTCTGTTATATGTAGCGCAAATATTTTTTCCCATTCAGTGGGGATTCTTTTTGTTCTGTTTATTGTTTCCTTTGCTGTACAGAAGCTTTTTATCTTGATGTAGTCCCACCTGTTTATCTTCTGTCTCAATTTTATTGCTTTGGGGATTGCCATGTCGAAGGCGCTGTTGAGATGTATGTCTTTCAGCGTTTTACCTATGTTTTCCTCTATATACACAATGGAATACTACTCAGCAATCAAGAATAAAAAACTAGGGACATTTGAAGAAACATGGATGGAACTAGAAGGAATAATACTCAGTGAAACAAGCCAGAAGGCAAAAGAAAAATATTGGATGACATCACTTTTAGGAGGAATGTGAAAAAAACAAACAAACTACAATTAAAACAAAAAAATGGAAAGGGAGAAAATGAAACAAACAACAACAACAACAAAAAACAACAACACACAGAGAAAACTAAAGGAAATGGGCAATCATAACCAAAAACAACCAAGCAATCAAATAATAACTCAACAAGATCAAAAGATTAAAGATAAACCCAAGGGACCATGGGGGTGGATGAAGGGAGAGGAGGGCAAAGACGGTGATGAGATGTAAAGAGCACAAGGGACTGAGGTGACGGTGCACGGGTGAAATGGTGGTGGGAACCCACTGGGGAAAACAAACGATGTCAAATGCAATTAAATATAATAAAAAATAAATAAATAAATAAATACCAAATTAAAAAAAAAAAGAAAATAAGTTACTAGAGTTAAGAGCCAAATTAGGAGAGAATGATTACTTGAAAGACAATGTCAGTCAGTCTTTCAAGAAGGAAAAGTAATTCCATGGGCCCTAAGTAAGTGGCCCTAAGATACACATCTGAAAAGTGTTCTCTTGAGGGCTCCACCTAAAATGGGTAGCCTTGGTCAGTGTTAAAAGACTTTCTCCTGCCTCCAGTCCATGCTTCTACTGTACTCTCTGTTCTTCCACATAATTTTTGTTCATTTTCTTAGAGCCAGTCAGAGTAGAACCTACTTCATAAAAATGTATTTGACCTTCCAGTGAGGATACTTTCACTTTGATGTACAAGTATAATTGTATACACTATATGTGATCTTTGTAACAGTCTGCCTTTCCTTACAATCACTTGGACATAAATCTCTTAGGAATCTGGACAGTTTCTTCAAGATAGAAACTTGAATGATAGCATTTTAATTCAAACTATCAGGATTGCACAACTGTTCACATACACTTTAATATTTGCAGGATTTTGAGACTACCAACCATCTTGATATAGTTTTAGAGCTCTGGCCAGGCAGAAATTATGCCTCATTTTGGTAAAATGAGCTTAAATCCTCAGTGTGTAGCTCATGATATGCAAGAAACACACATTCAACTGCTGCATGTTTTCTGTCCTCATTTTTCCCTGTTGAAAAGGATCTCGATTATTTCTTACTGGAAATTTCAATATTTTTGATGAATTCTCAGATGTTTTGTGGTATGGTTATTCCTTTACCACTTTAGAACAAAACAACAAAATTCACAGGAATTCTCACTGAGAAATTTAAGAACCAATCTATGCATTTGTGTCTATTATACTCTGCATGGGGAAAAGGGAAAGGCATTGGGAAATAGTGAATGTTACTTATTTCTCTTCCAGTAACACTTTATATGGCAGCCATTGTGACCATGGTTGCACCTATGTGGGTTTTCCTTGCCTCTATCCTATTGTGAGTTTTGATGTTGCAGGCAGCATCTTTAGTGCCTTTAAGTTTATGTTTGATCACTTAAGCACAGCCCTATTCCTGCTTATTTAATCCACCTTTGATCTCCAATTATTTGAACTAATTGTTCCCTTTTGAACATGTACTAACTCTCACTAGAGTCTAGGGGTTGTAATGATTCTCTCCCACAGTATCCCAGGCAAAGCTTTCTATAAACACCCTCTTTTTTTTTTTTTTTTGCCCAGCCAGAGTTATTTGCAGCAAAACAACCATTGGAAACCCTTTGCCCCCATGTTTTGACTGCTGCCAAAGCCTTTGCCTTAGTTGGCTTTAACAAGAAACTGTGCAAATACTCTGAAGTTCTCACAATGAGACTGCCCACTCTGCTCGTTTAAGGTCATTAAAATCCTGGCCTTTGCCAAAAGACAGAGCAGAGCCATCCTGGTCTTGTCGTAAACCGCAGTTTTGCTTAGGTCATAGCCTTTTAAATAGTAAACAGTATTGACATGGGTTCTTTTTAATAGTGTTAAGTATAAATGAGATGCAAAGGGTGAGTGTGATACAAAGTGGAGTTTACAGTAAAGTTAGTCTGTATAAGAAATTTCTAATAAGTTACACTCAGGAGTTACTGAAAATAAAAACAGACTTCTTATTACCCTGTCCAATGAAAGAAAGATTTAGTATTCCAAATCTTTTTTTTTTTAAAGATTTATTTATTTATACATACAAGAGCTGGGGTACAGGCCAGAGTCCAGGGCAGTGAGAGGATTCACCAGAGACAGAGTGGGGAGCAGAACAGGCAGGCTGACTGAAATACACTGCTGAGGGGAGCAGCAGGCAAGGCAGGAGAGGTCTGCTGTGCCATGTGGGTCCCCTCCCTGGCTGGCGGCAGGGGTCAAACTCGTGCTGCAGTGGCTGCGGTTTGCTTCATAGTGTGTTGCTTAACCCACTGTGCCACCAGGGAGGCCCCCCAAATCTCATTCTTTGAAGAGATTTTATTTTTCTGCTGAATCCTAAAAAGTTTTCATTTATCTAGGGTGACTTTGTAGCAATGTTCATATAACCAAAGATAATTTTCTGTATAATTTTCTGGTAAACAACCTGTCTGTCAGAACAACCTGTTAAGGCATTAAAGCGAAACCATTTCATCATTGTTTGATTATATTTTGAACTGAAACATTCAATAATTCTTACATTTTCTTTGGTTAAAGATAAAAGAAGTTCATTTTAATTTTGTTAAATTATTTTGTCTCTAACTTATAGAAATTGCCAGGACATTTTCTATCTCTATTTTTCAAAGCTTTATTTATTTATGCATATGAGAACTGGGGTGTAGGCCAGAGGAGTTGGGGTAAGAGAACTCAAACAGTGGGGAACAGTACAGGTGGCTCCACTAAAATACACTGCTAAGGGGAGCAGCAGGCAAGACAGGAGATGTCTGCTGCACCATATGTGGGTTAGTTCCCTGGCTGAGGATCAAACTCAGGTCACAGTGGTGATAGTATGATAGTGCTGTGATTTAACTCCTATGCCACAAGGGAGGCCCCATGACATTTTTTTCTTAAATATCACTTGTATTGTGACCAATTAGAAGTGAAATGGAGCAGATTATGGCTCAATTTTCTTTTCAGTTTAAAAGCAATTATAAAAATTGAGGAAGCAATTAATGCTTTAGTCTATAAACAAAAGACAAGTAAAATAATACAGTATTTGTGAATAATTCTAAATTGAGGTATATGAGCCTATTCTTTATTTTACTCAAAACAGATTAATAGAAAAATCAGATACATGTAGGTTATATCCACCTAATATATCTCTTTTAATCAAAAGCACATTAATAATATTTAAGAGGGTAAAAACATTCAGGCATTTTTTTTTCCTTGGCATTGTTCACTGGCCCAATGTATTGCCTCAGTTGCCATTCTAGAAAAAGACGGAGGGCAAGGGCCTGATGAGGTGCTTGGTGGGGCTGCAAATGGAGCTGGTGAGGCAGTATGGTGGGGAAGGTAGTATGGGTAGGTTAGTGCGCTAACATATGCCAAAAACTTTTCAAATATTATATTATTTAACATTTTAATCTTCCCTCTTATAATGTGAGATAGATTTTACTATACTTAAAATACGGACATTCAGAAGGCAAAAGAAAAATACAGAATGGTTTCACCTCTAGGAAGAATATAAGGGAGCCAAATTAAAAACAAAAACAAGAACAAAACCAAAACACAACACAACAAAAACAAAAAGACAAGGACAAATTGGGGACACCTGGTGGGGATGGGCAGAGTGGTTGAGGGTGGAGAGCGCACAGGGGATGGAGGTGATGGTGCACTGGTGAAGTGGTGATGGGAAATCCATGGGGGTCACAACTGATGTCAAGTATATATGAATAAATAAAAAAAAATACGGACACTGAACTTCATAAAACCTGCTCAGGATATCATTTTGGTAAATTGTATTTGGAATTTAAATGCTGCTTTTTCTGACTCTAAAGTTCAAATTTATTCTCCTAGGTTTATAGGACAGTGGTTACTGTGTGGGACTTGGCTGCTTTCAAGGATTAGGATACTTCCGGAAGATGGAACTGTGTCAAAGTATTTTTTAAGTCTAGAGGGATCTTAGGAAGATTCTGGGATATTTGATTTATATGTGTAGTCTATTGGGACATATTCTACCTCTTGGGCATTTCATAAAACAAATATTTATTAGCACCAACTAAATGCCAGATTTTCTTTCTGGATATTGAGCAAGAAGCTATAGACAATTCCCAGTAACATCAATGAAGACAGTCTTACTAATTCTGACTTAAGAAGATAGTATATCTGGGAAGATTACTGTTGAGGACCTTAAAGTTATAGCAAAATTTAAGAACAGCGATATTTCATACATTTACTGGCTTTCAGGAAATTGCAATTAAATACAACAGAGCTGTGTTTAGGAGACAGCATCACCAAGTAGTTATTTTTTCCTTCAAACCTATCTGTAAATTTGTGACACCAGGCTTACCATGAATTCAAACACTGTATTCTACAGTGTTTCCCTGGAATGGTACAGATTAAGCAGTCTGAGGCTTCTGTCTAGTTCTTTGAGAAGAAAAAGAATTCCATTTATAATAGGTCTTTATTCCAGAACTAAATCTTTCTGGAAACTACTTGATGTTAAGTTCCTACCTTATTTTTTTATTCATAGTGCTTAATATCTTCCCAACACTTAAATTAACCTCCTTATATTTTTCTGTCTATTTCTAGTGATTATGTATTGTCCAGACAATAAAGTTCAAGTAATTTAGTATGAGATATAAAAGTTCCTCACAATGGGATACAAAATGCCTTTTTTCTCCATTTTCTCTTTTTTCAAATAAGAATAGTGACTTTGGATCTCCCCAGTGGTGCAAGGGGTAGAGGGCTATACTGTGGGGCTTCCACAGCCACTGCAGCATGGGTTGGATCCCTGGGCGGGGGGGGGGGACCCACACTGCACAGCAGACCTCTCCTGCCTCAACCATTGCTCCCCCTCAGCAGTGTATTTCAGTTGATAGGCCTGTTCTGCAACCTTGGAACAGGTGAATCCTCTCAGCCCCCATGTCTCTGGCCTGTATCCCAGCTCTCATATGCATAAATAAAAAAAAATCTTTAAAAAAATGAATAGTGACTTTTTTTCTTTTCTAAGACATAGGTGCTCTGTTGAGAACTGCTCACCTCTGACTCTCATGCCTGAAGAGTTTTTTCTGAGAAGCAGTTTTTTTCAGTAGTGTCTAGACTTGCATTTACATATTGCTTTGCTAAATAAAGGGAAACACACTATGGGATAAGAAATGGTCCTAGTAAATAAAAAAAATTACAGATGAAGAAGAGTTCACAGAAAATCGGAGGAAAGTGAAAGAACAACCACCACAACAAAAAATAAAAACAAAACAAACAAATAAACAAAAAACCAAGAGAAAACTCAAGGAAATGGGCAATCATAACCAAAAACAAATACACAAACAAATAAAAACTCAATAAGATGAAAAGATCAAAGATAAACTCAAGGGATCATGGGGGTGGGTGAAGGGAGGGGAAGGCAAAGACAGGGATGAGGGCAGAAAGAGCACAAGGGACTGAGGTGATGGTGCACAGGTAAAATGGTGGTGGGAACCCCCTGGGGACTACAAATGATGTCAAATACAATTAAATCTAAAAAAGAAAATCAAATTCTTCCTAATAAGACCCAACCTCATCTAGAACACAGTAAGACACTCCAGTGCCAACACTTATAAAGCAGAGAAGTAACAGCTTGGCAGTTGAAAACACACTGGGCTTACTGGTGCCAGAGTCAACCATATGACCGAGACATTCCAATATAATCAGACCAACCACTGATGCTTGATGTCAGGGTAACATCTCTCTCCCAAATTAATTCATGGTGCCAACTGGGCTATTTAATGCTCAGCTTTCTCCATTTGATTTGCTTTTGGGGAAGGGTCTGGTTTTTAAAGCTTCTGATCTGTTTATTAATCAGGGACTGCTACTGGAAAGTTTTATTTGTTCACTCAACAAATATTTAATGTGCACCTACTATTTGTAAATATTTATATTAATCATTAGGGATACCAAAGCTTTTAGTGGCAGAGTTTTGCCCTGGCCAAGTCATGGTCTAACAGGGGCTACAAAATAGGCAGTTCATAAAATACAGCATGATTAGTACTATAAATGTGGAAGTATAGAATGCCACAAATGCAAATAAGGGGGAGCCTCACCCAGATATGGGGATTCAGGGAGGACTTCCTGGAGGAAGTAAGATGCTTACACTGGAGTATACAAGTACTCCTTCTACAATGTGAAGAGTATTGGTTGGAGGGAGAAAGATACAGGGATATCACTTAGAATGCCAAAGTAGTAATATAGGCAAGAATTGATGGTGGCCTCCCTAGTGGCTCAAGGGGAGCACTAAGACATCATCAGCAGCCACTGCAGCAGGAGTTCAAGCCCCAGCCAGGAAGTTAAGATGACGCAGCAGACCCCTCTTGTTTTACCTGCTGCTCCCCTCAGCCATATATTTTAGTCAAGACGCTGGTTCTGCTCCCAGCTCTGCCTCTGGTGAATCTTTAACCTCCCCCCCGCCCTGTTACCGCCTGCCACACCTCTGGCCTATATCCCAGCTCTTAAATGCATAAATAAAATAAATCTTAAAAAAAAAGGGTGATCTAAAAAGGCAGTAGGAAAAAAGAGGGCAGTTTTAAGAGAAAGGAGGTATAATCTACACTAGTGTTTGACTGGAGATAAGCAAAAGTGAAGAAAGTTGTGGGGTATGATGTGCTTCTACCACCTGTCCACAACCATTCTCTTTTTCTTCCTCTTCCTACAGATCTGACCATAATACACTCCACCTGCTTCTCCTTCCACACAAACTTCCGGTAATGTCACCTTCACGAGCATAGTGCTTCCAACAGGCCTCAGGCAACACAGCTCTGTGATTGCCAGGGGACAGTCAGCAGGGAGTCAGTAAGACTCTCCAAGCCCCAGAAAAAAGCTCACTGAATCTCAGTCTGTACACCATAAAGGGTACCTATATTTTATTGGCATACTCAAAACAATGACATGATACCCTAAACCATGGCAGAATAGACATTTTAAAAAGAATCCCAGGCAGCTATCCATTGAATGAAATCATCTTCTCAGTGTAAACTGAACTCAAGGGAAAAAAATGAACTTTCTCCTGGAAGCCAAATATACTGAGTACATAGCTAATCGTAAGGCTCTGGATACTACTCTTGAGAAGGAGATGCTCAAAGTAGTATATTTCATGTAGTAGGGGGAGGGAAACGAACACCCCAAAACCAAAGTACTACTCTACCTAACCATATTCAACTGTCATACAACCCCAAAATCCCAGTTTTTTGAAGAGAGAGAGAGTTTGGTTTAGGACACGGTGAATAAAGAGAGAGGAGTTTGATTTAGGACACGGTGAATGAAGAGAGAGGAGTTTGGTTTAGGACACGGTAAGTTTGAGTTATTTGTGGGAGAACAAGAGAGACGTGTTCTGTAGACTACTTGGCATTCATGTGTGATGCAGGAGATTCAGATATCATCATTAGTAAACAGTGAAGTCATAGAAATCAACAATACCCACTCTCCGGGTTACCAGCTACTGCACTGATGTTTATCATTAGCTTTAAATTACGTTCAGTAATTTAAAAGAATGGAAAATCTCTTTCATAGCCCAGCAACACTCCTGCAGGTGCCTTGAACCACTCACTTTTAGAGAATTTTGAGTATGTGGTCTGGAATATTATTTGGAAATGACACCTTGAATGCATTTTTCTTGTCATTTTCTTCCCCAGGAGATTGTATTTTTTATGTGATTTAATGATGTTAAAATATTGTTCAAGACAGCACTGAGATTTTGGTTGTTAGTTTTAGCAATTAAAGGGAATAAATACAAAAAAACTTTTCTTGAAAAAGGAAATTCAGGGGTTATAACTCTCAAGAAAAAAAAGTTTTGCTCATGGTCTTTCCAACATAATTATAATACACATAAATTTTATTTTTGCTAGGCACTCTGATTATATAAGAAATGCTTTAGTTTTATGCATGTGGTTTTCAAAATATTTTCTTTCTATAAAGTACTTAAAAATATGTCATATTTCTGAGAATACATGTGTTACAAACCCACACCTTTACTTAATTAGTGCCACTGTTATTTCATCACTATTAGATTATTTCCCATGGGCAGTTTGGGGAGGAGGTGAATATGGAAAGTTTAGAGAAGTGCAAATGGTAGAGTAAATTTTAAGTTCAGGTGGTTATTGGATTTTGCTATGCTTATTTGTTTCTATAATACTTTACATTTTCTCCAAAGTACTTTATATCTCCATAGAGTCACCTCATGTTCATTATTCCAGCTTTTATTATTTCTGATTGACGATCTATTTACTGCATCTTGAAATATGATTGAATTTTTTGATATGATTTGACAATGATACTCTAAGCAATTAGTTCTACAATTTTAAATACTTCCTCAGTTGAAAGATTAGTTTTTACTTTAATAGTAATTTTCCCCAGATTTATTCATCTTTAATTTACATGTGATAATATTCACCCACAAATCTTATTCGTGCACAAGTTGATGAACTTTTGCAGTTGTGTAGAGTGGTATAAAACAGCTCAAGACTTTTCAGTCTACCTCCTTTACACTATAGTTTGCCTTTTTTTGGATTCTCACATCAATGAAGTGATTCAGTGTTTGTTGTGTTTGACTTTTTCATTTAGCATGATGTTTTTAAAGTTTACTCATGTTGTGTATATTAATAGTTTGTTATTTGTGGTAGTGTTCCAACGTAGACATATACCACAGTCCATTCATTCATCCATCCAGTCCAGTTGATGGACCTTTAATGTTTTTATTCCCATTTTACTATTCAGAATACTCCTGTTATAGACATTACCAAGGTAGGATTTTAATGAACAAAACTTTTTCATCTCTGGTGTCAAAGGGGTCAGATTTGTAGGTTGCATGACAGGTTTGTAAGGTGTGTATGACACAGTGTGGTAGGTAGAATACTGTCAAGCTGTTTTCTAAAGTGTGTATAATTGTGCTCTTTATTAGCAGTGCAGGAGCTTCATATCCTTAGTAACAGTTGATAGTATCAGTTGTTTTCCTTTTAGTTTTTCTGGTGAGCATTCATGAGGTTTTAAGTAAGGGATTAGCATATGACTAAAAATTTTTCCCTATTGAAAAGACAAAATGAAGGCCAATTTTATTAGAGATCTCAGTTTGGTCAGCTACCAGAAAAGACTTGGAATATATATAAGTTCTGGTTTTATTGAACTGAAATACTTTCCTTTTCATAAAATGAAATATTAAAGTGTGTTGGTTTCAGTTTGATAACTTAAATGCTGCCACTTTAATGTGTTTCGCCATAAATCTATTTTATTGCATTCTGTGTCATCTCTCATATCTTGGATAAAAATTCCCATTTCAGTTCTGAATTGGAAATCATGTATGTATTTTATCTTTTTCTTTTCCTATGCTTGGACTGGATTAGTAATAAATTTTTTTCACTCATTTTATTTCCCTTAGCATACTTTCAGTTATATGTTATATAAGGCCATGAGAACTGTTGGAAACTGGTTACTTTTAATGATGCATAATTTTGTCAAAAAGCTGCCATTCTCTTGCAAGCTGGTCGAACCATTATAGAAAGCAGTATGACAGTTCCTCAATCTACTAATGGAACTTCCATATGATCCAGCAATCCCACTCCTAAGAGTATACCCAAAGACACAAATACACTGATTCAAAAGAATACCTGCACCCCTATGTTTATAGCAGCACTCTTTACAATAGGTAAGACCTGGAAACAACCTAA
>JAGFMF010011568.1:4791475-4823896 GCA_019455555.1 Galemys pyrenaicus
CTCCCCTAGGAGGAATATAAGGGAACCAAATAAAGATCAAGGAAAGGAATAAGAACAATAATAATAACAATAAAGACACAAAAACCAAAAATGAAAAGAGAAGGACAAACTGGGGACACTTGGTGGGGAGGGAATAAGGGGAGGGTTGAGGGCAGATGGGAGCATAGGGGACTGAGGTGATGGTGCACTGGTGATATGGTGATGGGGAATACATGGGGATTACAACTGATGTCAAATATATATAAATTTAAAAAAATAAAGAAAAAAAGGAATAAAAAAGCTGCCATTCTTAAGAATATTTATTGTAAAGACTGAATTCCACTAAATTATGAAATGAATGTGCTTGAAAAATTGTTATAAGTCTATATAGAATTCTTCTGTGATTAGTAGCTATTCATTCAGTGTGAATATACAATTTCAAAATGATTGTTTTTGCTTTGTCATAGTGCAACAATAAATATATTTCTGGCTTATTATGGACTCTTAAAACTATGCAAGATAAAAAAAAAACTACTCAAGATACTAGCCTATAGGGAGTCTACAATTTAGTAGAGAAAAAAGTGTAATAATTTATTAGTATATAGTATCAAGAGGAACCATTTCTTCCCACTGCTGACTTTGTCTTCCATATGAAAGCAATTTAATATTTCCAACTTTGGGGACTTCTTGTTCCTTTTTTACAAACATACACAGTGAGTTGCTTTGCTGCTGGATATTTATCATTGGTTCACATTTCTTAATTAGATGTAGTGAAAATACCATAGAACTTGAGTATCAAACTGGGAGGTGTATGAGGAAGCAGCGCATGATTGTTCTGCTCTTTTGTCTGTTTTGCCTATTGATGTTTTCTTAGTTTTTAGAATGTTTGACACATAAAAGGTGCTTAAAGTATTCAATGAATGTGTTGAATGAATTATTTAAATTCTCTTAATTACCAATTTCTGTAAGTGTTTCATAAAATTAAAGGCAGGCAAAATCCCTGTAAAGTCATTATTTTATTGGCATTTATATTTTTCCAAGAAAGCTACTAAATAATCTAGTTATTCTAAGTAGAGAATATGAGATTTTACTCATCTCCACAAATTCAACAAAGGATGTTTTATTTAAAACAATTTACCCCAAATGAACTTTTCTCTTGAGAAACTAAGAAAGAACAGAAAGAATCACCAGGTGTAATTTTATCAAGACTGTGTCTTAAAGTTCAGTGTATTGCCTTTTCCCCCAAAGAAACTAACCTGATTTTTTATTATTTCCATCCAAATTTGAATGTTTCATTGTACAATCTCACTTGCTCTTGGCAAACAGCACTGTTTCTAAGAAAGACTAAATATGCTCATAAAGAAGATTCAAAGCCCTTCTTGGACAAATTTTATAAAACAGCATTTCAATGAGTTAAGTGTAAGTAAATCAGAAACAGATGGATGACATAGCTATTGAGACCCACGTGTTTGAAAAATAAGTGAAAATATTTTGTGTTTTGTATCCCCAAATATAAAAATGAAATGTTTAGTTTGAAACAAATCTTTTCTAGTGTTTGAAATAAAACTTTTCTAGTCTCTACCATGCTTTGACTCAGAGGGCATGTGTCCTATGTGTTTTATAATGTGAAACGTTTTCTACTCATAAGCTTTGTCTTTAAACCACTTATAAGGTAATCAAGTTGCTCTGATCTCTCACTTCAGAACCACAGTAAATATTTTGCATGTAATTAGAATAATCTGAAGTTATTTACATTTTCTTCTATTTTAATATGAAGGGTGGCAAAGCATTGGTTTTATTATTGTCTATTTTACACAGACACAAGTAATACAAACTAGTTCAAGAAATAGGTATTCTACAAGGAAAGAGATAGGAAGAAATAAATGTATATGGATTGGGTTACAAACATGAGTATTCTTACAATAGAGCATATCATGGAAAATGGAATTGGAAAACCAGCAGAAAGGACTGATAGCTGATCTTTCTCATAGAGTTTTGCTAATGGCTTTTGTTTGCTCATCTGAACTTTCTTTCACTTTGCTTATAAGAGACCTCCTAATTGACCCTCATACCCTGGCCTGAATTTGCTTTATAATCTTTCAGCTCAGCTACCACAGCTACCTGCCTTAGACTCTGTAGTTTCAAATTCCTGAAAAAGCACATTGACTGACTTAGCTCATTTTTTTGCACCAGGTGTTTATCATTCAGGCCTGCAGGTAGTCTATCTGGTACCATTAGCTGTGGCTGAGTAAGTTTCCCATATAAGAGAAGGCTGTGGACAGATGGGAAGATTGGTGACTAGGTTTAAGTGTGTTAAATACAGACTCCAGTATTCACCTGCTAGAAGATATTCCCTCAAAATATTTCTGCCAAATAAGTTCTCTGGAAAACAAAATATTACTGTTTTTATTCTCAATAATTGAAATGTTTTAGATTTTCATTTCAGGATGTCAAAGTTGGAAAGAGTATAAATGGCTTTCAAAGTTCATAATTTCACATAATGTGCCTGGATTTTAAGAAAACAGTATCAGTTACATGAACTTTGAGGGGACATTTCTTTGGAGATAGCTTATGGTGCTGTTTTAAATATAGTCTCTCTCTTTATTTTCCTAAGATCCCTGAAAAAAAATAATCTTTGATTTGATACCTGTTAATCTCATAACAGGCTTTACATTAAAAATATGACAAGCTTGGACACTTGGCTGAGAGTCCATGAAAACCTGATAACAATTGGAATAGGCTTTATTTTACTTGGAGAAGGCAGAGGAGAGGACAAACAATTTTAAATAATACAGAATTCTGATGTAGGATGCAGACAGAAATCTGCTCTGTCAGCAACTAGAGTTCTGAAAACCCACAAAAAGGAGGTAATGACCAGCACAAGAAAGCTACCACGCAAAACTGACAACAGACATGAGTTCTGGCCTTAGCTTTGCCAGTCACTAGCTGGGCTATTATGTTGGCTCCTGGGTAAGGAGGAAAAGCTTAGACTACATGACGACTTAGGCTCTTTCCCGATGCAAAGGAGAAGTAGGAAAAAGGGACATCTAAGGGCATAGTGCATGGTTGTACAAGTGGCCCGCTTTTCACTTCTAAGAAGTGACATTCTGAGGATTCTACCCTTCCTTTCTACCACTGAGTAAATATATTTATGTTGAATTGTATAAAGAACATGGATTTCTTACACAGTGTATATCATGTTTCACTCAGAACTTAAAGTTTTATCACTCATGCAGTAGCTTTTATCTATGCTAAAACACACACACACAGACACACACACACGGAAAACCTGATTCAGATGGCAAAGTCTGAACTTGTGATAAGAGGCATATTTTTATTCCCTCTTTAAAGAAAAATCGAAACTAAAGCATCCTTATATTGAATAGGAACTATTCAGTCCAAAGAGATGCAGACTCACTACATTCCATTAATTATTAACTAATGAAAACTAACATACTTAGGCTTGAGACTGATTAGCAGAACAAAAGTACACAATTGTCAGTGATAAAAATAAAGGTTTATCGATTATGGCAATAAATGGATATAAACCCTAAAAATATAGATTAAAAACTATTCTACCTTTAGGCATAATTACTCTAATTCAGTCCAATAAACACAGGATGTTTTCTCACAGCAAATCAAGCATTATGAGATAGCATCACACTTTGGAAACAGGAATTCCCTGAAAGCAGTCACTAACATCGGCATTTATCCCTGGCACTCAGAATGAAGATTATAATATTAGAGCCTGTTCAACTTCTCAGTAGTTGACTTGACTAGTCATTTTCTCTTCCACAGTAATGTCAACCACAGGCATCAGTGCACTTCTGTAAAAATATCCACTGGATATTTGCCTATTTAGATATTTCAAGGACATTGTAAAATCTTAGTCTCTGGAAGAAATAGTGGCTTTCTAACTGAGTCAGCCTGCTCTGTAAGAGGCAACACTCAACAATGTATAATTTGAAGGCTCAAGAAAGGCCAAACTATTTTCCAAGTCCAAATAGAATTGTCATTTGGCTTTTTTTTTTTTTTTCTGAATAAAAAACCCAGACTTACAGGGTTAGTAACACCTTAAGATATTAGCAAAAAATCAGTTTATTAGTGCAGTTTACTTTATGTTTGGAGGGGCTTCGGCAGTACAAGCACGTTTAGCACTTCAGCAGGAGGTATAACAGTGAAAAAGGGGCACTGAAACTAATTTTTCCCTACAAATGACTCATTGTATGTACCATGTATGATTGTATATTTAATATTTTAGAAACTAGACACTTGTTTAGGATCCATGTACCACATACTTTTATTATATTTCTGTCCAGTGTGATAACAGATTATAAAGTAACAAGGAATTGTGTACTGTTTTACATTTGAATAAACCATACAATAAGATAATTTAAGTTTATTGACCATAAAAATCAGAAGTTCTTTAGCATTATTTCTCTCTAAGGACTGTTGGCAATATGGAAGTACCAATATTATAATTTCATGATTAAGAAAGTAAAAGTAAACAGAAAATGTAAATGACACCAACTTGCCTTGGGTAGGAAAAAAAATCATCATACCATGGCTAATGTAATGACAAAGTTAACTGGGTTTACACTGGCAGAACAAGGACTTTGAGCCTTTCATGTATGTGCCAAAGAGATTAAATGAGGGGTCTGTAAATTGGCTAAGAACACCGTGTTTTGAACTATTTGTGGTGGTTTTACCTATCTAAATTTGTTAAACCTACTGATATTGAAACTAAAATGGAGTGAGTTCATAGTTGCTTTTAGGAAATATCTAAAGGCATTCTTGAGCCAGGATAAAAGTTTGGATGTGCTTGAGATAGTTTCTAAACTAAGTGGAAAAAAATAAAAAAGCCACTTGTAGGTTTAAGCTTTTCCTGTCCATAGTGTTTACTGAAAAGTAAATTCCACACTACCTATTCACAGACACTGCTAATGTGACACCTTCACTTTCATAAAATCATTTCAGTGTTACGAAATTTGCAGACTCTCAGGAGGCATGGAGAGATCCAGTGAACTTGATAACATTTAATCAAATAAATCTCCTTTCCCCCATGTTGTTTGAATTTGAATTAAAAAGAAAAAAAGCCTTCAGTAGCATCTACCTCTATGTTAGTATTGGAGATTTTGCCATTTTACAAGTTTGGATGCCCTCACTGCACTGCCATCTCCGTGAGCCAGAACTCACAAAGCGCAGTGTGCTCGCGAGGTACAGTAGTGGTGACTAAACCCAACTCCAGACACTCCAGGGATTTCTCCAACACTTTGGACAAAATCATTTCCTTTTCCATGTTCCACAATGAAAAACTGGCTAGTGTTATTGTGATGGGGAAAATCGTTTTCTGTCAAGGGGATTTGGTAGCAGCTTATGGCAAAATCGATTTAATGATTCAAGTTTCACCCAGCACTGCAAGGCCCCAATTCCAATTACCGACTTACACATACACATATATGGAAAAAGAATTATCCAGTCAGTTCATTTTTTTCTGTTCCTTCAATCTTTCTGTGATAAACCTTAACACTCCTGTCTCCTTCCCCACATAACTTTCTGAATGATGCATCTGTAGCTTGGTAAAAGCTTGCTCAAAGATTTCTGGTAGATTCCTAGTAACTGGAATCATAGTGGCCTCTTAAAACATCATGTTTTTCTCAAGAAGTGAAATTATTTCTCACATTTATTTTCAGTGTATGTTCTTGTCTTCTTTTGTTCATGTCTCCTCTATTATGAATTTAAAAAACAATAAAAAACCAAAATATTCAAATCTTTCCTGCTTGTCTACTATACTTTCAATTTCAACTTCTACCACTTTTGGAAAGCTGTGGTTTTAATCTGCTTTCCTTAGGTGCCTCTCCCAATTTTCTGCCACATTACAAAATTAACAAAATCAACAACAGTGTTAACAGCAACAACTACAAAAGTTGCATTATATGCTAATGAAGTCAACCATTCATTCTTCTATATTTCATCAACTGATAAACTCTTTGAGAAAGTAGTCTAAATTTGTTCACTTGTATTTACCTCCAGGTTACACTTAAGCCCTTTTAAACTGTCAGCTCCTAAAATTCTATGAAATTCTTTTTAAAAGTCATCAATATTCTCCAATGATCCAAAAGTGTCCTTTCCCAGAATGATGATTCAGTTTCTGTGCTACAGAATTGTTAGCCATCATTTCCATTCTTGCTATACCCTTGTCTCATTGGTCTAAGCGCTTTCTTATCCTAATTTTCTCTACGTTCAATGTCATTTTATATTTACTTTTCCATTTTACTTTCACCACATTCTAAATTATTATGTCAGTTCTGCTATTTCAGGCAATATCATGATGTATAACTTAGCCACTTTTTTTTTAAAGATTTATTTATGCATACAAAAACTAGGGTACAGGCCAGAGACATGGGGGCTGAGAGGATTCACCAGAGACAGAGTTGGGAACAAAATAGGCAGATCTACTGAAATATACTGCTGAGGGGAGCAGTGGGCAAAACAGAAGAGGCCTACTGTGCCATGTGGGTCACCTCCCTGGCCAAGGATCGAACTCTTGCTACAGTGGCTACGGATGCTTCATAGTGTGGTGCTTAACCCCTTGCACCATCAGGAGAGCCCAGCTTAGATGACTTTCACAGAGATTCTAGATGTGTGCATTCCTTTCTGTCTCTTCCACTTGTGTAAGTTACCATTTCTCATCTGGACTCTGATTTAGCATATGATCAGGGTCCTTCCTGACTGTTCTCTCTCCCATAATCAATTTCCTTCACAGCATCCAGGTACATCTTTTAACAGAGTAGGAAATTGTCTGATTTTTTTTTTTTTGCTTTTTCTGTATTCCACATATAAGTGAAGCCATCTGCATTTATCTTTCTTCTGCCTTTTTTTACTTAGTATAATCCCTTTACTTAGTATAATCCATCCATGTTGCTAAAAATGGCATGAGTTTATTTTGTTGATCACCGAGTAGTATCCCATTATGTATCTATACCACATATTCTTAGTCCACTCATCTGCCTTTGGGTACTTAGATTTTCTTCATATTTTGGCTATTGTAAATAGAGCTGCTATAAACATAAGCGTGCATGTCTCCTGAAAGCTGACTATAGATCTTCAGCTTTCAGATAAACAGGGGAGTGGATTATCATGGACTATGGGTGATTCAGTGGTAGGAGTGTCGTGGTGACTATGCTTGAGGGGGAAATCTATACTATCAAAACACTGGCAAGGATTTAGAAGACAATATTTAAAACAGAATATTTTGGTCCCCCTGGTGGCTCAGGGTTTAAGTCTAGTGCTATCAAACTATTGTCAGCCACTGAGGCAAGAGTTCCATGCCCAGTGAGGGAGCTAACACACACAATGGACTTTTCAGCATGTCTCACTTGCTTCTCCTTTCCACAATATATTTCAGTAGATTCACCTGTTCTGCTCCCTACTCTGTCTCTGATCAATCCTCTCACCCTCCGCATCTCTGGCCTATACCCCAGTTCTTATATGCATAAACTAAAAAAAATCCCCAGAATTTATAACTTCCAAATTATCTCATTTTACATGTTCAATTACAAAAACATTTTTTCCTGACAATAAAATACATTCACCCTTCCCACCCAAATGTAAAAGAGTAGGTCAAATCACATTACTTTCACTTAAAACTCTAATGATTTTTTTTATTATTTTCTTTTTTTAAAAAAAGATTTTTCATTCATATAAGAACTGGGGTACAGGCCAGAAGTACCAGGGGTGAGAGGATCCACCAGAGACAGAGAAGGGAGCAGAACAGGCAGATTGACTGAAATACACTGCTGAGGGGAGCAGCAGGCAAGGAAGGAGAGGTCTGCCACGCCACGTGGGTCACCTCTCTGGCCAGTGGCAGGGACCAAACTCGTGCTGCAGTGGGGCTGTGTTTTGCTTCATAGTGCATTGCTTAACTCACTGCGCCACCAGAGGAGGGCCCAAAACTCTAATGACTTTAGATAACACCTAAGAGAAAAATGAAAGCTTAACTAACTTCAAAATCGTATGTTATGTAGGCTCCACCCACCTATACAAATTCTTCTATTCGCTTTCTCTTAACCATAACTTCAGTGATTACCCTCCCTTTTCTTCCTCTATTCTTTCCCTCTTCTGTAGATACACTTCAAACATTTTCCTGGACTCTGCATCAACTAGTCTTGCTTCAAAAGCATTGATGGCCTCTTGTTATTTATATGGAAACATAGGTTTCATGTCCCCAGAGAGCCCTCTCTGGATCTAAAGTAACCAATTTATCAATCAGTTCCATGTTTTCAGGATAACATTTATTCTGATTTGAGGATTCTTTTCTGGTTCATATGTTTCAGTGTACCTTTAACTGTCATCTCCTCTTCAGCAGGATGCATTCTCTTGGACAAAAACCTACCCCCTCCATTTAAAAAGAAATAAACTCTTGGTTGTATTTGCAAGACCTGGAGCAGTATGAAGCACATGGTAGTTTCAATATATATAAATATTAGTCAAATAAATACCCTTCAGAAAGTCTGAGTGCAGCCACTATGGAGAATAGTAGAAAGGTTCCTCAAAAAATTAAAACGAAAGCTACATCTAATGAAGTAATCCTACCTCCAGGTTCTTATAAAAAGAACTAGGACCAGGATCTCAAAGAGATATTAACACCAGATGTTCATTGCAGCACTATTTACAGAGCCAACATGTGGAAAAATAAAATGTCGATTGATGGTCAAAGAAAATATATATAATGGATTATTTCTCAGTTTTTAAAAAGAATGAAATTCTGTTATATCTGACAATGTGGAGAGGCCTTGAGGACATTCAATTAAGAAAAAGAAACCAATGGTAGGCGGACAACTACTGTAGGATTCCAGTTATATGAGATACATAAGCAGGAAAATTCAAATCATCAGAGTGGAATGTAGTTTACAGAGATTATGTTGTTAATCAACAAGAATAAAGTTTCAGTTAAGCAAGATAAGTACTTTCTAGGGGCCTGCTGGACAACAGTATACATAGAATTAACAATACATATTATAAACACAAATATTGTTAGGAGAATAGATCTCACATGAAGTATGCGTACTCCAATAAAACAGAATGCATCCTGGCATTCTGAGACCGCTCAAAGTAAATGGAGAGGACTAGGCTAAATGAAGTAAGTCAGAAGGAGAAAGACAATAATGATGGTTTCGCTTGTAAGTGGAATATAAAGAAGCAAAACAAAGGTAAAGACAAAACCAAATCAAAACAAATACTTGAAATGTGATTTCAGAATTGAGGCTACCTGAGTAGGAGTGTGGGGGTGGGAGTAAAGTGAAAGAGGTGTCAGTTATGGTAGAGGCATGGTGGGGCATGCTTCAGGTGTGATAACATACCTGAAGAGGTGTGGACCTATACCCCTAAATCTTATCAGTGTTTGAAACTAATGTAACTGCAATAATTTTAAAAAATTACAAATGATGGACTCCCTGATGGCACAAGGGGTTGAGCGCCTCACTGTGGAACTTCTGCAGCCACTGCAGTGCGAGTTTGATCCCTGACCAGAGAGGGAACCCACATGGTGCAGCAGACCTCTCCTACCTCACCCACTGCCGCCTTTAGCAGTGTATTTTAGTAAATCTGTCTGTTCCGCCCACTGCTCCTTTCAGCAGTGTATTTCAGTAAATCTCCTTGTTCTGCTCTCCACTCTATCGCTGATGAATCCTCTCACCCCCCACCTCTGGCCTGTACCCCAGCTCTTGTATGCATAAGTAAATAAAAAATTACAAATGATGGCATCATATTACCATATATAAAAACAGCAGGTTCACTTTCTCATAAGTTATATAAGAAAGTGACTACTAATCTGTATTTTGCTCATACGGCATATAATGAAAGTATAAAAACCTTTGTATTGTTATTCCTTGTTTCTTTGCTGACTGAACTCAAACTCGACAGTTCTTTTGCTAGTCTTGTTTGGAGCATCTTATGAAGCTGTAGTCAAGTAGAGACCAGAGTCGTCTGGAGACTCAACAGTCATCTGGGAAAGCTAGGTTACTGTCCTAAGGGACAAGTTCACCTGACCCTTTCTTCTCCATGCCCCCTGTGTATCTCTCTATCAGCATCAAAGGTTGTATAAAAGGGAGGAGTGGTAAGAATGTGGATGGAAGAGTGGGAATGTTTGAGGTCATCTTTGGATCCTAGTAACCACAGGTAGGTACAAGTAGAAAGGAATGATGGGTAGTAAAGGATAGGAGCCAAAGATGGTACAAGGGTTCTGTATCAGAATTCAGTTCCGTGGGAGACATTATTATAAGTTAGGAAGTTAATAAAAGAGCTTTTATGAAAAGAGACAGATGAGGAAAACATGAAAATGCATTTCTTAAAATTTAGCTAGTTCCTAAAATCTAAGTTGTTTTTTAAAGAGAATAAAAATGAGACATGCCTTTTTTTTTTGACATGCCTTTCTATTATTTATTTTAATAATCTGACTGAAATCCTATCATAATTTCAGAGTTTGATTTTTCACTAGGTATATTAAATTCCATTTTCAAAGTATCTTCCATCTCATGCATACTACTGTAGGAATCCACAAGCATGGATGGAATTCTCGTGGTCTGTTTTTGACATTGGTTTTTCTGAAGTACTCCTTTTAAAACTTGTGGAATGATAACTGAATCCCCCCCCCCCACCCCACCAACAGATAATCTGCCCTCCTGTGTTTATTACAGAGTATCCAAGCCATAGTTTTAACCACTGCAGCACTTCATTAATTGTAGTCATGGAATGCTCAGGGCAGCCATCTCCACAGGGTTGTGGCTTGAAACCATTCAGAGCTCCTGTAATTGACTATCTGACCTCCAAATGGGGAGGAGTGATAGTGGCATTAAGGGTTCTACATAATGTTGGGTTTGGTTTATTTTGTGATTTTATGACAAATTATTGGGGTAACAAGTCCAGATGTCAGGCACGAAAGCCAGCAAATCTGAAAAGGGATAAAAATGAGATGTAGGTATGCAAAGGGAAATGCTTGAAATGGAAAACAAAAACATCTATCTCAGTGAAACCCTTTGTAGTAATAGCTGCATGGTCTGAGATGGAGGTGTCCATGGTTGCAGCTGGTCTTTTAGATATAAGGGAAGACAAAATGAAGGGCACCTTTGATGTAGAAAGTTCTATAGGATACTAACAATTTGCTTTTATCAAAGTTTTTTCATCTATGGCTTCTTTACACACAATGACAATTACTATTATACAAGAAAGATGTAAATAGTAAAAATATCTCAAATTTTAAAATTTTAATTTCTTCAAACTAATCATGTCTGTCAAGAAGATCAATAAGAAATCTTTTTTGTTTCTTTTAAGCTGTCTTTTTTTAGGGAAGCCAGAAGGTAACACAAGGACTGTTTACCATAAAGTTAGAAAATTGGAGGACCTACCTAAAATCAGTTCCTTTATTCTTTAATTAAGAAGTCAGGACTCAGCTAGAGCAGTTGTTCCTGCTATAGGATAATGTCTGTGACTTTCTCAACTTTGACTTTTTATCCATAATTTCTCAAGGTCAATTCATTCAATCTCCTTTCCCTGAATACACTTAAGGCTGATAATTCTCAGGAAGTGAAGAGAGGAATGTTGTGATGTGCTGCTAAGAGTCCCCTTCGGAATGAATTACTATGCCAGACTGTGGTAAGATTGTCCCCAAAGTACATGTTGACTAACTTCAGGGTCTCCTTCACCTGTAGCGCCGCCTCACCAAAGTCACAGCCCTTCTGTAGGGGTATCTGGCAATCAATGACTAATTCAAGTAATGGTTTTTGGAGGTCTGCCCTTTCCCCCACTAGAAGGGCTGGGTTGTAGAAACTCATCCTGCCTTTGAAGTCCTCTGCTGTCCTTAAAGTTGAACCTCTTTTGCTCAAGCCTTCCTCTCTTTGCTATGACAGAAGTTGATTCAAGAGCATTTACAATGACCTTGAATACACAAATCCTGTTTCAGAGTAGACTTTCCAGAGAACCCAAGCAACCTATCTTTCCTGGAGTCTCAGATTCATAAATTGTTAGTCAACATTTATACTTGCATTCCCAAAAGTCATCTCAAACTTGACATGTTCAGAACTGAGCTCCAAATAGCTGTTCCTTTTGTGAGAATGGTCCTGCTCAGTGAATTTTATTGCCTGTCACCTAGCTAGTTCTATACCAAACCTCACCATCGTCTGTGATTCAGCTTTCTTTCAGAAAATCCACATTCTCTGGACCAACTTGTCAGTCCTACCTCCTTAGTGACCAAAAATCTATTCACTTTTCACCATTTCTACTGCTATAGCCTTATTCATGCAAACATCAGTTCTCACTTGGCCAATGCCCAAACTCCCAACTGTATCTTCAGTCACCACACTGAGTTCTCTAGAGTAATCTTCAACAAGAGCCAGAGCGGTCTCATCAGTACTAAAATGTGATCTTGCCTAATTCTAATGGTTTCCCTGTAAGAATAAAATCCAAACTTCTCAGCAAAGCTCTGTTAGATGAAGCCTTATATAGCTCATCAACTACTGGTGGTTCATTGCTTCCCAGCATGTTGGCTTACTGCTTCCCAGCACACTGACTTCCTCTGTCTATTGTATACACTGATTCCTTTTGTTGTTTCAGGGCAAAGGAAATATCTGGAAGGTTCTCCAAGATCATTGCTCCTCTTCCCTTGGCTGTCAGACGTTACTTATTCAGAGATCATCTTGCTAAAGGAACTTCCAGTTCTTTTTTATCAATTGAGTTTATTTTATCCTCTTCACAGTACTCATTTGTCCTGAAATTTGCTGATATATGGGCTGAATTATGTCCCTGTAAAATTCACATGTTAAAACCCTAGTCCCTAGTGTGACTAACCAGAGATGAGGTTTTTATGAGTTAATTAAGGGCAAATAAAATCATGACTGTGGAACGCTATGACAACAAGACTGAACTGATTAGAGGAAGGCATAAGATGGAGTGTTCTCTCCATACCCCAAGTCTCCCTTCCCCCAAGTGGAAGCACACAGAATGTGGCAGTTATATACAATCAAGCCAGGAGAGTGCCTTGACAAGAACCCAAGCAAGCTAGCATGCTAACCTCAGAATTTGTATCCAGAACTTGAGAAAATTTCCATTGTTCAAGCCACTCAGTTAACAGTGCAGATTAACAAATTTACTTGTTGGATACCATGCTACCTTTCACAGTAAGAAAGCAAGTTTCTTAAGGCCTGCCCTGCTCATTGCTGTATCTCCAGAGCAAGAAACAGTGTCTGGCATGTTGTAGGCATGTAACAAGAATGTGAAAATGGGCAGGGTAATGCTAGCTTCAAAACACAGTTAAGTTGGAGGAAAAGACTTAAGTATAAATTTAAGAGTAAGATAAAGATACTTTAGATATCTAGATAATAAGAGCTGCATTTTAAGCAACATGGCAGGCTAGATATAGAGAAATTATCCTACCCTCTATCATTCAAAAATATGAATCAGGCTAGAAACATCTCTAAATTAAAAACAATGAGAAACATACATAGGGTAAAAAATGAATGAAAATTAAAAAATGTTAAGCGATAACCAACTGAATTTAGGTAGATCTACTGATTGTGGAGTTAAGGAGAGAAAAGATGTTTGTGTGTTTGTATTTTGGTGAAAAATAAGAGATTCTCAAACAACTTGTAGAAATTGCATAATATTCAAATGTTAAGAGAAGACTATTTCTAGAAGTTGGTTTAAGTTATCAGTTTTAAAATAATCCACTGGGAAAGGGCTTTGAAAAATTTCAAAGCAGAGTTAAGGTTAAAAGTGCAGAGTTAAGGATGAAAAGTGAGGAGAGATTTAAACGCAAGAAAGCTTTTTGAATGTTATTTCAAGGAACTAATTATTTCTTCTTCTTCCTTCTCATTTTTCTCCTATTATCTCTCATTTTTCTTTCCCTCTTGTGATTCTTCATTCATTTGGAAGATATTTTATAGATGCCAGACCACGCAGAATGCCCTTCAACTAAAATAAATATAGATTAAATGATACCTAGCTTCAGGATTTGGGGTCATGTCAGGAGTGGGTGTACTCTGAGAATGACAAACAGCTGTAGAGATGCATATGCAGAGAAGGAAAGTGGGAAAAAGAAGGAGTCTCTTTACGGTGCTAGTATTTACTTACTGTCAATTCTCTATGGGATATCTAAGAGAAACTCCTAGGCATTTTGTTTATAATTTAAGTAGACTGACTTTCTGCTATCACTTCAAGGAATCCCATCATTTTTGGTTGACCAGAACTGATTCTGTTATTTGAGGTATTTTTATACATGTTCTAAGTATAGCTTCTCTTACTATGTAGTTCTTATGAGTCTAATTCTGGTCTTAATACATAGGTTTCTGTTCAGTGAAGTGGTAGATATGAATTTGGTAAAATGACTACTTTTTTTACTTTTACTCTAATTTAAAAAGCTGAGCATCTAAAAGTAGAATTTATGTTCTTTCTCATCTGAAGATATAAAAAATGCTGTTAAGATTCAACTGGTCTCAAAACCCAAAGTTAGAACATGTGGCTGTTTGAAGAATTTGCTGTAACAATGAGTTGAATGAAAATGAGAGAAGTAGCACAATTCATCGGGATTGAGGTTTACTTAATCATGGCCTTTTACAGTCAAAGATAACAATGCCTTGATACTGCTCTGCTGAATGTCAACTCTTTGTATTTTCCAATCTCCTCACTAAGGTTGAATTTTATCATTTTCTTGCTCAAAGATTCAAAACTCATTAACAGAAACCCACTAAGAGTAGTATACTTTGTGGCTTCAGCAACCTACCAAACCAAACATTTGCAGGTCAACTCAGGAGAAGAAAAATGATCTCTTTCAAGATGACTATTACTATACAAACACAAAAATATCACTGAGCAGGGTATTTTTTAAGCTATGAATTTTGACTCAATAATGATTAATCTTCCTCTATAGGTCTTACTAATTTTACAACCAAATTGAACTGACTCTGTGACTACATAGCTAAGATTATTGCTTTATCTGCATATTAATATAAATTAAATATCTTTATAATTTCCCCCCTATATTTCTTGCTCTTCTGTACTTAACATTTTCCCAAAGATTATATAACACCTGTAACATTTTCTAACAAATTTTTCTTTCTAGGTTTTACATGTCTAGTCCACTAGACACAGAAAAGACAGTAATTCACACTTGAGAAAGTAAAGCACAATAATTCAGAATGTCATGTTATACATTGTTTGTTGATCTGGTGAATTTTAGAAAAGTATTAGGAAGATATAGAGGTAAATAGGAGCAAAGAATTACTTCATACTGATAATGATGGGAGGGATTCCTGGCTCCTTTAGAGGCAAAGGGTAAATTGTAATGAAAAAGACCACTCGTCATGATAAATGGATTTCCATTTCTATTATTGATGGTCCCAGTGATCTGAAACTGGGTGCAATAGCAATGAGAATTAAGATGCTACAACCAAATATTTAAGTATTTACTTAAACACTGTCTCAAAACTAGCAAATTATTATAAATGCCACTTTAATATCACAGAAATTCCTTTGACTCAACATCTTATGGGTTTAATATCCCTTGAATTCTGCTTATATCGTCATAAGCCTAGTTCTATTTTAAAATAGTATTTGTCACCTTAACAAAAGATAATGTTTTCCATAATTATGAGATGAATTATTTCAAGTTCAGTGGGATAAGTTTCATGCGCTGTTGGCCTGCCTTCTTGGGTGACATGCTTCTTGGTCAACTACTACCACTAATAGCACACAGCTGCAAAACTGACAGAACCATTTTCAACCTACTGGTGATGCTTCCCATCAGTTATGAGACAATTAGTAAAGGAAGAGGAGACAAAAAGGCAACTGTGGTTTTCGTGAAGAGGAAGAAACTCCAGCTGTTTGGATTGCTACGTATTATTAAAAAGGGTAGACTTCCTTAAAACATGAATGAAACAAATGTTTGCCAAGGCCTTGTAGCCTGGAGGGAAAATAGGGTCACCTTAACTATATGGAAACAGCAAAATCTGTGGCATTACATTTCTTTTTCAAATCTTTATGCTGGTTTAATGAGTCCCTGGAGTAGTCTCATGAGAGTCGGGAGGGCTCCTGCTGCCCTTTGCTTCCTAAATTTAGCATGCACCTTTTACCTCATTTGGACACTCATTAGATCAGAATTTGCTGCACTGACATTCTGTCACACTCCCAATGCTGACTGTCATGGTTGACTATCACAGGGACTATGAATTTACCTGGTCACTTCAGGGAAATCTTTTTATTATGCGACATGAGTAGATGCACTGAAGGGCAAGTCAGTATCTTTTTAGCTGGCATTACATTTTACTTCTAGACTTGTACAAGATGTTTATAATTTTTTTCCATTATAGCTAAATCTCTCAAAAATGAAAAAAAATCTTATATGCTTAAGACCTCATCCTTCAATCCTGATCTTGATAGGCAAGATTTTAAGAAGATACAAACTATAGTTCATTCTGTTTGTTATTCCTTTAAAACTCATTCTTTAGAAAAAATTGTAAGAGTCAACTTTCTTTAGACTTAGGATGACATGTCTGATAGGTAAGGAATATCCATTTTTCCCTAAATTGTTGATGTAAATTTTGGGCTCAGGGTTAACTGCCATAGTTGACCTATGTAACTCTTTTTCCACTAAAAAAGCCAATGTCTCCATGCATATGATCCATATACATTATGCACATGCATTACTAAGCTTAATATATGTTATCCTTAGACACTGCTAAGTGCCTATAGTTACTATGATACATAGCTACACCAAAGTTCTTTGGTACATTAGTCTAGCATACCGGCAAGTAAGACTTATTTCCTGCATTGACAACACTGTGCTTAGAATGCATGTTCAATTGATTAGTTGTGACTTCTATGATGTCACTAGTAGAACAATAGCTACATATTTTTATATCCCTAAGCAAGAATAATGGTTTCTAATTCTGGTTCATTTCCCACTTCTCATTTATTCTTCTTTTCCCACTCTTGGATAGTAATGACCTAGTTTAATCATTATTAAATAACTAGTGCACCATAATCATCCATAATATAAGAGAAGGAATTTCACATGAAATTAAACATAGAAAAGAATGCATTTCTAGTTTTCTAAATTGCCCTTTAGTTACTATAACTTCATTTTCCTAGAAAAGAATAAAGAATGAGAGAATTTGGGTAAATTTATTGTCTGTGTTCCCCACTTTCTGTGAGATCCTAGTTTTTCAGTGGTATAATTTATATTTCCCCTTATATTCTAAGGACCTCCCTATCTTTTCTGAGTGCTAAAACCTACCTTAGATCATAACTAGAAGGCTTATTCATCTTTGGCAAGAAAATTATTAACTTCAATAGTAATACTAATTGTAATAAGTATTTCAATTATTATGTCTTTCAAAAAATGTGTATATTATGTTGATACTACTGAAAGCAATCTATAGAGTCAATGCCATTTCCTATCAAAATTCCAAAGGGATTTTTCAGAACTAGAGCAAAAATTTTAAGAGTTGATGAAACTATGAAAGACCCCAAAGAGCCGAAGCAATCTTGAGAGGGTCAAACCAATCTTGAGAAAGTAAAGACAAGGGGAAAGCATAATAAATCTATAAATTTCATGTACCACCTAACAGATTAGAAAGAAAATATGATCCTCTCAATCAATGTAGAAAAATATTTCATAATATTGAATATTCTATGATAAAGTTCTTATCAAATTTAAAAGAACATATCTACAAAAAACCTACCAATAATCCATGTCAAATATAATTATTTTTATTGATATACTATTGGTATGTTTCAGGAGTTCAATTTCACTCTTTGATATATGTGTATATATGTATATCTTGGTTGGTATGTATATACCAAAATGGTATGTATATACCAAACAAAGGTTTATTACCATTCACCACTATCAAATTGACTCCCTCTTCATTTTCCTTACCCCATTCTCTAATAAACCACCATTCTGTCAGAATCTAAGAGATGGCTTACTGTGTTTGCTTATTTCTTTATATTCTATATATAAGTTAAATTGTTCAGATTTGTCTTTTTTCACTTAGCATAATCACCTAAGATCAATTAATTCTGAAATAGC
Source organism: Galemys pyrenaicus (assembly GCA_019455555.1). Taxonomy (NCBI): domain Eukaryota; kingdom Metazoa; phylum Chordata; class Mammalia; order Eulipotyphla; family Talpidae; genus Galemys; species Galemys pyrenaicus. Next base: position 4,809,537 of record JAGFMF010011568.1, read on the forward strand.
TAAGTGTTAGAAATGTTCTCTCTGAAATCAGAAGACAAGAGAATTATACCCTCTTCTATGTAGTATTTTAGTGTAAGTCCTAGAAAGCATAGTAGCATATACCTTTATCCATATATATAGAGGAAGAAACAAAATTGTTATTCTCAGTTCTTACTGTTGTCAACTTGGAAAATTTAGATAAATCTGTAGACAAATCACTACAGATTTAAAATATTAGCTGCAAACAGTAAGATCTATGTACAAAACTGATTGCATTTCTAACAGAAAACAATTTATAAGTGTTTTTATTATACCTATTACTGTTGTACTTGTTATATAGCTGATTATGTGTTCAGAAATAAGCCCCAAAATGAATACTTCAAGTTTTCTAGAGACTGGTTTAAACTTTTATGATAGACACTAAGGAGATCTTAAACCAAAGGAAATATAAAACCATGATTATGGAGATAAAGACCCAATGTCACCAAGCATTAATTTTTCTAAAAATTTACCCTTAGTCACAACACAATACCAGCATAATATTTTTTAAAGATTTGAGAAAATATACATGGGAGTTCAGGGGCCTAAAGATAGCTTTAACTAATAAGATATCAAATGATGTATGTGCTCACAAGAAAGGGAGTTTGTTACTAATATAGAAATAGGAACTCTGAACAATGAAACAACATAGAGACAAGAGAAGTAGACCTATACACATATGGCAATTGATATTTGATAGAGATGCCATAACAGATCACTGGGGAAGTTACCACTATTCAGTAAATGGTGCTGGCACAATTCATACCTACACAGAAGTGATCACACAGTTTACACAAGCCACTTCCAAACCGATTCAACATTTAGACAGGAAAGGCAAATTTTAAAATGTTTATAAGGGTGACGATGTTTACAAATTTAAGAAAAAATAAAAGAAAAAGCTTGATAAATTTAATTGCTTTAAAATTAGTCTTTTTCATCAAACTACATCATGAAGAGAGGGAAAGCAAGTCAAAATCTGAATATATTTTCAAAAAATATAGCTTAAAATGATTTTGCATCAAGGATATATAGAGAAATATTACAGGTAACTAATATTAATAAAATCCCAACAGTGCAATGGTCAAAAGAAACAAATATAGGAAAACACATGAAAGAAAAACTTACCAAAAGATGCTCAATTTTATCAGATATCAGAAGATGCAAACACAGTTCACAAGATAAACCTTAATACACATATACTGCCAGATTTTAAGAAGCCAGAGAATGCCAGATGCTCTGAATGTTCACATACTTCCATCATAGAGTATATTGGGGCAACCACTGAGTGCATACTTTTGCATATAGAACCTGGCAAATCTACTTCTTGATATATTCATCTGAGAAACTCTCACTTATAGTGACCAAAAGAAGTGTAGAAGAATTTTTTTTTACACAAGAGTTATTTGCAAGAATCCAGCAATTCATAAACTAGAGAGTGAATACATTTATGGTATATACAAATGAAATGGTATAGCAATGAAAATGAAAGAACTACAACCACATAGAATCTGGTTGAATCTTAGAAACAAAGTTTTAGAAGATTATTTACAGTGTGTAAATTTTGTAAAGTTTAAAGCCAACAATTATGTATGTGTTCAGATATACATATGTACATGTAAAAAGAGCACAAAAACTAAGCCATGATAAGCACAAAATCCAGAACAGTCTTTACATGGAAGGGTAAGGAAGGAGTTCTCAGGTGTTTTACTGAGAACACACAATACGTATAACCATTCTTATGTATATATCAAATATTAGAAAATAAAATCATCTCAAATCACCTAAAATTTGTTATTTAGCATACAGAAGTTATAAGAATTGGGAATAATTTATTAAAATATTTATTTATAAAATGACTGATAGTCTCATTAAATAATCAAATCTTCTTGAATTTCAGGAATATCAGAATTTCGGTTAGAATTTGAATTCACTAACACAATCTTGAAGCAATTGTGAAATTTTTGAAATGTGGTACCATCTGCTTACATAGAAGTAGCAACGAGAACTGAACCTTGCAGGTTCTCAATCTACATTTGCTGTCAGGATTCTGTGTCCATTTGGACAATATTCCCACCCTCCTTGGATTTGCTCTACCCATCTATGAAAACAGAATATGGATCTCTAATGTGCTTTTGTTTCAAAATAATACTAGTGTCATGCTCTGTATGTTAGTGTGTCTTTCACAGTCTACTTGTATTTCTTCTTTCCCTGGGCCACAGTAACTAGAGAAAATACTGAAGGTATGTGCTATAATAAGAGAACTGATTTTTATATTTACCTAGATTATTTGGCACTCTAATTGTAGCTTGTATAACTTATCATCATATGTGGCTGGTTCTAGCTCACCTCTGATATAGATCCTAGGTGACATTTGTTTTATTTCCATGATCCCACTGTGAGTCACTGCTCCTAACAACTTACTCCCATCTCAAGATATTTTAGTTTTCTTGGTGCCCTCTAAATGACCACCTGACATCTCTATGTGCAAGCTTTCATTATTCTTGAGTCATAAAATCATTTATTCTCAACTCCTTTAAATTTTTTATTCCCTGCATCTTTATGAAAATAAAACTACTGACAATTAATCCATAGTAGCCAATGTCCTTGAGCTATGTAATCAGTAAGAAAATGTTAGCTATCCATTCACACAATAAGCCTGTGATAAAAGCCAAAAAACACTGTGGCTTACAAAACACTGGAATTTCTTACTTTTTTCTTTTTGCCTTTAAAACATGAATCAGCTGGTCTTAGCTCTATATGCCTCCATACTGTTGATCAGGTGTTACTTGGGCATATACTTCTAATGGCACCTCATAGAAGTACGAGGAGCCAAAACCAACCCAATGTATTTATGAACTTTAGTCCAGTCAAGGCTACATACATTTTATTGGCTAAAGCAAGTTGTATAGCAAAACCCAACATTAATGGTGTGTGTGTGGGGGGGGGGGAGGCTTTCTAGTCTAATTTACTGCAAGATGACAAGCAGTGAAAAAATATGAATAATCTAATTCACCAAAAACACTCATACAAAGTCAAAATGGAAGGTAAAAAGCACTTAAATATTTTCCTTCTGCTGCTGAGATTCAACTTCTTTTCACATTACTCGTTTAAGTTAAAACAATAACTAAGACTTTAAAAATTAACAGACTGACTCAATTTATATCCATTTTAGAGGGAAAGTGGGAATTTGTGTTTGAATATTATGTCAGTGGAAAAATCTAGACATTGACAAAATATATGCGCCTGCTATTCTGACAACTGACTGATTATCTAAAATGCAGGATGATAAAATTGATGTCTAACGAATGACAGTCAGTGGAAATGTGGTGGGAAGGACTCCAGCTTTGAAACCAGACAGATCTACTTCTCAATTCTGGCCGTGGGTGATGCCAGGTTTGATTTGGCAATTGGTTAAATACTCTGAGATTCATGTCCTAGTGTGGGCAGAGGGTATAATGTCGTTTTTGAGGTACTGCTGTGAGGATCTTTACGTTAAGTATGTGAAAAGATTAGTATCTGACACTTGGCACAGAAGGGGTTGCAGTTATTCTGTAAGTATTTACAATATATATTACAGAGTATTTTTGACTTTTCCTGTATCTTTTAAAACAGATTGTTTTTCTCTAAGATGGCTAAGGTGTAATTTTGCTTGAAAATAGGATGCTATCCTGCTAAGACCGCTTCAAACCTATGATTCAGTGATTCCAAAAAGGACACTATTTACTCATTTCATAAAACCATTTGCCACACTGCTGCATACTTTCAGATGTACAAATAAAGGAATCCCAACTGGTTGCTTTATTTTCAAACAACTACAAAGGAAACAGTAGAATTTTGGCTTCTTGGAATTTTCCTTTGAAAATTTTCACAACCATGTGTGGTTGGAATCTGGCATTTATCTTTTGCTTCCACTCTGGAAATTTATGCAGCTCTCTAGCATTTGGTTCGGGTCACATAACTTTTCAATTCTTGGTCACAGTCATCCGCTTGTATAATTCCTTCCAGTGTGAAAATCCCATACACCAGAATGTGTCTACGCAGCATGACTTTAAGCATAATAATTACCCATGGATTAGAAGAGTTCACACAGCTAGATCCCTTGTGAATAATAAGGAAACAAAAAAAAACTTACATAGACATTTTATGTGAATAACCAAGACTGAGTGTATAGCTTATAATCAGTCAAACGAATTTTCTAACCATTGACTTTATAGGCATAATAAAAATATATTTTACAGCTCATGTACAGGAAAACATACCAGTGTCCAGATGACCACATGAATGTTTCCAATTTTTAAATTCTTAAGAAAAAATTGTCTTAAGGATCCTCAAAAACAGCTTTTAAAGATCATCTAAATTATGTAAGTTGATGTCAGACATTATATTCTTTCTTGCCCTGCAGCACATCACTGTATCCAGCATAATTGCTCTGACTACACTTCGAGAGAAAGAGTGATCCTGGGAAGACATTTTATAAAGAACCTCAATCTCAAAAGACTTTCCTCTTTTGGCAAACAACAACAAACACACCTTTGTTCTTCTCACCGAAAATTTTCCCCGATTCTTTTGCCTGTATCTTGACTACACCTCTTTTAAAGCCGAATTTCATATTTCTCTCCCCTAGTAGGGCCCTTAGTGGAATTTTTATGCAGTCTCCTATGTCTAATACTGATCTGTAGCATCTTTCTCCTTGACATTGACCCCTCCCTGGCTAGAAAAACAGTACCTACCTCTAACTTATAATCTTTTGAAACAAAATATTATTTTGTGAGTCCAAAGATATTTTGATTAGACAGAAGATTTAAGGTACTTTCAGCTTTAACACTTGCTCTCCCTCTTTCCTGCCACACAGTAGAGTGCCAACTCTGTGCCAGACATCCTATGTTCCAGATACAGAAAAAAAAAATGAGAAAACCAGCAGGTACAGCTTGTCTGCACTTGCATGCAGGTTCTGAGACTTACTGTTGTGTCACCTTGACCAAGGTCCTTGAACTTTGTCCTTCAGTTTTCTTATCTGCAAAATGGGAACAGGTACAGAGTCTTATGTCACTTATTTTGAGGGTTAAGTAATGCGTACGTGTATGCATTCAAAGATGATTCTGTAAGCAATGCTAGTCCTGTCCTCAGACCTGTTTTGTCACCATAATAATCCTGTTTCTTGACTTTTACCAGACTGACCACCATCCTAGTAAAATAAGGGCACAACTTTCATGGAAACAGACACAAACACTGCAAAAACCCTTTCAAAGATATGTTTACAATAACCTGGTTCTGGTTTGCAGAATCTTTGGGATAGACTTTGAAGGTCAAAGACAAATAATTTTTTTTTTAACTTTTCAAGGGAACACTTATTGCAATACTTTTTTTTTAATATTCATTTTTTAGATCTTGTTTCATTCTTTTGATGCTGTCTAGATAACCAGTTATTTGCAGCTTCAAGTCTGAGGAAGTTTGAAATGATATGTGCTTGGGATAGGTCAGAGGGATAGGACAAAGAACAAATGACCACTAGAATGGTGGAGTCATCTCTTATTTGCAATTTTACAAACCAATTACGGAGGAAAAGTATGACTGGTCCACAAATTGTGTGATTCTCCTGTTTTCTCCTTCTTGTTAAATTAGTATGATTGTGAAATTCTATTATTAAGCTTACAATGTGCTTTCATTTCAGAAGGTCAGTTTGGTTACCCAATAAATGCTTAATGTCGAACAAAGTGAGTGACAAGATTTAAAAACATTTTCTGCACAAAACTTAGTTTGTTAAATCTGAAAATCTACCAGAATTATTTCTATCTCAGTCTTTATACTATACATTTTTGGACACTTATTTACTTTATATAGAAAAAAAAGACTCTTTAATTGAACACATTAGTATTAAAAGTCCATAAAATGGAATTCAGGAAATTTAAGGAAAGATGGTCACAATCCTTGCATTTAATTATATTTCCATCTAGAAGAGAAAGGACTGAATATGAATAATATCTAATCTCTAGATAATATTTGACAAGGACTATGATTTACTCTTCCATGTTCTGAGAAGATGTCTGAGATTCTGGGGACATATCCATGAAGAATGCAGACACATTATATACTTCACAGTTTGGTGGGACTGACAAATATTTACCAAGACAGTATGAGCCTTCACAATGGGCCAGATACTGTTAAACCAAATACAGAAAGTTCTGCTTCAAGGTGCTGACAGTTTAGTGAAGATGTTAACAAGTTAAGCAATGACTAAGAGTATTGAAATGATATGGCAATGGGGCCTCCCTGGTGGCACAATGGGTTAAGCAATGCACTATGAAGCAGACCATAGCTACTGCAGCATGAGTTCAATCCCTGCTGCAGGCCAGGGAGGTGACCCACATGGTGTGGCAGACCTCTCCTGCCTTGTCCCCTGCTCCCCTCAGCAGTGTGTTTCAGTAGATCTGCCTGTTCTGCTCCCCACTCTGTTTCTGGTGAGTCCTCTTGTTACAGGGCAGGGAGAGGGGCACCCCAGAACCCCCAAACCTGCTCTCTCTAATGGGTTCTGCCATCCACCGCATCAAGACAAACATATAAGGCCTTTAATGGAAAGGAACTTCAATGCAATTAGGGAACAATACAGAAAAGACAAATAATATAGTTATTAAGTCAAGCATCCAAAGTTACCCATCGCCTTGAGGGTAAAAGTCCAGCCAAATATATTGGCCCAAAGCAAGTCCCAAAAGCCTGCCACAAGTCTAAAGTACCTTTCAGTGGAGACCCATAGAAAAGGGTCAGAAAGAGTCAGACAAATCTGGGAGGAAAAGAGCAAAATCAAAATCAAAATCAAAATGAAAGCTGCCATTATTAAGCTCCCCATGGGTCTCTCACCCACATCTGTTCTAACCAGTCAACACCAAAAAGCAAGTGCAGTTTCTTCACATGTCCCTCTGCTCCACCTCTCTCCTCCACATCTCCTCGCTGCTCTCCACCCTGCCTCTTTCTTCCTCTCTTCCTTCTCTCCTTCTATCTCCTCTCTTCTTATCCCTGCTCAGCTCCACCCACTTAGGGCAGAACCAGGATTCTGGAACTTCCCCTTTTCCTGGGGACCACCCTGTTATACTCTTACCCCCCCACGCATCTGGCCTGTACCTCAGTTCTTGTATGCATAAATAATCTTTAAAAAATATGATATGGTAAGAGCACTGAAGGAGAGCACTAAAGCAGGGTATTATAGAAGGACAAGGAAGAGGTCAAGGGAAAGTAAAGTCATTATCCTATATTCTAATCATAAATTTGTTTAATATTTTATTATTTGCTATAAAAATATGGGAAACACTCTGTAGCTCAAGTAATCTAGATGCCTGGTGAACAACTTATTAATGCTGAGAAAATAAGATTGTAGAGAAAGAAATTCATTTTCTTGGTCTCATTAGTGAAAGCTCTTGAGCCGAGTTCTTCATGAGGGCAGCACAGAGCTCCAGAGAGGCAGGGTCAGCGTTAGCTAATGTGCATAGGCTGGGAAGTATACATACTAAGCATGCAGTGAAGAGGTAGGCCTATGTGACCAGATTTGGCTTTAAGAGTATCAAGCCAGGAAAAGCATTAAGTAATTTTCTAGGTCTTGAAATATCTGTATGCCTTGATAAAACAAACAGGCTTTACTTGAACGCAAACTCCAACATGGGAGATAAATTGAAGACACCTGGTAAAACATGGGGCCTCTTGGACACTTAAAAGATGCGATAAAGACAAAGCAGCAAAACTGGTGTAAAGTAAGTGTCTATCAGTTTCAAGAATTTGCTTAAACCAATCATAATATTTATTCATTGACTATCCACATTTTTGTTGAGAAATTAACTACCACATACTCTATCAACTGTAATTATAGGAAGAGAAATATAAAATACCAATACAAAAATAGCGCATGATGACAAGGAAGGCAGCTATATTAACAACTCACAGTATTCTCAACAGTGTAAGTGAAATGGCGAAAACATATTGGGTAGAAAAAGAAGGAAAATATATTTTTTTACCCCAAAGGGTAGACTTATCATAAAAAAGGAAAGAAAAGGATGCTTGCTGGCAGGAAAAGAGCTGCCCCTGAAAAGGGACAGATTAAAAGAGACGCCAGTGTAGACACAAGCAGGCAGTCTTGGGAGGTGAGCTGCTTATATGATTAAATTTGAAGAGTGATTTTACAAAGGATTCATGGTTCAGCAGTCTGAATCTAGAGCCTATGGTCCTCTAAGCGTTTTAGTAAAATAGTACCTGGTGACTTGCCTTAAATGGAGTTTCCTGAAAATAGGTTCTGAGGTGAAACATTGTATGTAGAAGTTTTAGAGGGAAGAAAAAACAAAGAAAGCAGAACTGACCTGTAACTCTGCCATCCCACCAAGGATTCAGTGCACTCTACAGGAAGCTGTGGAAGCACAGAAGGCTGCTGGGATTTTCTTGGTAGATTGTCAATTACTGACAGCTGGGAACCCTAAGGCCTCCCATCGCCTCAGGAAGATCCACCTCAGCTAGGGGCAATTCCCCTAATGGACCCATCATAGAGCCAGCAGTATGTTTTACTGCCTATGGCCAGTTAGTAGGTGGAAAGTTGGTTGTATCCTGAAGAGTTTCCTGTTCATTTTTCCATTGTAGGCTTGTAGTGGCAAGCAAGGCCTGGGGCAGGCTTTGTGTGGGTTCCGCCAGACCAGTAAAGGAGAGTGCTGGAGCCCTCAGTGGCTTTTTGAGGTTTTTAATGATCTTTCTATGCTACTTGTAGTGCAGCAACCAAGCACAGGGTAGGTTGGCAGGCATCCTAGCCCTCTGCTTCTTTACTCTTTGCGCTCCCTGGGATGTTTCTCATAGTCCTGCCTCTCTAGTCACTTGTCCTCTCCTCGCAGTTTCCCTGCACCGTCCTCAGCCGCAGCCCTCCTCTGTGTTGACGCTGCTTGACAGGCTCAGCCTCCAGACTCAGGTGTGCCCACTTAGGCTTGCCCACATGGTGCTCCAGGTGTCCACAATCAGGCAGCTTGCCCTGCACCCACGTTCCCAAGAGCCTTCTGTAGCAACACTATCAAGGCTCTGGTGATAGCCACAGAGACTAATGGAGTAAAAAGCCTGACCAATTCACTTATTCTACAGTGACATTATCTGGTATTTGCCTTTTTCTTTCTGATTTATTTCACTTAGTATAATCACCTTGAACTCCATTCATGCTGTCATAAAAGGCAAGAGTTACTCTTTTTTTGATAGCTGAATAGTAGCTATTCATCTCTGTCTTCCCTAAGACTAACTAGTATTTAGCCATGATTAAAATGCACATGTGCTAAATTTGTTTTGAATTGAACAGTTCAGGAATAATGAAATTCTAAAACTTAGTACCAGTGGGAATAAAGAGAATGGCATTAATGAAAGAATGTGAGGAACAACTTTAAAGTCTTTGGTATGATTTCCATAAAATTATTTTTTTACCACAAATATACTGAAAGACAACTACTCCAGTTCATTTATATCTGTGTTTTCTGATCCATTTTTCCTGAACTTTTTCTTAAAATATATACTCTCTTTACATAATTTTTTGTTTGCTTTTCTGACTGCCTATCAAGGAGAAAAGCTACAGATTGTTTCTACCTTCCTTCACTTTGTAATTTTTTTTAAATTGAAGTGACAATGCATTTTAATATATATAAATTTCAGGTACTCATCTTTAAGAGTCAACAAGTGCATGCGCTACATTAAGATCACACTAGATGAATCAAGAAAACCTGGTATATATACACAATGGAATACTACTCAGTGACCAAAAAAGATAAACTTATGTCATTTTCAGCAACATAGATAGAGCTGGGATTATCCAAAGTGAAACAAATCCGGGAGAAAGATAAATGCCAGATGTTTTTACTCACATGTGGAATATAGAGAAATAAAACAAAGATCTGACAAACTTTAAGACTGACCCTTGAAAGCAGACTATAGATATGAGACATTCAGGAGGGAAGGGGGAGAGAAGAGAGGGGGAGGGTTGGGGAAGGTGGGAGGGGACAGGGAGGGAAGTCACAGTGAACTGTGGTGGAGAATTAATGTGAATTTTGGTGGTGGGAGAACTATGATGACCACACCTGAGGGGAGAAATCCTGTATTCTGAAAAAATTGTTACTTCTTAAATATACATATGTAAAGTTCACCACTAAAAGTCCTAATCCAGCCTTCACCATAACATTATCCCATTTATCCTGGTTTACCCATTCAATCACTCTCCCCACACCCCTTCTTTTTTGGAAACCACTAATGGGTCTCATAGTCAAAAAGTTTATTTTTATTTTATTTAATTCAACTGTTTGTTTTCTCTATAAGAGAAATGATATGATAATTATCTTTATCTGGCTTATGTCACTGAGCATAATTTCTTCTAGGTACAGCTACATTGTTGAAAATGGTAGGTTTGGGTTTTTTTTTTGGTAGCTGCATATTATTCCACTGCAACTTAGTTTTCCTTGCTAGCATCCATTTTTTAATCAGTGGGCGCTTAGGTTGTTTTCAGTTCTTGGCTATTATAAATAATGCTGCAATGGGGTGCATTTTTCTCTTTAAATTAGTGTTCTTGATTTTGGGGAACATGGGATCACATGGAATTTCTAATGTTTTATTTTTTGAGTAATCTCCATACTACTTTCCATAATTTATATTCCCACCAATGGGAGAGTTTTCTCTATATCTGCAAATTTATTATTTCTTCAGTTTTGAATAAAAGCCCTTTTCAAAGATTACAGTTCATTGCTGATTTCATTTGGAGAAGTGTCTATTTAGGTTCTCTGTCCATTTTTCATTTTTTTATTGTTGAGTTATATGAGTCTTTACATATTTTTGATATTACAGCCTTGTAACTCCTTGCATATGGCATTAGATAATGGCTAGTTTCACTCTTTTATGTAAGACTGTAAAGTTTTCCCAACAGCATTTATTGAAGACTTTCCTAGCTTCATTGTAAACTTTTCCCTCCTTTGTCATAAATTACTCATATGTAGGTGGTATTATTTCTGGTTTCTCAATTCAGTTCTACTAATCTGTGTATCTATTCTCACTCCATTAACTGGCAGGTTTTAAAAAACATACATAGTCTTAGTTTGCACATATGTTTATTATCTAAATTTTTTTGTGTGAAACAGTAGAGCAGTAGACTTAAATACTGGGGTACACTGTGTTTTATTAGTTATTATAATGACAGTAAATTTTTATGAAGTATTTGCTCCTTACAAGTCACTGTGCTGAGATTTATTTCATTTGATTTTCCTAACTTACGATGCAGGTAAACTCATTTTGCCTATTCTACAGATAAGGGAAATAAATTATATTTAGAGAAATGAAATATGTTTTGAAGATCTATTAAGTGGCAGGTAATACCTATATGTCTTCAGGGTCTAAACTACTAATGTTTAGCAATATATCACTACATGTACAAAGAAAGTTTTGGAGTGGTTTATTTGTAAGCATGTGTTGTGCATGTTTGTGTCTGTGCATGTGCATTACATATATAGGCATGTATAAATATCTACAACAGGAAAACTTAATCATCAGAAAAATGTGCTGCTGTAGACATTGAGGATGTATATAACGAAAGGTAACAAGCAGATAGTTTAACCTTTTGTCACTCAGATTAATACATTGGAAATTATTGATTTTGTGTAAAACCCCCTGCCTGGTCATTCAGAGCAATTTTACCTAGTATATTTTGAAGGAAAGTCATAGATATAACTTTAAATTTCTTAATGGTCATGTTAAAAGAGTAAAAGGAAATGTTACTGTTAATTTTCTGAATATTGATCAGATGATTTAAATTCCCATTTTCCTTGAAGATGTGCGGAAAAAAGAAATCATAGAAAAACTGAGCACTGTCCTATTTATGAAATCAAGACTGAATTTTCAGTTTTAATAGTTTGTACTTTTGTTATTGCCGAGTTGACTAGTTAGTCTACATTTGCAGTTTAGCAGTCTTGTTTTGGAGAGTTCATATTTCTCAGATAATTGGTTGTATTTTATGTACAATCCTTGATGGAAAAAAAATTCTCTTCAATTTTCCTTAAGCTTTATTTGTGTCTATGTTAATACCATATCCTTTCTAAGGACAAGTTACATTCAACTAGATTCCAAATCAAAGTGGTTATTGCTGGGCCTCCCTGGTAGTGCAGTGGGTTAAGCAACGCACTATGAAGCAAACCGCAGCCGCTGCAGCACGAGTTTGACCCCTGCCACCAGCCAGGGAGGGCACCCACATGGCATAGCAGACCTCTCCTACCTCCCTCACTGCTCCCCTCAGCAGTGTGTTTCAGTCAATCTGCCTATTTTGTTCCCCACGCTGTCTCTGGTGAATCCTCTCACCGCCCTGGACTCTGGCCTGTACCCCAGTTCTTATATACATAAATAAATAAAATCTTTTTTAAAAAACCAACAAATTTGTTATTAGTTATTTAATTCAACAAGTTGTCTGCTATATGCTAGCTCTGAATGTAGACATAAAAATAGTTTTTTCATAGGTAGAGACTGTATTCCTGACCAGAGGAAAGAGAAAAACACACATATCAAAATGTAATAAGTTATTTGTTCTATGCCGTTACAAACATAGACAGTCTATGGGCAGTTAACCCTAAACCTTTGTTTCAAAGCCACTATGTAAGACATATGTGCTTAGAGGATAGAGAAAATAAGAGCTATTGCTTAAAAGGAATGAAGTTTGATGTCTTGACAAATGAAAAATTGATACAGATCTAGAATCTTCATTAAATTCTAATTTTGGTTTGTTTTCAGTTTTTAAACCATTTAAACTTAAAATATATGTGTTAAATTCTATTGTATTATCAACTTTTTAACTTGTTAATCAAATAAAAATAATAAAAAGACTATAGGAAAAGAACTGGGTTAAGGGAATGAATTTTACATAATCATGATGAGTATTAGAGTTTTTATTAAAATAGTAAATATTGGTCATTTTTTGGTTATTCACCATTTATACACTATTTATGTTTAGAGATAATTTCATTATTAGAGCTTGGGTATCAAAAAAAAGGAATATTCCTTCTCCATACGCTTAGGCACCCACAGTTTGTGTATACAACCTAAGCTAGCCAAGGTCAAGCCTAGTGGAGCCATAGGTTTCTGTAAGAGATTCTGAGTTGGATAGAGAACCCCAAAAGCTCTACAGAAAATCTAATCAAGCTAATTGGCCAGTTTAGCAAAGTAGCAGGATACAAAATCACACACAAAAATCAGTAGCCTTCCTTTATACAAACAACCAATCTGAATAAGAAGAAATAAAAAAAAATCCCTTTTATAATTGAAACAAAAAATTAAATATTTTGGAATAAATCTAACAAATGAGGTGAAGGACCTTTACAAAGAAAATTACAAAACATTGCTAAAAAAATTAGAAGGGGATACAAAGAAATGGAAAAGCATCCCTTGCTCATGGATTGGAAGAATTAACATCAAAATGGCCATCCTACCAAAAGCAATGTACAGATTCAATGCTATTCCAATAAAAATTTCAATGTCATTCTTAAAAGAAATAGAAAAAATATTGATGAAATTCATTTGGAGACAAAAAAACCGCGAATGGCCAAAGCTCTCCTGACTGAAAAAAAAAGAGGAGTGGAGGTATTACATACCAGACTTCAAACTTTACTACAAAGCCACAATAATAAAAACGGCATGGTACTGGAACAAAAACAGACACACAGACCAATGGAATAGAATAGAAAGCCCGGATATAAGCCCATAAGTTTATGAACAACTAATCCTTGACAAAGGAGCAAAGAATATGCAATGGAATAAAGACAGCTTGTTCAATAAGTGGTGCTGGGCAAACTGGACTGCTACATGCAAAAGAATGAAACTAGAATACTGCCTTCACCATGCACAAAAATCAACTCAAAATGGATTGAGAATTAGACATAAGACCTGAAACCATAAAATATATTGCAGAAAAAGTAGGTAAAACCCATCAATAACATCTTTAGAAATATAGCACCTAAAGCAAAGATAGTGAAGGAAAAGATAAACAGCTGGGACTACATCAAACTTAAAAGCTTCTGTACAGCAAAATACACACTAACCAAAACAAAGCAACAACCACCAACTGGGAGAAAATCTTTGCACACAACATTACTGACAAGGGACTTATCACACAGATCCACAAAAAACTAACCAGACTAAACAAAAGCAAAGTAAACAGTCAAAAAATGGGCAGAAGAGCTAAAAAGGCATTTCTCCAAAGAGGACATGCAACTGGCCATCAGGCATATGAAAAAATGCTCAACTTCTCTCGTCATCAGAGAAATGCAAATCAAAACCACTATGAGATACCACCTCACACCAGTGAGAATGGCACATAT
>JAGFMF010011568.1:4823946-4992859 GCA_019455555.1 Galemys pyrenaicus
ATGTGGAGAAAAAGGAACTCTCTTACACTGCTGGTGGGAATGCAAGCTGGTCCAACCATTATGGAAAGCAGTATGGCAGTTCCTCAATCTACTAAGAATAGAACTTCCATATGATCCAGCAATCCCACTCCTAGGAATATACACAAAAGACACAAAAACACTGATTGAATACCTGCACCCCCATGTTTATAGCAGCATTATTTATAATAGGTAAGACCTGGAAACAACCTAAATGCCCAAAACCAGATGATTGGATCAGGAAGATGTGGTACATATACACAGTGGAATACTGTTCAGCAATCAAAAAGGATAAACTAGAGTCATTCATAGGAACATGGATGGAGCTCAGCGAAATAAGTCAAAAGGCAAAAGAAAAATACTGGATAGTTTCCTCCCTAGGAGGAATATAAGGGAACCAAATAAGGATCAAGGAAAAGAATAATAACAATAATAATAATAATGATAATAAAAACATAACCAAAACAAAAAGACAAGGGCAAATTAGGGACACCTGGTGGGGAGGAGGGAGGGAGAGGGTTGAGAGCAAATAAGAGCACAAAGGACTGAGGTGATGGTGTACTGGTGAAATAGTGATGGGGAATCCATGGGGATTATAATTGACATCAAATATATATAAATAAAGAAAGAAAAAAAGATTCTCAATTGGATTTTTTTGGTTGCTTTATTTCCTGTCATTTTCTGAGCCTGATCCTGAAACATTCTTGTCATTCTCTGAATCAGCAGTAAATTATCAATTAGCACGATTGGAATTAATTAGCCAAGGTCAGTTCTAGGCATTAACAGATCTGACATATGCAGAAATTGGTACCAAGAAGTGTCATTGACCTCAAATGATGACTCAGTAATCAAAAAAGATAAACTCATGCCATTCGCAACATGGATGGAGCTGGAAGGGATTATACTGAATGAAATAGGTCAGAAGGAAAAAGAAAAATATCAGATGGTTTCATTTATAAGAGGAATATAGGGAAACTGAAGAAAGGGTGATAAGAAAGCCAACTTGCTGGCAAATTATATCTGAGGCACACAGCAGAGGAGGAGGAGAGAGAGGGGTCAAAACAGGGGAGGGAATAGCATAAGGGACTATGGTGAAAGTTCACGGGCGATGTGGGGGAGATTTATGGGGATTACACCTGAGGGGAGAAATCAAATATTGCACAAAAATGAACAACAACTTAAGAAAATAAAGAAGTTTAATCAATGATACGAGAAAAAAAAGAACAAAAAACAAAGTTATACTAAGAGAAGATTTTAATCATCAAGGAGTTGAGAGACCTGGAAAATGTTTTAAACAAAAATTTGGTAGGAACATATGTGAAGCTATTCTGAGGTTACCATGAAAACTAGATCAGACTGAATTTAACAATCAATTCAATCACAATGTTCTCTTGGCTGAATCACTAAAACCTGGATTAAAGGTGGCTGGTGCCAAATAAATTTGAGATGCCAAAAATTCCTTGGCATAATGTATAGGAAAGGATCCAAAGGTTCTGAGTAATAGAATTGGTGGAATAAGGTTATTATTTGTGATCTATATCCTCTTCTAACCCAAATACACCTACTCCTCTCTAAAAGAAGGCAATCCATAGTTAAATTACTAAATCACTCCAAGTCCAAGGTCTTCTGTTTTAAGAAGACAACCCTTATTGGAATCTCTTATGCCTTTGGAAACACATGTTCGGTTTCCTAGGGGAGCTTAAGCCTCTGTCATGTTGAGTGTTTAAAGTTGTATAAGTCTTCCATCAACGTTGACTAGAAAAGTGGCAGTATGGGGATAAACACAGCAGGATGAATAGATTGTTAAGATGTTTCCAGAAACTGACTGTGAATAATATAACTGTGCTTCAAAGCACATGCCTATATCATTACTAAAACAGAAACACTGTTAATGATGGTACAATAAGTCTTTAGTTAACTTTTTTTTTTTTCACTTAAAATAGATGTTTTGAAACTGCAACTTTATGTGATGGGTAACAAAACCAGTTCTTGAATAAAATTTTGTTCAACATAGGCTTGGATTCTTTCTTTTTCATCAAAGTTATAACAAAGTGATGACATTAGTTGTTGAAAGACCTGCAGCAAAGCAGTCCATTCTGGTTCTTTTCTATTCTTTCTTTTTTTTTTTTTCTTAAGTGGAAGATCAGGATCTGTGGGGCCACTTTTACATCAGATTTTCATTGACTACTGTTAATGTCTGACAAATTCTGATGGCCAGTTGTGACTTTACAAGAAAATATAGAATATAGAAGTTCCAAAATATTTCTAGGAAAAATTTGAGTTTTTATGTTTGCTGTAACCTAATCAGCAACTAATTTAACTTAATCAGTTAAAATGCTTTGCAGATAATTTTTTCCTAGTAAAATGGAAAGAAATTAATATTCTTCCATATGTCCAGTTGAAAGTATAAGTTAGTCTTTTTTCTCTACCATATTTAAAAAATAAAGAACCTCAAATTTTGTATGGATGTAAAATTCAGATATCTCATTCCAAGATTAGGACTTAAGTTTGTTTCCATATACTAATGCACTTTTGTACTATGGACTTTTTATACTCTGATTTATTTCTTTCTGAAGACTCTGCTCAAGACTTAGACTCTGACTTTTCTATAGTTGGCTTATAAGAATCAAAAAAGAGAAGTTTCCAGTAAAGCATAGAGAATGTCTGTAGTCAAGGGATACGACCTCAGGCAGAAAAATCAGGGAAAAAAAAGACCTTGTCAGTGTCTCCTTCCAAGAAAAGCTGGTTGCTGTTTTGATAACACTAATGGGCCTACAGTTCAAAGTTACCAGCTATCAAAACAAGTTGCAGTTCAAGGGGACTAACTCCTTTCCAGATAAACTAGGTACATGATGAGCATGCAGAAATCAGTAACAAGCTAAGCTTCTTAAATATTTAGGGAGAAAAATTCAGAGTATATAGCTTAAACTCATTGGACCAAGATATCCTAAGAAAAATTGCATTAGAGGGAAACTGTATTTGAAAAGATGGCTCTCACTAGAAATAAGGTAGTAAAAAGTTATCATCTTTCAAAACAAAAGACAGAATCATTCCTGCTCCATCATGTGCTAACTGTTCAGTGAAGCAGCTCTGCTCTGCCCTTGGTATGAGGTTTGAGCAGGAAGTATTATTGTCTGGCATGGGAGTCAGGGCAGGATCCAGCTTGAATCTCCAAGTCATTTCACTAGGAAATATGAAATTGCAGAACAATGTGGGTGGGCAATGAAGCTAACCTGACTCTCATTTGTTAAGTAAACATAGACTTGAGTAGTTGTACTTTTGAGAGCTTTAGCAATGACATTGACATTGTAGCACCTGGCAAGAGAGAATTTGATCTCATAAATCTCTATGAACAACCCCCTGAAATCACCCCTAATACACTTGCAATTCAGGTAATCTAAGTGAAATCAAGTGTGCTGGTTTTGAAATGTAGCTTTAAGAAAAGTAAATTAGCCTCCACTTCCAAAAATCTTTTCACCACTAAGATCTTTCTGTAGCAAATTTTTGGAGCTGCTTCCCCACTAAATTTTAGTCCAATTCCTGAGATTATGTGCAATGTTGGTTCTAACTGGAACCAGAGCACTAGGCAACTCCCTGTTCAGCGGTCCTCATATCATTGTTGCATTTGCTGGCAACAGAGCAGGTAAAGAAAACTATATCGTTTGTATAGTATAAAAGATGACTTCTTAAAGATGTGCAGACAGCAAAATCCATGCTTAAGCAATCATAAAAACAAGAAAAACCTGAAAACAATTAGCAATCTATTTATACATGTAAAAACTGGAAAATAATTTCTTACTATATGGACTGCTCTTAAAATTTTTCTTTACAAGTTTCTTGACAGGGAGGGGCATATTCTGGTTCTAAACAAAAAGGAGATCACAGAGGGATGATTGTGAGTGTGTGAAATGGACACTGTGGATGAGGCCTGCCTGTTCTAAGACAGATGCATGTTTCCAATGAATAACTAAATGAGTACACCAAAACTTTCTCATCATGTCACACTCTTGTATTTTATAACTATGGTATTTGTCGGTGACAAGTCAATAAAAATAACTATGCTCTAAGTTTGTGTATTTTCCATCAAAGTTTGTATCAGAGAACTGGGAGTCAAAATTCCTTTGGATTTAAATATATGAAAGTCACTATACTAGGACCATGTAAAGCATGTTGAGTAGAACCATGACATTTGAGGTGAGAAAGAATCTTAGAATTCATGGAGTCTGTCACATCTGTTCTTATGAGACTTAAAGTCTCATTCAGAATCTGTCCCTGTTGACACAGTGATAGCCACTGTTAGAAACAAAATACCAGAAATAAAGTACGTACAAGAAATTAGGGTAGTATTTTTGATGTGGTAGAGTTTCCCAAGTTATTAAGAAAGCTACATGTTCAGAGTAGATAAACATAACTGTTTTTCTTATTTGTCCATCCAAAATTTCTCTTCCTCTAGTCATAATATTGCAAATAGTTTCATAGTTTTGTGCTCTTATAATATGGAACTCTTTAGAGTCTTTGGATTTTTTTTATACTGTAACTGTGTCTACTGGGCTACATTACATAAACTGTCATTTCATTGGACTAATCTCCTGGCCAGATGTAGCGTGTGTGTGTGTGTGTGTGTGTGTGTGTGTGTTTAGTGTGTTTAGGAGGCATTATCTGCTTATGAAGCCTTGTAATTTCTACATAAGCTACTGAGTGGGCATTGTTGCTTACAGAAGATGGAAGCTGGCCTAAAGATACCAGCGATACTATAGACAACATTGTAAAAATCAAGCAATTATTTGATGCCCAAGGTAATATTGTGGAAATAAGTTGAAGGTAACTGTGAATTAACTAACAGGGAGGACTAGGTAATCTTAAAAAGAGTTACATGAATGCAGGTGGTACTAATACTGGTGAAGATGGGGCATCTTCATGATGCAAACAGTGAAGAGATTTTCCCTTGGAAGAAGAAAAGATGAAAGAACATCATTTCTGTCCTAAATAGAAATGCAAGTCCCTCAGAAAACCAATGCAAATTTTTGCCACTGGCAAAAGGTCTTTAGTATGCTGTAGTTCTATTTGTTTATTTCAGTGCATTCAGAGCTGAGTTACTAAACATGTCTCTATGGCTGATCTCAATTCTCATACAGCCTGATTTTTTCTATGTACTTTGTGATTTCAGATCTTACAAATCATTGAAAAGATATCTTACTCATGGGAGAAGATATTTGTACATCATACATTTCATAAGATGTGAATATAAAAAATATACAAAGAACTCATAAAACTAAATTTAAAAAATACACAAGCAACCTAGCTGAAAAATGACAGGGGATCTGAACAGACATCTCTCCAAAGAAGATATACAGATGGCCAATTGGTACCTGAGAAATAGCCATCATCTCTTATTACCAAATAAATGAAAATCAAAGCAATAATGAAATATCACTTCAAACCTGTGAAGGGGTTATTCAAACTATAGGAAACAGTAAGTATTGAAGAGAATGCGGAGAGAGGGAACTCTTCTACACCGTTGTGGAAACTTAAGTTGATACAGCCATTATGGAAAGCAGTATGATGATCCTCAAAAAATTAAAAATAAGATTCAGTTATCATCCTTCTGGGTAAACAAAATATAAAACACAGAAATACTAATAAAAGGAATAGTGCATGCTCAGTTCATTGCAACACTATATATACAATAACCTAGAACTAGAAACAACCTAAGTGCCTATGGATTGATGAATGTCTAAAGAAGATGGAATGGATGCTGGTAAGTAAAAATAACTTTGAATGAAACTAGCTAAAAAAGGAATAAATTCTGTCATTTGCAACAACATGGATGTACCTAGAGGGAATTATGCTTGGTGAAATAAGACAGAAAAACAAATATCATTTTATTTCTCTTATTTGTAGTATATAAAAAAACAAATACAATAAAACACATTTTTTGACTATTAAGACTAACCACTGGTTACCAGAGGGAAAAAGAAAGGGGTGTGGGTAAATAGGATAAAAGGGAACAATGTTATAGTGATAGATTTGGACTTTTAGTGCTGACAATGTGGTGCATTCACAAGTTGACTGTCAAAGATGAAACTTTGACACCTGAAATTTACATAATGTTCGAATGCAATGTTACCTCAATAATTTCTTTAATGAAAAAATTGAGACCTCAAAGTTTTTCAGGAGACACATTTTGCATCTTTTAGTCCATTAGCTGTTTTGCTCCAGGGGATATATCCAACCACAACTTTTATGAAGGGACCCTGTGCTCTGACACCATGAATTGGCTCACACTTGAGCCCTCTTACAGGATCTTCAATTTGTCTGCCAGGGGAGTCATCATCTCAAGGGGAAAAACCATTGCAAGAATTTCTTCATCTAACAGGAATGACTAATTTTAGATGCATCACAAGAAGACTTTTGTTTCAAAGACGGTTTCTAGAAATAGAGGGTCATTCTAGTCCAAGAGATGAAAACCTTCCTCACAAGACAAACCAGCATTATCTGTTTCACTCTGAATCAAGTCTGCTTTCAAGAAGACAAGAAGGAGATGGGATTTCTAAAATAATGTATAATGCCCTGGTCTGTGTGGGATTATCTAGATTGTGGAATATTTAAAGTAAAATATCAATCCCAAAATATCTTTCCACATCACCCTTGGAACCTCCATTTTTACTGCTATCACTTGTTAAATAAAAGCATATTTTATCATCAGGCTGAATGGTGCTTAGTTGAACATTGAAATCTATTATACAATTGTGATAACTTAAAAAATTAAATTCAAATTTTAGATTAATTATATTAATGTAAATGCCGTTAGTGAATTTTTAAAATTTCAAATAAAATTAATATCAATAATTTAAAAAAATGCACTGTATATTGGGTGTTTATTGAACTGAAAATGGAACACTGAATCCAGTACTACTTTTCTTAGAGCAGTGCAAATTTCTAGTAGACCATACAGGAGCGTGTAGGGGCAGGTTCTCTATGATTTGTGCAGACGGGTGAAGGAGGAGTCCTGGAGCCCTTTGTGACTCTTTCAGGCTTTCATTAATTTTTCTGAATCATTTGTAGTGGGACAACCAGGTATATGGTAAGGGGCGGGGGTAGGAGGCTGGCAGGCCCCGGTGTATCTTCACTGTCTCTGGGCTCTCTGGCTTCTGCTTCTCTGCAACCACTGCTGCTACTTTTATTGCTTTTACTGCTGGCGTCTCCCTGACGCTGCCCTTATCTGCCCAGTCTCTTAGCCCAGGTACGCCCACCTACGCATACCCACACCCCACTCCAGGTGCCACCATCAGGCATGCCTGCAGGACCGCAGGGGTCTATCACTGACACTAATGGTGGGTGGGCGGAAAAACCCGATAACCTTCATTTACCCCACAGAGGGGTTATGCTTTTCTTAATTTAAAGATTTAACATTATGAAGCATTTACAAGCCATTGTAAAGTTTAGTGTGATAGTTCCATTTTGGCAGTATAGAACTTTTTTCATACTAAAAGTCCCCATGCCACCTAAGTGTCATAGTTCATGGACTAGAAATCAATACGATTTGACTAATGGAGGCTTGTCTATTCTATATCTCTCAATCATATGTAAACCAATAATACTTCAATAAAAATAATGCCAAAAGAATGAAAAGTTTGATCCTTAAACAGCGTTGGTGAAATTAAGGTGGAAATTATAACCACAGAGATAAGCCATTTGGTGAGGTTACCATGTGATGGCAATTGGCTGAACTCCTGGGATGCCTGATGAGATGTCAGTGAACACACTGCAAAATATTGGCAGCTGAGAGGAGCAGACTGGACACTTGCACAAAGGTCATCTGTAGCGGCAGGAAGGGGTGGCACAGGAGAAAGGTTCAGAATGGTTCTGGCTCTGGGAAGACGGGTCAAGGGAGGAGTCTTGGAGCCCTCGGTGGCTTTTCATGCTTTTATTATCAGCGGTGGCCACATACATGGCAGGCATGGGTGCCGGGGGGGCCGGCCCCCCGTGCCTCTCACCCTCTCGGCTGCTTCTTCTCTCTCTCTTTTTCTCTCTCTCTCTCTCTCTCCCGCTGCTCTTGCTTTCACTGCTGCTCTTTTGGTCTGTACTGTCAGTCCTGTTGGTTCTGGTGTCCTCATG
The DNA here is from genome assembly GCA_019455555.1 of Galemys pyrenaicus. NCBI lineage: Eukaryota > Metazoa > Chordata > Mammalia > Eulipotyphla > Talpidae > Galemys > Galemys pyrenaicus. The sequence continues at coordinate 4,832,083 of JAGFMF010011568.1, forward strand.
ATGCTGCCCAAAGCCTGTGTCAAACTCAGGTGCACCCACTTGAGCATGCCCACCCTGGACTGCTCGCAGCACCACAGGTATCCATCATCACAGTGGTGGGAGGGTGGAAAGACCTGATTGTTCTCTGACCCTACATCATCCCATACCTCAAAGTGCCCCTGGTGATGGGTCATTTACTATGAGAAGCAGGAGAATGTCCCATTTAAATTTCAGACTCTGAAACCAACCCAAACGAGTTCAAAGTCTAGGATAAATGGGAGTCATCAGGTTTTTCCGCCTTCCCTCCATTAGTGTCAATGATAGATCTCTGCAGTCCTGCATGCATGCCTGATGTCAGGCACCTGGAGTAGGATGTGGGCATGCATAGGTGAGCACACCTGGGCTGAGAGACTGGGCCTAGAAGGGTGGCATCATAGGGACGCCTGTGGCAGCAGAAGCAGCAACAGTAATGGCAGCAGAGAAACAGGCAAGAGAGACCGCCAGAGAGCCCAGAGAGAGTGAAGGTTTGCTGGGGGCTAGGAGCCTGACAGTCTCCTGCCCACACCCACCCCTTGCCCCCTGTCTGCTGTATACCTGGTTGCCTAATGGCTAGTTATACAGAAAGATCAATAAAACTCTGAAAAGCCCACCAAGGACTCCAGGACTCCTCCTTTATCAGTCTGCCAGAGCATAGAGAACCTGCTCTTGCCTTCCTGCCACTACAAAGTCCATATCTATTAGTTACTATTTGGGTTTATCTAGGCAAGTTATTTAACTTTTCTAGGACTTAATCTACTTACCTTTAAGACAGAAATAGTGGTAGTATCCAATACATAGAGATTTTGTAAAAAATAAATTAAAGTATGTAAAATGTGTAGAACAATTTTCTAGAATAAATGTTCAGTATAATTATTAGCATAGACCTGGAACTTGAGCAATGGTAAAGGCTAACACTAAGCAAATAAAATGAGGATGGAATGATTTCAAATGTTCAACATTCTGGCTATAGTAATTGAAAAATGGAAGGAACACAGATTAACTTGTATTTCTCAATTATTTAAACGAAGTGATACTATTTGGAATCCATAGTGCAATTTTCAGTTGTTAAAGCAGCCTCACAGACATTTATCTATAATGTTGCTCTTGTTAGTAGGTAGGGAAATTATCTGATATGTCTTTTTAGCAGGTGACAGAATTAAAGGTAAGAGGTTAAGTGATTTGACTAAAATCAAGAGGACTGTAAGCAATGAATCAGGTATTAGATCTCCTGAATTCTTTCATACTCACTACTTGACTACTATAATAAGCAAGGACAGATTCAACACTTTAAATTTTTTTCTGCCTTTATTCTTTTATAAATATATTTATTCTGGTCACTTAATTATACATGAGTATCTACTGGTGTGTTTTGCTTTCGTTTAGCCATTGGCGTTACATCCCTAAATACCTCTTTGTGGTGATGTTGAGTAGTATATCCCCTGTTTTCTTTTAAGTATTTTAAGTTCTTATATCAATATCTTTAATCTATTTTTAGTTAATTTTTGTGTATGGCATTAAGTATAGTTCTAGATTCATTGTTTGCATGAGGCTGTTTCCTGGTTATGGAAAATGGTATGAAGATTTCTTAAGAAAATAAAAAATGAAAATCACATAAGATCTACCAATATCTCTGCTTTCTATCTACTCAAAATATATGTATACTCTAAGATGCAAAAAAATATTTCCCCCTATCTTTATAACAGCACTGTCCACAATTCCTAAATCATGGAACCAACATAAGTGACCATCAACAGATGAACAGATAAAAAGTTATGGAAGATATACTCAATGGAATATGATACAGCTATTAAGAGATGAGATAGTGCCCTTGGGACAATGGATGGACCTTAAGGTGATTATGCTAAATGAAATAAGTTGGACAGTGAAAGACAGATATTGGATGGTTTCACTTATCTGTGGAATCTAAATAACCAAAATAATATATACTGGACAAATATAGCAAAAACAAATCTTGGACAGTGAGAAAAACTACTGGTTGTCAGAGGGAACAGGGAGGAGGGAATGGGAGTATGGGAGGAGATAGGGCATTGGCACAGGTTTGGGTGGGAGGTAAGTGAAGTATGTACAAATGGAGGAGTAAAAATGTAACCCCAAAATTATTCTAAAAGTAAAGTAAAATAAATAAAACCAGTGAGACAAAAAGTGTATCTACTGGGTGGACAGTACTATTGGTTGATGTAATGTTGTCTCCCACTGATTTTTCATAATAAATAGTAACTAAATGTTAAGCGGTAGGGATAGGGAGCTGAAGGTAGAAATCATGACCTCAAAGAACTCATATCACAGTGGGGAATGCAGACGGAACATTAAGTATATATACTATGATATGCTAATAATAAAGGGAGCAATATGCTCTGGGGATAAAGTGTGTATAGGTAAAGCAACTCATCTTGAAGAAGGGAGGGAGTAATGGTTAGGAAAGGCATCTAAGCTGAGTTCGCACTGAGTTTAGGAATTAGCCAAGATTTGTACTTAAAGAGCTCACACGAATTGGTATTTATTGTATGTCAGGCAATAACTTAAGTACTTTACATGTGTTAACACAAAACAAAGAAATCTAGGATGATATTATAGCTTTGAATGAAAACATTTAAATGTTATCTTTAATGTGCTCACTCTTTCCATCTTCAGTGCCACCATCATCTCTCTTCTGAACGACTCTTATCACAGTTCAAGTTATTTCCCACACAACAGCCAGAATTTGCTTTTAAAATGATAAAATGGGTATGTTTCCTATCTAAAACTCTCAATGCTTTCTCATTTAGAAGCCCCATGTTTTCTTTATGATCTGATGGGCCCTGCATGATATATTTCCTTCCTTCCCACTTCTTCCTTTATCCCATTTCATTTTTAAAATCTTTATCACTTTTCTTTATTGTTTTCTATTACTATTTTCACATATGCAGTACATATGTAGAACACTGATCCTATGGGATGCTAATATGTGAGTCTTAAAAAAAAACAGGAAATCGTTTCTTGTTTAGATTTGGAAAATATAGAGTCAAAGATTTTTGTTTGTTTGCCTTTTACTTTGTAGGGTCTTATTTATACTAAATTATAAGTCTTTCACTATTCTCTAATTTAAGCTTATTAGTCAAATATTTTTAAATATATTCTTAGAACACACTTTGAAGGGAACTGTCTCCTAAATAAAAGTCATATTAAAGACATCAACTTTAAATTGGAGTCAGAAGGTCAGCAAGTTTAAGACCTCCTAAATCTTATATTTTAGGAAAAAAAATAGAAAGAATACAATAATCAGAAATTATTTTTATCAGATGTTAAATAAATCAGATGTTCATAAATTCTTAAAATAGTAGTGGATTCTCCTTTACCTTCATTCAATAAGTAGGACTTCTATCTGTTCTTAAATTAGGTCCCAAGGATTAAAATTGAGTCATTCTTTTGAGTTCATTAATTCCAATAAGAATTTAAGGACCTACTAGGATGAGTCTATTATTGGCAAAATTCCTTGGCAGGGAGCATCCCCAGGGTGGGAAAACTGTAAAATTTTCTGTCTTGTTTTTCAATCAGAAAGGATTGATTTAAACTTGGGTGGTTCTTAACACATTTTCACAAATCAGAAATTTTATTTGCCAAATATTAATTTTTTATAAAACTAATAATAACATGTGTGATGAGCATAATTTTCCAGGTTTTATATTTTTGCCTGAGAAGGAAAAGGAAATTATCAACCCATATAGCATATATTCACAAAGTAACTGAACGTTTTATATATATATGTATACATATATAGTCAATAAATCCAGTTCTATATTAAATGATTAAAAAAATTAAGAGGTAATTGCCAGAGGGCTGTGATGGTTTCATGCTAATGTGATTTTATATTATTTTTGTTTTCATCTATGAAACTTTCTGCAATTACATATGGTAGGATATTAGAATATGGGGAGTGGGGAAGGAGATAGTTATTGGAGAACAATTTCTTAGCAATGAAAACCTCCTTTTGCGGGGGGTCTACTTTTTCCTTTTGTATTATTCCCCAGAAAAAAAAAATTGATAGGAATAGGAAAAAAAGGGGCAAATAACTTCTGAAGAATATAGTCAAAGAAAACTAAATGTGTTGGTATGACATTTTTACTACTATTGTAATAAAATTACACTATGAAGTGTGGGTGAGCTGTGTTTATGAAAATCTGATGACCAGCAGCTAAAAACTACAGCTACTTAAAAGAGAGGCCTATCCTCCACAAATTACAAGTATTTCTGACTTCCAGTGGTCAGGAAGTAACTAAAGGAAGATATACATTAGTTTCGCAGTGGATATTAGGAAATTTTGTTGAATTCATACATGGGGAGGGATAAAGCTATCTTTTCTGCCTAATTGTGATGGATATTCTGTTAGAGTCAGAGTTTATGTCTAAACTTAGCTGACTGAAACTTGAAAAACGACCTACAGGCCTTATCTAGTAGGTCAGCTGGTCCCATACCTTAGGCTCTCCTGAGCAGTTAAGGGCAGGGCGGATGAATCAAGAATGTTACCTTAGTATCTAGCAGGTCAGCTGATCCCATACCTTAGGCTCTCCTGGGCAGTTAAGGGCAGGGCAGATGAAACAATGTTATCTTAGAATGTGCACCCAGGTATGGGGCAGAAGCCTGAGCCCACCCAAAATGGATCTCCTGTAAGTTTAAATTTTTGAAACATGTCTCTCTTTAAAGCTATTTGCTGTGCTCTTTTCGCGGGCTTTGATCTCTCAGCCTATTGGCTAAATTGGCTATAAAAGCTCACCTCTACCTCCTCTCAGGGTCGATTGTCTCAGCCAGACCTGCATGTCACGGTTGAACGGTCGGCCCCAGCATGCTGGCGTAACTAAAGCTCTACATGACCATTGCAGCCCTGTGTCCGCTCTTTGTTCTTTTGGGGTGCCCACGGAAACTCGGTACTTTACAATTCAAAGTTAGACTTACATAAAAAAGAGCCGAACTTTTTCTTTATTTTTCTACTGCGACCTTACCATGAGCTCAAAGATATTTGTCCTGAAAGATCTTATTCTATTTGTGAATTGTGAGCTGTCTACATTTTGGACACTCAAATGGACCTCTTGGTTATTTGATTTCTCTCCCATGCACAGACAGAATTTAAAATAAATTCAGAGAAAGGAAGACTGATATTTGTTTTTGCTCAATCTATTGCTTTACAATTGGAGGGTGTAACTGAACCCATGCAAAGCTATCTCTTGCCAGGAACAAACAGAACTCCATAAAACAAATTTGCATAAAAGTAATAGGTTGGTCCTAAGAGATTATCTTTGTACTTGCCAGTGAAACTAGGGGCTAGGACCCCTTCTGTGAATTGATGCCCTCTATTTTTTCCACTAAGACTCTGAGAGGTTCAAATCAGAAATGTATGCAAAAAGCATTTGTCAAATGTGAAATTTTTAAATGCTCATGTCTTTGGTAAGGTCTTTCCAGAATCAGATCCCAAAGAAAGGCATTTAATGTATATAACTTTCCAAGACTAGTCCAGAAAGGTTTGTTAGAAGAAGTGAATGTGAACTGGGAATGTGAAACCAATATAGGAGAGGGTAACAAGCAGATTAATGCTAGCAACAACAGTCTCTGGGAAATTCTGGAAGACAATGTACACTACACCTTAGATACCTGTGTAGTGAGGAAGACAGTGTAATCTTCTCTCCCACTTGTCATGGGCTGAGACTACACTTGGAGGTGTCAATGCTTCTACATTTTTGCCTGCCCTGCAATGTTGGTCATTTACATCAAGAAATCCTCAGACAGACAGAATAGTTGCTAGCAGTAAGAATTCAGAGTACCAGAGTGTTTGGGAATTGGAGGATGCAGAAGTGTATCCTCAATCTCTACTATTATTACTTACTATCATGAAACAGAAATTGGTTTGAAATAAAGTTTAAAGGATCCTGGGCTATGCCTATAGCTGGACCCTTTAGAGAATATTATACCAGTGTAAAGAATTAGGTTATTTATATTTTATGTTAATTTAGATAATTATTTTATGACAGGTAAGTAATTATATCTCAGTGTATGGGTATATACAACTTGTCTCTTGAAGGGTTTTTTATTATTATTGAGAAAAGCAGTTAAAAGTTATACTAAAATATTTTACTTTTAGTTGAAGTGGTTATTTTTAAATTATAATAATAAAAATGAACTATGTGCCAGTGATATTCATGATTATTTATGTAATTCAATGTTATATAAAAGCATCTTATAAATATATCATTTTAAATTTAAAGTTTCTTCCTCAGACTTTACATAAGAACTTTGAAGCAAATATTTTTGTTAAGAATAGTGATATAAGTTGTTGATACAATGTTATATGTTGATCACTCTATTTTAAATCTTTTGACATTTAAAAACATTTTGCACTGTCTAAGGTCAACTCTACAAAAATGAAAATCTTTACGTTTTTACTTCAAAAATGGATACGATGAAAAAAACGTATTCTGCACAGTTATTGCAAGAGGTTTTTGTATTTGTTAGAGCAATAGAAATACAAATTGATCTAGAACTGGTAAACATCAAATCTAAAAAGTAATGTACAATTGTAATAGGGTGGTCCCAGGAAAAGGGGAAGTTCCAGAATCCTGGTTCTGCCCTAAGTGGGTGGAGCTGAGAAGGAAAAAAAAAATTTTTGCAAAAAATAAAGAAGAAAGAAAGGAAGATGGAGAGCAGCAAAGAAACCTGGAGGAGGCACATGGAGCAGAGGGACATGTGAAGAAACTGTGCTTGCTTTTTGGTCTTGGACTGGTTGGAACAGATGTGGGTGAGAGACCCTTGGGGAGGTTAACAATGGCAGCTGTCATCTTAATTTTAATTTTGCTCTTTTCCTCCCAGATTTGTCTGACTCTTTCTGACCCTTTTCTATGGGTCTCTATGGAAAGGTCCTTTAGATGTGTGGCAGGTTTTTGGGCCTTGCTTTGGGCCAATCCTATTTGGCTGGACTTTTACCCTCAAGGAGATGGGTAACTNNNNATGCTTAACTTAGTAACTATATTCTTTGTTCTTTCTTTATTGTACCCTAGTTGTATTAAAGTTCCTTTCCATTAAAGGTTTTATATGTTTGTCTTAATGTGGCAAATAGCAAAACCCATTAAAAAAGGGCAAGCTTGGGGGTTCTGGGGTGTTCCTCTCTGTAACACAATGACATGAATCTGAGAAACTATTAGTAAAGACAAAGACAAAGATTTAATTTTGATAAGAATGGCTTAAAATAATTGCTCAGACAAGATGGAAGATACACCTACTTCACAAGAGAATGAAAACCAATTCATTTAAAGCATCTAGTTAAAAATTCTGGATTTCTATGCTCTTCAGTTCCTTTACTATGGGACCCTAGGGTATAGGACCTTAGGGAACAGTAATATGTAAATTAAAAGATGTTATTTGCATCCTCCAACACACCAAATACTCAATATTACTTGGTAAAGATGAAAAAAACTGTAAGAAAAAAATGGAAAGGGCATGGCTAGCACTGGTTTGCATCAAGTGTTTAATCCTGCTTGGTAGGAATTGAGGATTACAGGTAGTGTGTCTTAAATACACTTTTATACAGGGTGAGAATTGATGAAACTTACTTGAAAGATACTTATGGCTATGTAATTTTATAGGAATTAATTCTTACAGAAACATCACTGTTTTCCATGTTTCTTTCAATATAACTTTACTTTTTCTTTGCTGGTGAAATGTATTTAAATTGTATTGTTTCTATACTGATAGAATTTCTTTGGTATAAAAATCTATACTTGACTTTATCTTCAATGTTCATAAATTTATGAGTTTTTGAGGTTGGGGTAAAGTTAATTAAGATTTATCTAGCTACTATAACTAACAATGTTAACAGTTATAATAAACACATTATAAACTCTTGCTAGTGAGGTCTATCTCATTTAATGTCATCAAAACTCTTCTGGGTTAATTATCAATGTTATCTTCAGGTTATAACTGAAGCAAGGGAGATTCCAGAAAGTGAAGCAACTTTCCCAAGATTTTACAGCTAATAGGTAGGAGAGAATAGGTAGGAGAGAAAGTTGAATTTGGGCTAACCACAAACTTTATGTTTTTAATTGTATGCACTTGAACCCTTTCTATAGATACATTTGTTTATGGGTTCTCCAACTTGTAAAGGAGAATTCCATGGTGAGAGTTGTCTGTTTTTAGGGTAGTGAATTCTATTTCTTGATTTGTATAACAGATAAATTTAATATTAAAAATAACTCCATCTTCCTACAATCTATTTTAAACCAATCTGCTTAGGGTCATAAATATTATGTCTTGCTTATATTTCATATCAGAGAACTTTGAATATTTTGATGACAGCTCTCAGTTTGTGATCTCACACTTTCATCATCTCTACTTCTATCATAGCAGATTCTCATATAATAGTCATGAGCCCTTATTATCACTCATCTTTTAATGCACAGCATTTGATAGTGGTGATTGGGTAAGTATGGTGTTCCAAACTGATGAAATACATCAGGAATAGACAATTAGTTGAGATTGCAGCACATAGACAACCTCTGTATTTCAAACTCTAATAGATTATAGGGCAGAATGCAAATAATTGATCTGTTGGAATCAGAGAGACCTGGATTTGAGTCAGTGTTTCATTATTTTTACAACTTCTTATCATTTGCCTTTAGAAAAAATATTCACCAATCTTTTTTTTCTACTAAGAATGTAGGGACAAGGAACACCCAATTTAGAAGGTACTGTAAAGACTAAGTGAGTTAATGCATGTAAGGTAAATGCAAAACACAATGTTCACACATTGAGAAAATGCAGTTTTAGCATTCAAATACTAGTTACCCATAACTTGCACATTTCCCTAGGTAAGTAACATATTCAGAGAAGTCAAACATGTGCTGAGCCACTTCAGAGGACTGTTGCTAGGAGAGCTTGTTGTGAAGGTAAAAAACACTTACCAGCTCTTCATGTAGGTTAAAGCTCTGAGGCAGAATCAACCTAATTTCTGCATAATGTTTGGAAATTTTATCACCCTGAATTTGGCTCAGTAGAAATATTATTTCTAAATAATAATTAAAAGAATTGGATGGTTTTCTTATTTTTGCTGGAAGGCTGATATATTAGCGTTATTGCATTCAGCATCTAACTGACTCTAAGACACTGTGCCACTTAAACCTTTAGGGACATTTTATTGTCCAACAGTCAAATTTTGATGAGTTTGTGTTCTTTACAGTATGTTCTCATTTATTGTTCTAATTATTGCCTTATTGTGTTCTAATATGTTATTTTTTAATAAAATGATGTATTTATTCTAACTTCATTTTAAAGTTCTCTATCAGCTTGAAATATTGTCCAGTAACCATTAAGTAACACAACACTGGTCATTTTCAATATTTATGGAAAAGAAGTAATTTAACAGTAGTATTTAGTTAAAGACAGAAGTAAAATTTTTGAAATGAGTGCAGTATGTGACATTTGCTTAATATCTTCCTTTCCTTTGCAACACTTTTTCCTGGATATAATAGAAAATACCAGCCAGAGGCTATTTTTCAAACTAATTTATAACTAATTTAAATTAATTTAAGATGATATATGTGACCCCTCCCCATATGTTTTATGTTATGGTGTTTACTATCCTACTATCCAGGGAAGTTTAATGTGCAAAATCTGAATTAAATCAGAGAATTTAAGGACCTCATACACTTGCTTTTTGAAGAGAATAATAGCACCATAAAAAGGTTGTGGCATAATACATTTTGTGTTGCTATGGTAATGACATAGATTAACTCTTGTGAATTTGTGTTTGCTACTTTGGCAATGCTCCAAATATATTCTAAGGGGATTTGATTTTCAAACTCTCCCATTTATGGGTCACCAAACCAATTTCTCAACTTCTAGTTTTGTTCATTCTTGCCTTTAAAATTACTTTGTCTTTTATTAATTATTTATTTTGATTAGATGAGTTGTCTGGATCTTGACTTAAAAAAAAAAGAGGTTCAGATAGGTTCTAGTATCATGTCTGCCTACTCAGTTTGCATTCCAGATTTCCATTTAACATTTTTTATTTAAATACAGTGAGGGAAGGGAGAGTCACTTAAAATAAATGAGATAGAAACTCCCTGGGGCATAGCTATTAACTTGAAGGAGAAAGTATCAGGAAAGTGGACTGATTTACAAAAGCATCCCTTACCAGGGTGGTGGTTTAGAGTCTGAACTTCAGAATTGCCCCCATCTTCACTTTGTACCAAAAAAAATTAGATAGCTTGGGTGGGCTGTACTGCAGATCATGGACTCTTCTGGATTTCACATAGATTACATTTCATGTGAATACAGGGGCTTGTTGAGGAGCATGGATAAAAATCTGCCATATGTTTATAGCACTAAGTGACAGTGTTCATGGGTTACCCAGTATAATTTAGGGGTATTTGGCATAACTCATGTTTTTATTAGTTTCTAGAGAACTGGCTTACACTTTGTTATCTTTCCAATGCCAAGTTTGAATTGAAAATGAACATTACATCAGCTTGTTTCTTGGTACTTGGGAAAAAATCCAGCCTGTATAGACAAATTCAACCTGAATGCCAAGGGAAGGGACACATGTTGTCTATTTAAAATTGTGACTCCGAGTTTTGAATACAGCGTTGTGTCTACCCTATTCCTGGTCATGTGCACTTTCACACATGCACGTGTGTGTGTGCACACATATACTTTAACTTTTAAGTTAAAATCTACTGAGTACACACAAGAATAAAGATTTGGTTAAGCATATTCTTGTACTGAATTTTTGGCAAGAATTTCATCATTCTGCTATCATCAGCCAATTAGTCATGTTACACTGATTAATTCCCATGAGAAAAGCACTGAAGCAGTATCTAAAAAGTGGTTTTGAATGTATCTTTTATTATACTTTTTTTCCCAGGAGTTCATATTAACTCATTATGTTACTTATTTGTTTCAGTAAACTGTGAAGAAATTGTGACTCAATCTTGAGATCAAAAACCCTGGACTAGATCACATACTCAGTAGACTTAGGTCACCAAAGATAACTAGACTCATAACTAGACTCATGTTCCATTACATGATTATCACGATTTTGTTTTTGATACAATGTGGAGAGTTTTGCTTTGGAAACAACTATCACAGTAAAAGACAAGTTGGTATGTAAGACATGTTTTACTATACAAAGGTTTATTAGTACCTTTCTCTAGTTTAGTAGTTGGTATTTATCTATTGACTTAGTTAATTACTGAAATAAAGAATTCTTTAAATTTATTTATAATAAATAGATAAAAGGATGTGCTATCTATCTACCTATATATCCAATACAATATTCAGTCGTTTGAAAGAAGAAAATGCTGCCATTTGTAAGAACATAGATGGGATTTGGGGCCATTGTGCTAAATGAAATAATTCAGACAGAAAAAGACAAATACTGCATGGCATCACATATGTAGAATCTAATAAAAATTAAATTCTCAAACTCACAGAAACAGAATAGCAAAGTTATTGCTGTGGGCTGGGAGGTAACTTTTAGCTAAGAGAAATTCAGTCTGGATGTCTAATGAAAAGCATGATGACTATAGTTGATAATACTACATTATAGAACTGAATTTTTTTTAAAATAGTGAAACTTAAATATTCTTACCAAAAAAGGGAAAAGAATAAATATGTGAGGTTGATAGATGTTACTATCAATGTTAACAACTAGTGAGAATTTTTTAACTATGTAAAAGCATATCCAATTACCATAATGGACACATCAAATGTTTTACAATTTTATTTCTCAATTATACTACTATTAAAAAATCCCCCAAAAAGAAAAGAAATAAAAATAATCCTTTAAACTGAGAGAAAACACTAAAACAAAACAATAAATTACAGAGCTCTGGGCTGTGTTTGTATTATTTTAATAGCTTGAAGCTTGGAAGTGGTGATACTTGCTGGCATGTCTCCATTGTTTTTATCAAGGACATTGTTCTATAGTTCTATGATGTTCAGCTTGTGGCATTTTTCCTCTGCTGTATCAAAAGTTCATTGTGATTGTAGAAGCAACTTTCTCACTAGCCATGCATCTGTAAATTGCCAACCAAATAGCTTGGCTCCTTTTTCTATATTTGTTATACCCATGTGCTCTTGATTATTAATTATATTGGCCAGGGACTTAGGCAATAGAATATTGTTCTTGTGGGGATTTCCTTAAAGTGAGCTTTGTAGCATACAGTGGGTAGGAAACATTACCTGTGACACTTGCTGTCTGTGATTATAAACAAGAACAAGTCAAATATTTGGTTAAATTTGGAAGAGGTAGACAGTGAATTAATGTGGTCAGCTCTCTCTGTCCTGGAAGTGATAGTGCTACCTTTACAAGTCTTTCTAAGATTGGTGAGTTCAGGTTGAAAAAAGATGGTTTGTTCTTCCTTCTTTGGCTTGACCTATTTGTACATAACATAACTCTTCCACCTCTCTCTGGTATCCTCTATAGTCATATATTTAGGGTTTGTTGTTAGTCTAGCTTATCTGCCCTTTGGTATCTGTCTTCCTCCTTCCAACATATTTTGTGATAACATGGATGGAACTTATGCTAAATTAACTTAAGCTTAAGCAGTCTGCTTATGCTATGCTAAACAAACATTTTCATCCCCAAAATGAGAATCTAACCATTCAGCATTACAGGAAAACAGCACATATGAGCACCCCCTCCCTTCTTCCACTCCTTCTCTGTTTCTTGTTTTTTTGAAAGGGATTCAAAAACAGGTGTCAGGCATTCAACAACCATCTAACTTCTGTTTGCACCAGATGTGTGGCTCACAACTGATATAAAATGGTGCCAATCTTCCAAAAGCACATAATCTATTGGAGAATATAGATCAGCAGACACACACTTTAAAACATTTTTCTTCGGCATAAGTACAGGCTGCCAGGAAGTATTTAACTGGGGGTACTTCACTTATTTGAGGACACTGGTAGAAGCTGCTTCTAAGACAGGAGAACTAAACTGAGACAAGCAATAAGTGACTAACAAGTGAGTGAGGTGAAAATGGAGGAAGAAAAAAATGAAATATTAAAAAAATAGAAATATTAAAAAAACAGAAAAAGAATATTCAGGGTAGAGGTTAGTTTTGCAAAATATCTAAAGATGATAAATAAGATTTAAAATCAGTTATTCTTTCCTGGTTAGGTTCCAATAACAAATACTATACTTGTTACAGGGCACCCCTAATATAAAATGGGTTCCCCACACTGGGTCCTCCACCCGCGCGCTCAGAAGACTTTTAAAGTCCCAACTCCAGGTACACGTGGCAAAAGTTATTAGCACGTTTTATTTTATGAAAGAAAGGGGAATAAAATAGTAATAACACCAAAGGAAAAAGAAAGGGATATAAATCCACAAATACCAGATCTAAGCAATGGTGCGTTGAGGGCTGGCTCCGAGTCAAATGAGATGGCTCCGAAGTAAGGGGTCTGGCTCCTCAGTCAGAGAGAGCGTGCCCAAGGCTCACCTCGGTTTTATAGACAGCCTGGCTGCTTAACTCCACCCTCAGGTCCCAGTAATCCACTCTTCGATAATCATCTTATCGGATTTGTGGTTCTGGAACACTGATGGTCTGGAGTGGGGGTTGGAGTCCACACACCCATAATCCATTTAGGACTACCTTTCCCCCTAATATACTAACAAATACTTCCTTCCTACTTTTCCCTATAGCTTTGGTCAAAGATAACTCTTACTGCATACTTATTCTTTCTATATGGTGTGACTTTCATTGTTATAAATTGTTACCAGGCTTTTCCTTGAAGGTAAATGGAGTTTATTAGTAGCAGATGTAGTTCTAATCTGTACAGTCTGTATAATATTCAAGGGATTATTTGGATTAAAGTCCTCTGAGCGTTAAAGAAAAAAATATCGTTACTTTAATAATGCTTTCCCAAGTTGCAAACAAATATCTGGCTCCAACAATTACATCTCTATAATTGTTCACACATTTCAGGCAGGCATATATGACCCATCAAAGAAACTTTAATAGCTGAGTTCCCTTGATTTGATTGTTAGACTCAAAGTTTCCATTTTAATGCCAAAACTCAAATCACTAGAGCAAAAGGTAGACAGGAAGACTGAACTTGAACAAAAGTTCAACGATTTTATGAAATATGCTATTATAACTCATCAAATTTAAGACACCATCAGTACTATTATGCATCATTATTTTCTGTAATATTTAAAAATAAACAAAAACATGACCATATAAGCTATGATATGCTACTATCAGTTGTAAGACATCCTTCCAATTCCAGGGACGTTAAAATGTGAAATAATGTATATCCTAGAATTGGGCAATTATTGTTAAGCAAAATCACAAATATTTCTATGAGAGTTTTATATTTACTTTGTCTATATGGTTTAAAAAGTATAAAGAAGAAAAAAGAAAATTACATCAGACATTTGGATACTTTGTGTTTCAGATTCTAAGTGCTGGAAGGAACATGACAGAAATTAGAGAAATAGATATTGAATGTACATTCTAGTCCCTTGAAAATGTAAACGAACCGCTACTTAAAGGAGACTTGCTACACAGGAACCTGTGAAGAACAATACTGATAGGGAAATATGATACAGACATTGTCAACTTCTCTTAGCTCCCCTATGTAGGTTCATAGCACAGTCTCATTAATGGAAATCTTGAATCTCAGCACATGAAAGATAGTCAATAGAGCCACAGTCATAGATGTCTGAGTGTAAATCTAGCAATTAAAAAAGAGTGACTTTAGGAAAGAAATAGTGAGAAATTTTGGGAAAATGATGCAAGAATCACCCAAATTTGGGAAATGCAAATAAGCCTTTAGTTTTTTGTTACTGGACTTACAACCATAGATGAAGATGATTTACGACTAATTTCTTAAACCTAACACACATCCCTGCCTTCTAATGCTTCTGTTAAATCAAAGGACACCTGGAAGATGGAATTGTAGTGCTGCCTGATGTAAGTCAGACTGTCTCTTATTCCCAAGCCACTGTTACCATTCACTTTTCCTTGTGTGGATACTACTTTTAGAGAGATGAGACACATGTGCCTTGCTGCTATGGCACAAAAAGATATCCCTATTTGTTATGAAAGTTTTAATATTAAGAATCAAAGTACTCTTATGAGACAAATGAGACAAAAGGTAAATATTCCTAAAATGGAAAGGGCTCCTACTTTTTACAATAAAAGGATAACTCTGCACAAAAATGCAGACAGTTGGATAAAATGCACAAAAATGAACAGGCAGTTCACAGATTAAAAAAATACAAATTTTTAACAGACATATGAAAATATGTCTTCATATTGTTACTCATTATCAAGTATACTATATACATAAAAGTATCAAGATTCCACTTTTACATTGAGATTAACAAAAAGTTAAAATGATAACATTCAGTATGAGTCAGGATAGCAGTGATACTGGTATAATCATTTTGGAGGGCAAAATAATATTTAAATAAAAAATTTCACACTGATCAGTAAATATAATTTTAGGATTCCATATGCAGATACACTCACATTAGTTCACATGACTTAGTATTTGAACATACCCATTGAGCAATTTCATAAAAACTAAATGTTAACTAGTTATGGTGCATATATTTGCTTATTTAAATACAATTTTTTTATTGTAGTATAGCATAAAGGAGCACAAGTCACAAGAGTACTGTTTGACAAACAGCACAAAGTGAAGATTATCTATTTAATATTATCTAGGTAAAAACTAGAAACATATCGGAATTGAAAGACCTCATGTACCTAACAGTGGCCACTATTTCACCCTTCAGAAGTAGCCACTATCCTGGCTTCTAACATTATAATGTTTTTGTTTGTTTGTCTTGTTTGCTTTTGAATATATAAATGGAATCATATGGTATGTGCTCTTTTGTGCTTAGATTATTTTACTCAACATTCTGTTTGTGAGATTCATCCATGGTGTTGTTTTTAACAGTAATGTTGATTTTTGCCGCTGTATTCTACTGAATCAGTGTATCAAAATTTATTTATACATTTATTGGTTTTTAAATATTTAGGTTACGTGGTGGAAATGAGAATGTTGTCTATAAATCTCTGATTATAGGTTTTGACCCAGGACTTCATTTGCTGTTCTCTGAAGCTCATCAGTTCACCAGAGGACCAAGGCTATGATTCTTTGAGCAGTATCCAGTCAATGACTAAATCTAGTGAAAATGTGGAAGAAAGCCTATTTCCGGGGGACAAGAGGCTCCTCTGATGTCCAGCTTTGGCTCAGTAATTCCCCAGTGGTCTTGATGAATACTTCTCAGACTGTACAACTGTCTAGGACACTTCCACCTAAACATGCCTCCCTTTCACAACCGCATAGTGGCTTCACTCTGCCAGAGAGGGACACCAGTGTCACTAAAATATTGGTGGTGGCCTCCTCTGCAGACCAGGGATGACAGATGGGGAACATCTGTTAAGTTGGGCTTAACACCCATGGGATGATTCAGCCTTCCAGTAATAGAGAGTAGGTGGCAGTTCTGAGCCACCAGGATTGAGGAGGCTGTAATTACTGTAATGATCAGCATACTGAAGGGACAGCCATAGGGACCTACAAGGAGTTGCTTAGAGGAGGGTAAACAACATGGAATATATAGGAACAAAGGATGCTTCTTAAAATCTGTTGAGAGGGGGAAAAAGACAAAAAGCAAAAGTGTAAAAACAGGAGGTTGAGTGCTATCTCCTAATAAAAATTCAGAATCCCAAGTTAGGTTCCAAGTTCTAAGCCAATATTCAGATCTAGAGCCACTGACTGAAGAAGAATCTTGCAACATTGTGGCAAGTATGTACTGTAGTAATTTCTCCAGAGCTTCCCCTAAGAGACTCATGGCCTATTTACCCAAGTGACTATATACTGGGAAAAGGGGAATAACTGAGTATTTCCAAGACCACTGAATACAACGTCTCAGTTGACATATGTCCCAGTGTCCTAAAGTGTTATCATGGTCCTGTTAGAGTGATGGCGCAAGCTGAAAATGGACAGAAAATGCATGACTGCTACACTCAGGAATGGATCTGAAAAACAGCAGAGCTGTCTTATGAGTGGAGCTGCCATCTGTACACACGTTTGGCTGCCTTGTAGAAAAGGAGCAGTGGTCCAGGATGAGAATATCCATAGACTACTTGACAATGGCCTGTGACTTGGTTGTGTTCTCAGGGGCCTGAGACAGAAAAGGTTTGAAGATCATAGATAAGGAACAGGTACAAGCATGTGAATAGGCAAATGGAAATGGGCACAAAGATGATAATCTTTATATCACTCATTAATTATCACTGGAAAGAATCCATCACAGAGAAGATACCGAAGAAACAAGTAGATGACTTGGATAATTGACATTACCCAACTTTTGTCACTGGTTACACTAGAATTGAAGTGATAGAGACTTGTATGAGTGGTCACAATATCAGCTCAAGTACAATCTAGCTTCTTCTGAATGCCAGCAACAATGACCAACACTGAATTCCAGCTATAATTCTATTCCCCAATAAGACTAGCTACATGCTCAGGGGAAGGTGAATATATTATGATTTTTCTATTATGGAAGAGAAAGTAGTTCATCTTCAGAAGCACAGATGCTTCTTTTGGGTATAAATTTGACTTTCCCGCCAATTTTAGCATCTGCCAACATGGCTATATGGAAACTTGTGGAATATTTGATACACAGGTATGGATTCCACACAGTGTAATATCTGATGATAAATCATCTTGACAGAAAGGAGGTGTGGAATGTATGTGTGTATCAACATCAGGTATTGCAATATCTAAAGGCAACTGACGTGTAGGATGCTTGAATGAAATTCTATTGGTGCAGTTGAAATGTCAGTTTGGAGGAAACACTGTGAAATAATAGGGTGCCATCCTTTAGTACCTGCTGTATTTGTTAAATTAGAGACCACTACATGATGCTTTATTTCCAAAAGGAAGGTGTAGAACCCAGTAATTGAGCCATAGTAGCTTCTTGTTCTTCTTGTCACTTCAACTTTGGGCATACTCTACAGAAGGTCACATACTGTACTAATTTTTCAAAGATTGACATCAAGTAGAATAGGGGCCATGTATAACTACTGCCTTCCAAAAGTATATGAACCATAGCAGAAGAATAATGATTGTAGAACCAGAGCCTTAGAAGCCAGTTTTTTTATTTGTAATTACTTGGAATATAAGTAGCTCCATCCCAAACTACAACATTGGACTAAATCACAAATTAGAGAGTGAAAAATATGGTGGTTGCCAAAGGGGAAAGGGAAAGAGTGTGGGAGGGTTAGATAGAGGGCATCGACCCAGTTGTGTGAATGCCGATCAGTCTTTGGCAGTAACTGCAGTGAGGCATGAGCACATAGCTAGATGTGAAGCTGTACTCCCAATGCTCGTCAATAAAATTTTATTTAAAATATAAAATAAATTATATTTATTATAATTTTATAATTATAATTAAATAATTAAAATATTTATAATTTTAAAAATATTTTAATACCATGGTTTAAAGAGCAAAAGGGATATCAAGGTTATTATTGATCTAGTATTGGTAATATTAGGTGTTAAGCTATACATAAGTAAAAGATGTCTCTTACATCCATATATTTATGCAATGACTGAGGGTACAGGTAAGAAAGATATACAAATAGCTAACATAATGCCAAGGGGAAGGAAATTTTGTGACTAAAAATAAAGCAGGAGAAAGAGGACATATCATAAAAGGTAGATTAGAGGAGCCATGCCAGACTGGACAGGCTATTAAGAAACACTGAGTAGATGAACTTTGTAGAGACTTGAGTAAGATGAAGGAACATGCTGTGTTACTTTGGGAGGAGAGGAGTGAATGAGTAGAAGAACATCAATTGCATATATCTATTGACGGGCATAAACTTGCTTAATTCAAGGAACAGCAAGCAACCACAGAAGTAAGTGGGGAAAGATGGCAGCAGAGGGAGTTGTAGAGGTAAACCTATAGGCTCAGGTTCAGAGGGTGCATTTATCCAAAATATGTTGAGAAGCCCCTAGAGGATTTTACACATGTAATATGATTTATATTTTACAAAAACTACTCTGCTGTTGTAGAAAGTGATACACAGTAGGGAAACTTAGGAGATGTTTGCTGAGTCCAGGTGAAGAGATAACGGTCAGTGGTTTGCAGTGAAGGATTAAAAGTTTACATTAGAGAGGAAGTTCCCGCTAGAATTCAATGTGACCTTTATTAGGACTGAAAAATAAGTAACTTCCTTACTGAAGAATAAGGCCTTGTTAATAATTTAGGACTCCTAAGATTTCGACATGCTAAAAACCTGATCTAGCCACTGCAAAAATTTGAGAGCACTTATATATCATTATTTTCTAGTACTTCTGTAATTAGCACCAAAAATGTGTAAGAAACTTTTTGAAGAGGTTGTGCTACCCACTGGGGGACAGTGATTCCTGAGCTACCTATGATTAAATTTGGATCTTTTTGATATCCAAGATCAGATTTGGCCCTGGACACTCTGCAGGGAGAATATCAAAACAGAGTTCTGCAGGTCATTGCTTCCATCTCTTCCTTTTCTCAACTGTGGGTCAGGAAAGCTTACGAAACAGTATGATTTGGGAACATCTCAAGCTGCAAAAGAGATAAAGGGAGCTGGTGTTGGCAGTGACACCCATAACTACAGCAGCAACTCTGAGGCCACTGCAGCGCAGCCTCCCCTGTCACGCGCCAGAAAAACACAGCTGCATAGGAGCTTTGCTGACCCATGGGAGACCTTCGAGGATGCCAGATGATTGACTTGCTGTGGTTTGAGAGGAGTTCCAAGAGAGCAAAAGTTTAGAGCACAGCTGAAAAACCACATCTTTTCTCTCAACTCATTTTAATTTCTCCTCTCCAATGAATGTGTGTCTGAATCCAGCTCTTACATAAATTATATTGCAGCAAAACAATATTGTACCAAATTCATTTTTCAGTGGCCTGGACAGCAAAGGTGATCATGAAATCATCTGTATCTTTGTTCAAATCATATTTTCCTTTACTCTATAAGCTTGGATCATTTAACTGGCCTCTCTCTGTCTGGGTTTTCCCGAGCATAAAATAGGTATAACATTGTCATCAAAACACTACAAATAAAGATGGTTGTGAGGATAAAATACAATACAGTATTTAAAACAAATACAAAGGGACCTCCCTGGTGGCGCAAGGAGTAAGCACAGTACTATGAAGCTATTCGCAGCCACTGCAGCACAAATTCGAGTCCTGGCCAGGGAGGGGACCCACATGGCACAGCAGGCATCTCCTGTCTTGTCCACTGCTCTCAGCAGTGTATTTCAGTCAATCTGCCTGTTCAACTCCCAGCTCTGTCTCTGGTGAATCCTCTCACCCCCAATACCTCTGGCCTGTACCCCAGTTCTTGTGTGCATAAATAAATACATCTTTAAAAAATATAAAAAAATAAAATGAATACACAGTCCCTTTCTTGGTCTCAAGTAGAGGCAACAGATGATGAATGTTTGTGCTCTCCCTTCTCTCTTGTGGTCATTTCAGCTGGCTGCCAGGACCATGCTTCTTGCTGGTATGGATACCAATGAGACCAAGCTTTACCTCCCAAGGGTGTGGGTGTCTACTGGCAGGATTTATTGCCTCCCTGGCTTCTAACTGAAAGGGAGCTTAGAAACTATCCAGTCCCCAACACTTATTTCAAATGAGGAAGCAGCAGACCGATGAGTGCAGGTGACTTAGCTAATGTTCTGCAGATACAAGGAGGAATCCTCCTCCTTAGTACCCAAGCATCGGGCACTGTCTGTTGGTACCAGACTGTCTCATAGCCTTCTGCTTCCTGTGGTTGTAGAAAAACAGTCTGAGACTTCCTAAACCCTACTGGAAAAGTTTCAGAGAAACACTATCTTTTCTCCATTTCACAATATTCATGGTAAGTGTGGCCTATTTACTGTGATGACTTTAAACTTAACTTCCTTGACTTATTAGAACTAAAAGTTCCGGGTGATATTTCCAAATGCTGGGAATCTACAAATATTTAGTTAAGACTCAAATGACATGCTGTTTCCAAATTTTGCTTGTGAAATGAAAAGGGATTTTGGTGATTTAGCACATCTCTTGTATTTAGAATGAAGTTTATAGCATCGTTCTCAGTACAACATAGAAACTCCACACTAGAGCAGTTCGCTTAACCCTAACACACCAGAGTTCACTTCCTCTTTAAAAAAAGTATGAGTAACAAGCCAATTCTAGCATGAACATTTAAAGGTATCTTTGTTATAATTTAAATTAATTAAAATCACATTTCATTATATATCCTGAGAGAGTATGAAAAACTCATAAACAGAGGAGTAGGGCTGGGGAACTTCAAGATCATATCTAGAGTCACAAACCCACTAGCTAATTAAAGTTTCTTGATCTGCAAAACATTCCCAATTTTAGAAACATAGTCCCTGAGTCCCTTGACTCCCAAAATACTCTTTTGGTTTCTTCCTTTTTCCATTGCACTCTTACATTTATTTAAAACAGATCTCCCATTACTCACAGAAGAAATATTCTTTCTTTCTGAATATATGTAAGGATCTTTAAATGGTGGGTACCTGTTTTTAAAAAGTACTACTGTAAAAATCATTATTAACTTAACAGTTTATTTTCATGAACACATGTTCATTTTTGTGATTTTGCATTGCCTACATTTTTTAATAAAATTACTTTTGGTTAAAAGTGAAAAACATTGAAAGTATTATTATGATATTTTATATAATTTTAAGGGTCATAAAAAGTCCATAGCATCATTAAAATTTTGGGAGGATAGGGCCCTCCCAGGTGGCGCAGTGGGTTAAGCAACGCACTATGAATCAAACCACAGCCACTGCAGCATGAGTTCGAGCCCTGCGGCTGGCTGGGGAGGGGACCCACATGGCGCAGCAGACCTCTCCTGACTCGCCCGCTGCTCCCCTGAGCAGTGTATTTCGGTTGATCTGCCTGTTCTGCTCCCCACTCTGTCTGGTGGATTCTCTCACCCCCCACACCTCTATACTGTACCCCATTGCTTGTATGCATAAATAAATAAATCTTTTAAAAAAAATTTTGGGAGGATAGGGGTAAGATGTGAAGTATGGGGAAAAAATCTTGTGAAGATTAGCAGCAATTTGCAAAGAAAACAAGAAGGCCTATTATTTGGGGCATCCAGAAAAACATTTGCATTTCCCAAGGAAGGCCATGGGAGTCACAGAATTTATACTTGAGTGCTTTGGACAGGATAGGAAACATTGTCTTTTTAAGAAGACAATTACCCAGGAGTCCATACCTGGCATGCGTCCTAGTTTTATTATGTCCACATCATAATATTAGGACAGATAGCAAAGAATTCTATGAACTTTCTGGATCTTTTAGCTTAGAAATCACCTTGCTCCCTGCTCACTGATTCCATTGCCCCATCTAGGGGTCCTTCATTTTCTATACTTAGAGGCTCATGCCTGCTCACTGTACATGCAGGTGTAAGGAAGGCCCTCTGGGGCTATTCCTAAGTGAAGCTCACAGTTTCTTGCCTATAAAGGCACTGACCCTTTCTACTCACTACTTAATGCCTCTTGGAAACCACATTTTTAAACTTAACATCTTTATCACTCATAGTCCAAACTTTGATCCTAGCTTGGATTATGAAGCTATATCCCAACTGCTCAGAATTTGAACTCACCTTCCCAAACTTGCTCAGTAGTTTTTAGTTAACTACCCCAGACAACAAAATCTCCAAGTTTTATTTTTGTTGTCATTGTTTTTAAATATATAGCTTTTCTACTTGTTCCCCTAATCCTTTCTGCCCAGTTTTGTCAGATTTTTCCCAATCCTAGTGAAACTTTACCTACACAATGCCAACCTGCTGAATTTGAAAACATTTTATTTGGCATGGTGAATAAGTGGCTGAGTGACTATCTATCAATCATATATTTAATTTGCATTTGCAAGCACTTGACATTCAAGGCTCTCAATCTTCTACCCTCCTGTAATTTCCATATTTCTATTTCTCTTCTTCCAACAACTCTCTTCTCTAGCAAGCATACTTGTGCTCATGATTCCCAGTGGGCATAGTGTCCTCACTTCAATGTCTTTCCCATGTCTTCTTTCCATACATTTTATTCTAAATATTTTCCTTCAGATTTTATTGTCAGTTGTTTACATGTATCATCTTGGGGGTACATTTTCATACCACCATATGTATGCATGTTTCACTCACCTGAAAGGTGAAGTGTAATCTTTAAAGTTGTAGTGTAATGCTTCCTTTTCAATGCAAACATCCCTAGAAGTCTTAAATTGTTCATGATGTACTTCCACAATATATGGTGGTATGTGTTGTCTTAGTTTACTCAGTGTTTTCAGTAAGTGCTACTTGCACCATTAGAAACAACTTTAACAGAAGCAATTGTCCTCACTTTTATTTTGTATTTACATTATCTACTGTCTATGTCAAGTCAAGCGCAATGAGCTCTGTTGAAAAAACAATTACCTTAATAATACATTCTCTATATGCCAAAATTATTTTCACAAAAGTGGTGACTATCTCTCAAACCTACCAATTCTAATAATTCCACATCAGCCTCATGAGAAAGGGGAGTTATTGATTGAAAGCAGAGTAGCTTCCTGTAGTGGGTAAGTACCATAAGTTTTATGGAGGAAGTCTAAACCCATGTAGAAAACTGTCACGAGTCTTTCAGCCCATCTCTCACCTAAGAGAATATTGGCTATAAGGAGATGAAATGTTTTGGACTTGGACTAGCTAATATGAAGGAAGGCCTAGTGGCCTAGTTTAAGGTTTCTTTCTTTCTTCCTTTTTCCTGTATAATAATGAAAAGTAGAAGAGTATTTGGTTTATACATTAAAATGATTAATTTGAAGAGGGTTAATAAGTAAAAATGCTACATATTCTGTCTGAAGCCAACCTTGAAAAGATTTAGAGTGGTACATGCTTTGCTGTCAGAAGTAAGCAACTGATGATGTATTGGACATTCTGTGCAGATGTAAAGACACTATATTTCCTAATTTCTGTGTGGTTTTTGTGTATAATACAATGGTTCTTTAATTCAGATTATCTTCTTACTGGACTGTATCCAAATTGTGAAATCAACTATAAGCTCCTCTTTTCAACTTGCCAGTGATGTGAAATTCTTGACATGAAAATTCCCCTGGTTTTCTCTGAGCCTCTTTAAACTCTGGGTGCACTCCACTGACAGCTTCCTAGTTGTGGTAAGTATCCACCTTTAATATCTAATGTGAAGATTTCTTGAGTTATAAAATTACATTTTCTTTGGAGCAAATATTTTAGAGTGCACTGAGATGCAGACTCATGAATTCCCCAGAACTTTCACAGGAAGTGGAGAATGCAAAGGTCATGTAAACATAGTCTTAATCATGTCTTCACTGATTAGATAAACTTAATATCAAACACATTTTATTTTTAATAGGTTGAAGATGATGTTTAGCATCATACACATGTGTATATATGTACACACACATAAAATATGTATATGTATGTGTGTGTATGTGTTATCTTGAGGGATATGGTTCAAAATAAAACTATATTTTAGCTATCTGATACTTTCTAATTCTATATTTGGGATATTCATTAAAAAAAAAGCAAGCCACTGTTTGATTGTTTTGTTTACACACTCCTCTATTTAAAATATTCTTTGTCATCTATCCATATAAAAAGGTTTGAAGAGGGGAGTTGGATTTAAACTGTAGCATATAGCTGAATAGTTTTCATTGTGACATTAATACTTAAATTTTATTAATACTTACAATTATGCATCCATGTGATATTTGTGTACATAAAACAATTTTGAAAATGTATCATATAGGGCTCTCCCTGGTAGTGCAAGGGGTTAAACATTGCACCATGAAGCATCTGTAGCCATTACAGCACAATGTTGATCCCGGCCAGGGAGGGGACCCATATGGCAGAGCAGACCTCTTCTGCTTTGTCCACTCCTCCCCTCAGCAGTATATTTCAGTTACTCTGCCTGTTCTGTTCCCTACTCTGTTTCTGGTGAATCTTGTCACTCCTGCCCTCATGCTTCTGGTTTGTACCCCAGTTCTTGTATGCAGAAATAAAAAATCTTAAAAAAAAAAAGAAAGCGCATTATATAGAATTATCCTTGATTAAAATTCTATGAAATCACAGGGCAATTTATATTGAATTGTGACCATGGTTTAAAATAATTTATTGTTATCCTTTCCAATGATTATGAATTATACATTTGAATTATGCATTTTTGTTCTTATTAATTTCATTCACAATGTACCATACACTGTTAGACATCAAGAATACTAAAGAAGATAAAACATGGATCCTGCCTTTGAGGAATTTATAGTTTAATGAAATAAACATAAAGGATACAAGTATAGCTGGTATGATAGAAACTTAAGTAAAATGCAGTTACTAAACAATCTCAACAGTTCATCATGTAAATGATAAAGTGGAAATGAAGTCCAATGAATTGCTAGATTCCAGATGCAAAGTTGGAAATCTGGCCAGTTCCTTTTAGAAAATAGTTTCATCACTTTTAGTAAGTGTATAACGTGTCCAGGCTGTGTTGGCATCCCCCCCAAATCTGAGGCTTGGTTTAACACTGAAATACATTACTTCCAGTTGAATGTAATTAACAAAGATTTACTCT
The DNA here is from genome assembly GCA_019455555.1 of Galemys pyrenaicus. Classification (NCBI taxonomy): domain Eukaryota; kingdom Metazoa; phylum Chordata; class Mammalia; order Eulipotyphla; family Talpidae; genus Galemys; species Galemys pyrenaicus. The sequence goes on from JAGFMF010011568.1 coordinate 4,857,760, forward strand.
CTACACAAGTTATACTAAATATCTTCATTGCATTCAATTCTATTATTCACAGCACTTAGATTCAGTTAATTTTTTGTAAGGTCTGAATTGTCACATCCATAATTCCTGCTCCTGGGTGAACTAATAAATTAGGTTCCTACAGCTTCTGGCAACTGATACGCAGCTCGGTCATAGGTGTGTTTCTGTTTATGGATATCTTATTTAGTTTAAAAATTAATTTAATATATTTTGAATGATTTAAATCCAGGGGCATTGGAGGGCATTTGTATTATACAGGTTACTTTGCAACGTTTGGAAAAATAAACTAGATTCATCAGCACTGGAGATCTGTTCTAGATAACCTTATTTTTTTCATCTAACACTTAATAGATATTTTAAAAATTCTACTATAGCCTCTTGAGCTGCAGAAACTGCTGTTCCTGAAAGCTTAACATATTCAATGTTGTATCATCTTTTCAAAGTGGAAATCAGTTTATGTCAGTCAAAGTGGACTTCATATTTCCTGACACTGGAAAATGTGACGAAGTTCTCTGGTTCTCAACTTTACAATAATGCTGTTCAGTACATGTTTTTTATATCAGTTATCACTTTATGAACCCACAAATTTTGGTCTCTTTCTCATCTCTTTTTAGGTACATTCTATGCCACATTCCTTTGTACCTTTATCACACACTATAGATGTTACTTTAGCACTTTCCAGGACAGCCTTAAATGTAAATCAGCAAATTTCCTCTTTCTTTCTCTGGATCTATATTTTTTTTTTTTTTGCAATGTACATGGGTACATTTTTACATTTAAGAAAATTGACAGAATTTCAGCACTACATTTGGGGGCCATTTTAAACAGCAAAATCACCAAGAGATGGCACAAAATGTGAAAAGGTGACATTGAATAGACCATAAAAAGCTCTTTCAGTTTGAGAACTTAAGTAAGGCAGAGAGGCAATTTATCAACCTCTCTTGCAAAGGTACCTCAAAAATTGTATCTTTTTTGTGCATGTCTATGAGTGATCATGAACATACTTCAATTATTAATTTTGGGTTTACAGATAGATTTTAGGATGTAGAAGACTTCACAGATAAGGGATCTGTAAATAATAAATAAGGATCATGGTATATGGAAGCACTGCCTTTTCAATTTCCTTCCTATCCCTTGGTTGTAATAGTGGTCTCCAAGACTTGAACCACTACTAACTACAGCATCATAAAGATTAGTTTAAGGGGAATTTTCTCAAGATTATGTTGTATGATAACCATTCCTTTGACAAAAATACACTAATATTTACTAGAGGCCTTATTGTTACAAATAGACCAGAGGTAAGAATATAGATATTTATAGCTTGTGATGTTTTTTGTAATATCTTACCTATGTAGACAAACAATTGCATTTTCATATAAGCAAGTATGTCACAACCTGGTTGTTCAGATTTAAAACTGGAATCCATGTAGTTTCTAAACTATATACAATGGTCCTTATCATCATAAATTCTGTATTCACACATTCTCCTACTTCTTAAAATCTATTTGTATCTGGCAAACTTTTCCTTGGTCTTTGAAGAAATGTTACCTATAATCAGGTTACAGATCTATCTCTGAATAAAGACCAACCAAGTTAAAAATAGTTTAAAATTTTACTTCTCAGTCAATTATGGGTCTTTGTTGTGAATCACTTTTCTAATGAGAAATTTGTTCCACGTGCTCTTCATCTACCATGGAAGCAACACTGATATCATTCTACTCTCTTTTAGGAGTGACATCTAATCCTCTTCTTCCCCAAATTCTATCTGCTATGAGTTCTCCCAGATGTCTTTGTTGTGGGTCTTTTGATTCTACAGTCCTCTTAACTTGAAATATAGACAATATGATTTCAAGAGGGAAGGGCTATCATAGACAAATAATTGTCAAATCCATGAAATTTGACTGACGTGGAAGAGATTTGGATAGATTTCATTCAAAGATTGAACTGCAATAATTAGTCTGAAATCCTGCTGGTGTCAAGGTGTAATATTTGATTGTGGCAGAAAAAGAGATGTGATGCAAGAAACTGAACAAAGTACAGTTGGAAAGGGGAGATGTTGTCCTCAGTTCTAAGAAGGATAACCATAATTAGTAGGGAAGCCTACAGAAGTTCAAAAAAGAGCAATGAGACTTCTGGCCTCATGGTGGAATAAGAAAAGGTGAGTGTGTGAGCAAAACCACATAAATAATGGACAAACTATAATGATTGATTTTAAAGAATAGGTAAAAGCAAAAGACAGGGATATATCATGTTATAAGAAAAAAGAAGCAAAGAATCAAAGTGAAAGAGGTCATAAAAAACTGATACCAAGACATTTCACGTGCATTTCAGAGTATAGGACCTTGTGACTGGAGGTGGTTTTTAGTAACAGAACACCGGAGAAATGGTTGTGAACACCAATAAAGAAGGGAAACAATCTAATCTGAGAGTCATACATAAATAAAAAAAAAAAAATCAAAGGATTTTCAGTCCTCATACCCTAGAAAAAAATTCTGAACAATTATACATAGAAAATGCAAACAAATTTAACTATTTACCTGGAACCTATATTAGGGAAAAAGCATCTGAAGAATCAAAATACTAGTTCTGAATCATTGCTAATGTAGGGTCTAAATTTGTACTACCTGGGTGGTTCAGGTAACATGATCTGAGAAATTAATCTTAAACCTAGTCCAAAATCATGAAATCCTTTAGGTCCCCAGAAAAGGTAAGCCATAAACCATCATTTCATAACTGTAGGCATTTTGGAATCCAGATTTTTAAAACCAACTTAAAAATCAGGCCACTCTGAGAGATTACAGAACTCACAAGAAAATCACCATGAGGAAGAGTCAGCAGATGAGCTAATCTTACAAAATTTAAAATGTTAGTACAATAGCAAAGAGATTATAAGATAAATGTGCTTTAAATAAAGCTATTTCAAAAAGAAAAAAGATATAAGTACAAACAACTCACATACATTGCTATTTTATTCTAGAATCACAATTTGTATTGAATGCTTGCAAACAAGAAAAGGATCCAAACTGTCTTGTGTGCAGAGACCTAAGAGTAAAAGTTGAGAAAGTGAAATTTGTTTGGATATGTGATAAGTCTTTGGGGTTTAGTTTTGTGTCAAAAGTGTCTATCCAAAAACTGTAATGAAAAATATTGCTGTACCAGGAAAGAAGAGAAATCCAGTCAGGAAATGAAAGAAAATTTTTCTAAGTTCAAACAGCAAAAACAAAGTGAGAAAGACAACTATAGGTTAGTATCTGTGTCTAAAAGGAACGTTTTAGAAATATAAACTGTGGAACTTGTTCTTCTCCATGAGAAGTTCAATAGTTTAAGACCTCATTACAAGTTCACAGCAACAATAATGGAAGTGAAATACTGCTACTACAGATCATATTTTCATGATAAATGGTAAATTAGTATTGACCATTTAATAAGATTCTATTAAACTTCTGCCACATGCCATTGTTGTACATATTTATCTTGTTCACTTACTTGTCCATACTTATTCACTGTCGTGCAGTTTCTGCTTTGGAGAAACAGATTTTTGTATACAAGCTCAGATTATATTGTTTTTGTTGTTTATTAGAAAATGTGCTTTAATTTACATATAAAACTAGGTGTTCTAGAGACATTAGGGAAAATATACCTGAGATTTCTTTCAGTTCTATGATGACTATGGCTGACCACCCTTGTATTTCTTTGGTTGGGAAAACTACTATGATTTTCTTGAAAGGAGGCTTGTGATACACATAAAGGCGATCAGGGTAAGGGTAGAATAATAATGAAATCTACAAGTAAAAACCTTTTGACAAGATAACTACATATGCCAGGCAGACCTTTACATATGCTTTTAAAATATCAGCTTACTTAGCTCTCCCCATAATTCTATTAACTTATTGTGAACAGTAATTTTATTCTACTGGTGAGGAAAGTAAGGTACTTGCTTAATTTTCTCAAGGTCACAGATGTAGGAAGTGGGGGAAGCAAGGATTCAACTACCAGCAGACCAGCTCCAAAATCTACATGAGCGATCTCTTGAGAATGTTATAATTAGGAAAATGGTTTCATTCTTTACTCTGACATAAATATTAGGTAAATCAGATAAGTTTAATTACTCAAAATGTATCAGGCACAAACTTTGTGTCAAAAACTGACAGACACTATAAAATGCAATACAGAGACAATTAGTACCTTTAATGGTAGAAACTATTTAAGCTTCAGTTGTACATAGCTGCTAATTCTCTCATGTATTTGGAATAAGACTTTTTCAGGAATAATTTCTAAAAATTATTAGATCCAGTTCAGTTCAATTTAATGCATCTTCTACACATATCAAACTCTAGGCAGTGTTAAACAATACAGCCCTAGCCTTCAGGAATGTTATCCTCAGCAGAAGAGACAGGTTGTAAATAAATAACTCCAAGAGAAGATGATGTATTGCAATGAAGGGAGATTAAAAGTGCCATGAGAATAAAGTGCTTATCACATTGTTGTGAAAATTAAGATAGAAAGCTGTGAAAATAATTAGTTCTAAAGAAGTGTGTGTGTGTGTGTGTGTGTGTGTGTGTGTGTGTGTGTAGAGAGAGAGAGAGAGACAGACAGACAGACATATTTATGTAAAGCAGAAAAGGGGTGGAGGGTAGAGCAGGGAGAAGGAGAAAAATGGTTAATGGAGATTTTGGCAAGTGTAACAACATGGACAAAGAAAAAGCCAAGGAGGAACTTGATTTAGGACCAAGGCATGTGAAAGCACTCTTGCCCAAGATAGTTAAAGATGGCTGAAGTGAAGAGAATGAAAAGTTTTGAGAAGAGAACATGTTCAGATTATGATATATCTTAAGTAACTAATTCTGGTATGAATTAACTGCTAAATTGAAGAAAAAAAGAGACTGAAGAAAGGAGAACATTAGGAAAATAAATACCAGTAGTTCTTCAAAATTCCAATTTTACCATCTAATTTTCTTTTCTATGAGTTTTCCTTAATCATATAAAAACAGAATAAATCAAACTGAAGAATATGATCTTTGGTAATGCCTTCAAGAGACATTTAATCTGGATTTGGATTTTGTCCACATATAATCAGATATTGACATATAAATATTTATGATCATGGACCTTTATTAGAGGAAACAAATTTTTTAGTGTGCCTAGGTTCAAATCTTGACTAACCACTAAGTGAACTTTATGACATTTGGGAAGTGTCTTAACTCTAAGCCTTAGGTTTCATACATGAAATTCTGGGAAAATAATAGAGACTGTCTTATAAATTAGTTTGAGGATTAAACTGCTTAGGACAGGATTGGCACATAGTAACCATTTTATAAGCCTTTGCTATAATTATGACTAAGAGAAGTTTTAAAAGATGATTTACATTTACTTTTATTAATAATTTAGGAAAAGAACTATTATTAGGGGAAAGACATTTTTACCAGTCAGAGTATATTAATAAAAGATGCAAAAATCCTTATATACTCATAAATACTAAAACACTACAAGTGTAGTAATGGATCATGTTATTTTCTGAATATCACATTTGGGTATATCTTTCCTATTTACTTACCTAACCAATGTGTACAAGGACAAGTTGTTGTGTATGGCTCAAAACTCATATATGTCTAAATGAATGCGACATCACCCAGAAGCTAGACTTTAGTTATATTTTTTAGAGGTTTTTATTTACAATTTAGAAGACAATATATGAGGGGAAAAAAAGACTAAACTGACTCAAATGAATTCTATTCCCCTCTATGTTCTACTTAGTCTATAATTTATCTTCACTATACTTTGGGAATCATTCAAGTCCTACATACTCATATCCCCTTGAAAAGTTTTCTCATAATATCCATTCTTTGTAGTTATCATTTGATATGATACTAAGTATATGTGGGTATTTTAAATTATTACACACTGGAGCAATTTTGCTCTTTGATGGCTTAATTTTATTCTTATTGTCTAAGTCTATTTCCATGACTCTTAATCTCAGAAGCAGTTAAAATGCAATGATTTAAAAATGATATATTTTTTGAAGTGTTCAGAGTATTCTCTTCCACGTCTCTCATTTTGAAAGATTGGAATAGAATCCAATGGCAGGAACTCAGTCAGAAGTTGGTATCTTGCCTGTGACTCTGTGGATCTATTAAATAACTTTTGAGGAAAAACAGATTCTAACTATATAAAATACAATGAAGGAGTAGATTGAGAAAATGGTATTCTTGGTTTGGTAAAAATCCCTGAGCATTGGCTCTTGTCTATAAGTGGGCTGAAAACAATAAAGGACTGGAACATTCCCTGGTCCTGTAGGCATTTCTAATCTTTCAAACCACTACTGGAGACAAAGAATGAGGACAAACACAGTGTACCTACACAAAGCTCTCTCAGGTTGCTTCACTGACCAATACAGTCTGTGAATTTGTATAAAATATTTTTCCACTATCACATTTATGATGAATATGGTTTTGTAGACTGTACGCACCATATAATGAAGTGCTGCTCTACTAGGCCAATCTGTCTTCTCTTTTTGGAGACTGGGAACACATTATGACATACCTTCTTGAATGGAAAATCAGGAATCTAGAGAACCCAGAGAGTATTTCTCTAACTTTTTTGTGACTTCATTCCTTGGCTACTTCTACTTCCATGGCAAAAGGTAATAATTTTGCCTTGAACTGTTGTATATATTTTGCAATGGGTATGTATGAACAGATGTTTTATTTCTACCACTTCCATGATGTTCTAAAGGATATGTGTGTATACATATATGTGTGTATTTATATATAATGTTCCTCTGGGGAGAGTATAACTGTTTTACCATTTGGGGATGGAAAGAAAGAACAGGTTTAATGAAGTTTACATTGCAAAACTGATGGGGCAACTTATTTTTTTTATTAATTATAAAACTTGGGAAAATAATATTTTTTAACTTTATATACTAATTGGATGTCATTTTCAAAGATTTTGCATTTTTGATAGCTACAAATACATAAAATTTATACACATGGAAAAGAGAAAGAATACAAAAAAGTTAATGAATTTACATAATATATTGAAAGGTTTAGCAGAATAAGTGCATAGCAAGATGATTTCAAGTTTCAGCATATCTTTATCATAATCATGAAAATCCCAAATGAAAAAAACATGTTTGTTGATTATTTTAATGACTGAAAGCTCTGTAAATTGCATTAAGGACATAAGAAACCTATCACTACTCTGGAAGGTGGAAGAAGGGAATGGATTTTTCTACTTTTTATTGTCAAGTAAAAACATAATAGTGTCTTTTTAGCTGAAGCAGAATTCTGATGAAAGCCAGTTATTAAGTAATTTTCAAAATAAATGACTGCCCAACTAGTGAAAAATGTCTCAAACTAATTACCAAGTTAGATATCATGAAGTAAACATGGTATTAAGTAAGTATTTAGGTTATTTTTGCAGTAGCTTTACCATGCATTATGTTTTTGTCTCAAAGAATCCATATACAACTCATTGCAGTGCATGTTCTTCCTATCCCGCCTGGAATTTATAAGTTAAAATGGAAGCCAGTTAGTTTCTCTTTTTAATTAGATCAACATATCCTAGTGTAAGGTCAGCTTGACATTTTACTTTGTTGAAACAATCTTGTCAAATGATGCTTATAGTGCAGTAAAAGGTGATTGTTTTATTTTGGGTGTAAAAATATCATTTTTAAAACACTCTCACAAATAAACATCTGATCATTTTTAGTGGTATTTAGAAGTAATACCTTATACCAAACAAGTGGCTTAGTCCCTATGCCTTCTTTGTAGTTAATTAAATCATTAAATGAAATTCAAGGCTATGATTAGAATTTTTTTTACCAGCAAATACTATTTCTCAGAGCCAAGTAATATAGGAACAGCTGAAGAGGAAATTCTTTTTCAAAGTTAAAATATAATTTTTTTCTCTCCCTGAAAAATTCAGCATCTGAGAATGTTATAATAATAGATTTTGCAACCATAAACTAATCTTAAATGTTATATTCTACTGGCTTGGCTAAAATGTCATAAGAACACATCCTGAAAATGTAATGTTAAAGATAAATATGTCAACTTATAATGTCAAGTATTAAAGTCAAGTTTTAAACTTAGCAGAAACAAATAAGAGTTCACCAACAGGAAGAGTTATGTTGTGTTTTGAGAGCCTTAAACTAATTTAGCCTGAGTTTTTGTCTTAGAAAGGACAGCTAATGTCAAATTTAGTGTGAGAAAAGTTTTTTCCCACAGTCTCAAAGAAAAGGCCATCACAAGTTAGTGCTAATAATTTGATATTTCTTTAGGAATATAGCAAATGTAGTTTTAGAAGCATAAGTAGATAAAGAGAGCTCAGAGTCTGTAAAGTCTTTGCTGTTAATTATAATCCACCATGCCATCATGGGACTTGAGATGCTAGTTTTACAATCTGAAAGATTGCAAAGAAGGGGCAAAAATTTATCTAGCACTATATTTACTATCTCCAGATATGAGAAAACTTTTCCCTGCCAAATTATTCACTATTCACAACGTTAATGAAGTTCCATGAAGGATTCTAGATATCTGCTATACATATTTTTAAAATATAAACAATCATTGTTTATCGATTCTGTATTTGTTAATTTACCTGATAATTAAAATTGATTTATAACCTCCATATCAATAGCTATGGAACTTTTATGGTCATCGTGGACTTGTACATGTGCAGAGTGGCAAAAATTTGAATTTCCTGATCCATGTTTCTAGTCTTTGCTGAATGTGCAATGCTCTGCCTTCTTGTTCAGTTTTTACATGATAGAAAGCATCCTTTTAGCAGCCTTTTTAGTGCTGTTCTTCTCATTCTTGTGCTTTTTTTTTTTTTTTTTTTGTGGTTTCTCTGTTTACAATGACCTTCAACTATAGCAAAGTGCTGTTTTAGTGCTACAAAGTGCAAGAAGGCCATGATATACCTTGGGGAGAAAACACATATTCAATAAACTTTTTTTCAGAAGTGTGTGATAGGGCTGTTGGCTATGAGTTCAATATTAATAAATCAACACCATATATTAATTGTTTGTGACAACTTTAGGACATAAATGCCACAAAAAAGCAAGAATTGGTTTTAGCACTTTTTTTGGCCATAAGTTATTCACAAACATGAAACAAAAACATATTTTACATCATGATAAAATGAACCAAAGTTTTTGCATGAAAACAATCATAATTACATAGACAAATTAAATTTAGTAAAGTATATAGAACTACAATTGAGAAATAGGCTATCATTTTTAGCTTACATTGAGATACTTTATAAACAGGTCACTGTCACTAAGTTTAATTCACAGAGACCTTTAATCCAAATATTATATAAATGTGATGTAATTAATACCTTCATTAATATCTGTCTTAATTTTTAAAGACTTACCAAATTTTAATACATTGTCAATAGACTTTAAATTGTGTACTATTTTACAAAGATAAATTTTCCATTAGTAAGTTTAAAAAACACAGTTTTCAATGAAGGGAACTTAGTAATGCTCACTATTGACTCACAGGAGTGTTTTTCACCTTATCTTATGTGAATTTCATACCCTAGGACTATGTCTAACCCAGCTATCACATCAACACATTCTCTAAACTTATTAAATTTTGAGAGACACACAGAGTTCTTGAAGAGTTCGTCTGAAAGTAAGTAGATCTAAAAGTTCTTTTCTGATTTTTTAGCTCTTTTCAATATTTATGTACTGTGGTTAAAGTGTCTAAGCCATTTCAACAAGCAATTGATTGTATTTTTGTGGAATTTTTTAAGACATGAGTCCTGATTGCAGACACAAAGGAAAATACTAGATTGTTAGCAAATGAAGATGCTAGCTAGCAGCAGCATCCTTTTGTTATCTACTATGAACAATACACAAATAAGCCAATGAATACTTTCCTCTTGGCTGAAAGGACTTGAGTTTAACAGACACAATTTTCGTAATATGTAGCAGCTGAAAAAACTTTCAGTTAAAGCTGACTTTTCTTTATTTGGCAAGAAAGAGTGTCCCTAAGAGTATCTCAGATTCACCTGCATAATCCCCTAAAATGGCAACTTTACACAGTAGATATTTAGCTGGCTCCAAAGAAGAAAAGAGTTGCCATGTTGTATTACAAATCACATTAAATAAGGAAATTAAATATCCAACTATGAATCTCATTAGAAGAAATATATTTTTAATACATAGTTATTAAAAGACATTTATTTAGAAATTAGTATCCTTGACTAGTTTAGCAAATCTAAAATTAAAATACACTAACATCAAAGTAATACCAATTAGTATTTGCTGTAAAGCATTTAGATGAACAGATCTGTAAGTAAAAGTCAAAATCCTTGCATTAACTAAGATTAATGACTCTGCCTTTTAATTTTGAAGTGAGCTACTACATACATGAGTTCCTAGATGTTTTTGGTCAGAATATGTTGGGAAAGATTCTAAGTTAGATTTTTTTAAAACTATTCCAAATATGTACTCCAGTTATCTTCATCTGGCTTACCCCAGGAACCTTTGATTATAAAATAAATGTTTATCAATATTTTAGAAATATTGATTGTTATGGAGATTCTTCAATTCCATACTAAGGCTGAGAAATGTTTCTAGAAAGACTTGTGAGATTACACTAAACTGACTGTTACAGTTATGGTCCTTCTGATCTTACCAAGACTTCTCTGGCCTCATAATATTTTTCAATACCCATCTCTTTTGCATCCCTCTTTCTCTCAAGAGTAAGCAAAAGCCCTTATTGCAGGTATGTTGAGTAAGTGTCTCAGCCCTTCACTCACTTTCACTTTACTTTTTCAAAACCTCTCTCCAATAATATTTCATTGTCTCATTGAAACTTCCAACCTGTCTACTGACAGCATTCTGTCTCAAAAATATGCTGGTCTTTTAACATGATTCTTTCTGTTCAACAGGGAACTTATTAACACGAGTATTTAATGTTACACTCTTTACAATCAAACTGTATTTACTTCCACTCTGTTGAAATTTCTTTCTGGAGAAAAAAATGTTTACCAATAACTGCCTGACATCAAAGAAGAAGCAACCTAGATTAAGAATACATGCTCTAAGTTACCCTGTGTTTTATCTGTGTCACTTTCCACAATATTTTGGGTAAGTTTCTGTGTAGTGTAATTTCCCAATCTGCAAAATGGAGCGCAAAATCATACCTATTTCATGGGATAGATATGAGTATTAAATCAAACAATATTTGTGAAATATTTAAAAGAGTGCTTCAGCACTTTAAATTTTTTTTCCATTTATTTATGCATATAAGAACTGAGGTATAGGCTTGAAGTGTGGGGGTGAGAGGCTTCACCAGAGACAGTGTGGGGAGCAGAACAGACAAATCTACTGAAACACATTGCGGAGGGGAGCAGCGGGCCAGACAGGAGAGGACTGCTGCACCATGTGCATTAGCTCCCTGGCAAGAAAGGAAATCATGCCACAATGGCTGGCCATAGCTTGATAGCACTGAAACTTCAACCCCTGCACCACCAGCGAGGCCCCAGTGCTCAGCACTTTAAACTGTCAAGTGAAAAAAAAATCCAAAAACATGTTTTCTTCATTTGTTTCCCCTTCTGTCTCTTAGGACCTTTGTTATATTGATTACCACAGTAGAAAATCTTCACCCTTAGTGAAATTGTGTAGCTAGGCAAGTGAACTACTAGAAACAACAGAAGATCTAGGAGGCTGAGAATGTTTGGTTGTCAAATTACTGTTTAATTGACATTTCTGATTTGTAGACCAGCTTAGATACCAGAATTTTGAGAGTTTAGAGATATAAAAATAATTTTCGTTTCAATGAGGAAAATAGTGATTAAGGTGGAGAGAGATGAATTAGCATTAAAGGGCCTACAAACTCTGAAGCTATTGTTAGCATGGTTTTCAGCACTGGATGATAATAGGTCATGAAAGCATGAGAGAAACCCATATGCTAAGCTTCCCTGGGAAAATCCCTGGAAATAAATAGAAAAGGAAGGGGAGGTGCTACATTTAGTACACTTTTAATTATTTTAATTGTTTAAGAGCTAATATTTCTTAAATTATTTGAATTTCTTTATTTGAGACAATGTATCTCTTAGTCACTGAAATTTTTATTAACAACTTCACCACAAACTAGGCAAAATAAGTAAATATTAAATCACTCTACGTTTATATTTGTTTATAAGTCTACTTATTTGTGTGGTTATTACATGTGTGTTGGGGGATCCTATACATTCAATGCATAAGGAATGATGTCAACCAATGTTACCTCAATTTAAAAAAAAAAATCAGGCGAGAGAATGAAGGGGAATTATATGTCTAAAAGTATTTTTTAAGTAACACATTTGAATTATCTGCCAATTTTATTAGCAATTGCTATCTTAGAGTTGGCTGTTCTTCATTCTCATAATGTTCTGGCATGGTATGTTGTGATCACTTATTCTACTTTTTGAGACAACCAAACAGAGAAGTGAAGGAGTCTGAATGAGGTCAGCCAGGGGATCCACAGCTGAATCAGCATGAGAACTAACAGTTCCTAACTCCCATTCTAACCTCGACATCTTCTAAATCACAACCCCCAAAGGAAAATAACTGTGAACAGGTTTCCAGCAACTAAAACTGTCTTCCAAAGTTGAAGTACTCTCATTTTTTAAAAAAAAATTCAAACACTTTTTTTTTTTTTGGATCTTTACAATGATGTTTATATATTTACAGTTATCTGCTGCTGAAACAGCAGTAGAATAGTCTTTGAAGTGATGGGTTATGTGTATATTGGCAGAGTTGAAGATAAACAATGCCAAAAGCCTCTTAAAAAGATTAAACTGTTAACCACAAATACATGGTTTCTGTTGCGAAGATATATTTGTCGCTGACCATATTAGCCATTGTAGTTAATATTGGCTCTGGGAAAAATCACACTTTGGTGATGGGCCAATATGCAGTATTTGAAGAACTACAGTTGAATTTATAGGATGGATATAGTTGACACTGCAGATTTTCTCAACATCAAACAGTTAACGAAAAAGTCACAAAATGTTCTGCTGACTCTAGCCTTTAAGTTTCTTTTTGATATTTTTAAGAATTTAAACTCTCAGATGCACTGTCTCCCAGTATTTTGTTCATCTGTTTCCCTGTCTTAGTTCATGCACTCAAATGTAATATTCATGAAATATGTTTCTTATGGGCCATCATTATGTTTGAAGACTTTTCATGTAGTCACCTGAAATAAGACAATGGGAATAGGTATAGAGGTGGACAGAGTAGAGTGATGCCATATGGTAACTGGCATTCAGTAATGATCTACCATGTGGCTGCGTACTGGGCTAAGCCCTTATTTCATCTCAACCCTAATTAGTTGTACTGAATTCATTTCTGACACTAATCACCCAGAGTCAGCATAGGCCCTGCAAACTAAAGGCACAGTCCTAAAAAGACTGCCTTATTTCTGACATCAGTCACACACTGGGAATCACCAGGGCACCTGTATTTTTGATAGACAGGCTATATTTTAGAGGTTCCCCAACCACCTTGGGTTCAATAATTTGCTAGACTGATACAAAATTCAGGAAAATATAATACTATAATTACAGTTTCATTATGAATATTGCAAATCAGGAGTACCTGCTAAATAAACAGACTCCTAGGATTAGGTCTGGAAGGAAATGCAAAGACTGTACCCTGCCCTTGTGGAAGCAGGGCATAGGACCTCCTGGCACACCAATGTTTTTGTCAACCCAGGATTTTCAAGACTTGGTTAGAGCTTCCAAAAGTAGTTGGCTTTTATATGGCTCCTTATTCTTCTTCATATAGAGCCTCGGGGAATCACAGGAGTGACTCCCACTCCTCACTGGAGCTAGGATACAGGCAAGGCATCTGTGTCAGGATAATTCCTTCTTTGGGACAGCTGTTTTGATAGGATCCACTATTTATCCAAAAACAGCTTTTTTATGGATGTGATAATGACAGTAATGATAATAATTACTGAGATCTGTGAGTGGTTCTTGTAAACTCCTTCACTTAATTTTCACAATGACCCAATCATAGGAGAACACTTTTGGCTCATTGTTAGCAATGGAGAAAGTGAGTCCATGGGTGGTTAAGCCATTTGTCTCAAGTCATGTAATGATGAACAGTATCAAAACATTAACCTAGGTCTGGTCAGCAGTCATGTTCTTATTAGAACACTCACAGGAAGAACTGCTATAACAGCAAACCAATTTTTGTTTAGGCACCGTGTTGCTTTCACTCTTGGTTCTTTCCTTTGAAAGTCACCTTGTAACCTCCAGTCCTTTGGGGAAAAATTAAAAAAAAAAGTGATTTGCCTCTCTCCAAAATGCCAAAAAAAATGTCAGCCCAACCTTCTGAACAATTTGTCTAATGTTTAGATAATCTGATATAGCATCCACAGAGTGACACTACAAAGAAAAACAATAAAATGGGAACTATATCATAAATATTGACTCTTCTATAGTCAGGGCCTGCTGACTTTTATATAAAGCTATTCATTGAACTAAATTTATTGCTAACCATATAGCAAAGCTTTATTCTAGTTTCATCTTTTGGATTGTTGAAATGGTGATGGCTCATGGACTCAACCTTTTCTGGTAAGACTCTTAAAATGCAACACCAGTGGTTTCACTTATATGTAGAATCTTGAGAAACTAAACAAAGGGTCAAACAAAAACAAACTCTAAGACTGATCCTTGAAAGCAGACAGTATATATGAGACTCAGGATGGGAGGAGGAGGGAGAGATGGAGAGGAGAACACGGGCTATTCTGTATTACATTGGATGAAGTATAGCAATAGATTTTTATCAAAGAGAAGTGGGCTAACAAGGTAATGTGAATTCTAATTTCTAATCTGTCCCTGACTAGATACATTGCCCTAATTAAATATTTTTACCTCTCTAGATATAATGTGTGAAGTCCAGATATGCAGGAAATTTTATTTATGTTCACACACACATTTATTCATATATATATGTATATATGTATTTGAACATTTGTTCCATTTATTCTTTAGAATTCATTTCTATATTTGTTTCTCAGAAATTCTATTGTTATATCAGGAAACAATACTGCTATTAATAGTTTACATGGACATTTTTCAAAATAGTATGACATTGCAGAAGAGTCATTGTATATATTTTAAAAGCATCTAATTCCCTCTCATATTTTTTCTAAGTCAGCAGTCATTGCTTTCTCCATGGTCTGGGAAAAATGCTCTGAATATGTAACTTAACAGTGACTCAAGCATTCAATTCAGCTCAGATGGTATTCATTCTTCGATAGACAAAAGCAAAAGAAAAAGCTATTCTTTGGCTACACAAGACAATCTTCTTATTATTCCAATCTCTACAGATAGTTTGAAAAGTACAGCATATTTGGAATTGCTTTCCTCAGGGGGAAAAAAAAAATTAAGGCTGGACAAAGTAGCCCACACCATTCTAAAAAAGGACTCAGCTGATATGTAGCAGGCCAGGAAGCAAAAGCAGAGGAGGCCAAGGGAAAGGTTAGCAAGTAAGAGAGCCGAGGAATCCAGGTCTCCTACAGGCATGTCCTGACTTCAGAAGCCCTTTCAGGACACAGACACAACTCTGCCAGAAGATGATCTTACGTAAGACCTCCTCTCCTTACTCTTTCCTGGTGCTTTCCTTTGTTCCCCTGGGTCTATGACTTTTCTGTGCCACCACCATCATCACTCTCATTAGAACCAAATGTACATCTTAAATAAAAACAGTCTTTATATACCTAATTACAGTTTCTCAATGTCATTTCTTTATATTACTTAATAAGTAATAGTAAGATAATTGAAAAGATATTTATTGAATATTTATTATGTGGCATACATAGCACTCAACACTTCATTATCTCATATAATCCTTACAGTGATCCTCTAAGGAGATTAGTCTGTTCTCAATTTGTAGGTAAAGGGACAGAGATGTGGATAGGCAAGATTATATAGCAAATGATTAGCAAAGCAGAAGAAGCCAGGATTACCTATGTTATTTTACTAAATATTTGCTTAGTTGAATAAAGTGTAAATTATGTGATAACAAATTGCTTACAAGCATAAACAGATACATTCAGTGATGGGGGCCACCTAACTATGCCATGAGGTAAAAGCCCATCATAGGGGAACTACCCTGAAAAATCAGAGGTTCCACAGCTGACCCTCCTCGGACTCCCTTTTGTTTTGGCTGATTTAATAATTAAAGTTTTAAAAGTTACAAAAAATGTGCTTTCTGGAATATCATCCATGGGGGAGGTTGTATGATTGGCTCTTTTATTAAACGAAGTAATTAGTTGTTACGCATTTTGATGATATACTGCCAAATGGCTGATATTATAAAACAAATTCAAAAACTATATTATTAGGAAAATTTTTTAAACTCAAACATTTTACTATAGACTTGACAAGCCTTGGGGAAATCTAAGAGAGACCTATGAGACTGGGCCATATCTTGCATATCTGCCTTTGCTAAAGGTGGTTCCTGCATTACTCTTTGTTAATTAAATTTATGGCTTTGCATTTTCTAAAGGTGGGTTCTGCATTTCCTCAGGTGACATTAAGTTGCAGGACCCCTCCTCCCTTCCCCTTTTGTTAATTTGATTTAGTACAAGAAGATAACTCTGGCAGCGTACATTATTAATTGAAAGACAAGCAAACAAGTGGTTCTTACTGAGTCAAATGCAAGGGTACAGATACTATTCAGATGTTGATTTGGGTACCTCCCTCTTCCTGCAGGCCTGCAGTAATAGTCATTGTTAACTCCTTGGTCATGTAATCCCGCCCCTTTCTCCTTAAAGTATAAAGATCTGCTGAGACCTTTTCAGTGAGGACTCAAACCAAACCCCAACTTGAGTTTTGTAATCCTGAACCCCCCTCATTCGCTGACTTCTGTTCCATCCTTTGGGGACCTGGATTTCTGTCATAGCTGGTCTTCAGCAATTCACCACAATAGCATATACTGAATGCTGCCGGATGCTAAATTATAGGAAGAGGACACAGAGAGCAACAAGTATGTATGATGAAACTCTTCAGCAGCAGGGGATGCTGTCTTCAATGATCTATTAACTTCTTTCAAGTCAGCAATCCTTTTTGAAAACCTATAATACACCAGACGTGGTACTAGACATCATGGCATATATAAAAGTAAGTATCAGTCTTCTCAAGAAGCTTACAGAAAAATAGGTGACTCAAAGTCATCTACTGTGAGTACAAGCAAAATGGCCTGTGGGTAAAGTTCATAGACAGGAATTTGTTTCCTAAAGAGTTTACTAGTGGTAACTCTAAAGTGAATTACCAAAAAAATATGGGAAATAAAGCGAATAATAAGTTTCTCCTATCAATGCTATAAATCATGGGTGACAAGAATTTGGATATAATTCCAATCATTCTCTTTAAAGGAAAAATTTAAAACCCCAGAGCAGTCCAGGGTTTGGTAAATGTTTAATGGAATATTTACAATTTAATACAATATTCCATTAATTAATTAAATAAATAATACTGAGTGGAACTCAAGTCCTGAAAGAAGCAGATGAAGAACCCATCAACTCATTCTTTGACAAAGACGGTTTCAAAAATGTAATGTTGTACTGCCTAGTACTGCTGTCAACACAGTTCAATCAGATTTTCCTGCCCCTTTCCACTACTTCATTGTGCCTGAGATACAACAGTCACTTGTTTACCTTCCAGGGGTAGTTGCCTATATTTTATTGTAATTTGATTGTGAACATGTAGAGGAGGCAAGCCTGGTGTCTTTCATCTGCCACCACCTTGCCAGACCCCTCTCAAGGATTTGAACAATACCCTCAATCTCCTAAAAGCAGGATTTTCCCCCCTCCTCTTTTGCAATCTCTTTCCCCTGAAAGCAGGGGATAAATTTCTATGTGAAAGTTATCTTCTCTCCAAAGAGGAGAGGAAACTTTTCCTCAAAAGACAGGAATAGGAACCAGAACTTTCAATAATTTTTTCCCCCACAGATTTCCTTGTCTAAAATCTTTATAAATGGGCCATTTTGGTAATTTAGCAGGTTCCCTATCCAATGGAACTTCATGGGCTTGAAACTGAATTTGTGTTTTCTTTTGCTAATCTCTCTCATGTCAGTTTATTTGGGGGCTGACCCAAAAGGAGGAGAGGGGGAACAAGTTACTCCAAAATTTTCTGCACAGTCATTATTTTTAACTTGAAGAAGGTGGCTTTTGAGTTAATAGCTGAGTGAATGACTTACAATGTATATGTTAAGAATATGTATTTTTTTCTAGGAAGCTATAAAGAAGCTATATGGTATATAATGCTGGAGAACCTGGGTCAGACACAGCTCGGGTTTGAGTCACTTACTATGAGATTTGGAGAAAATTAGTCTCTCTGAACTGCAGTTCCTTTTTTCCTTAGAACAAATATGAGTATAAGATGATTCCTTCCACTTCCAGAATTCACTTTATTAACCAATCAGTGAAACACAGGCATGTGGTACTTGCAGTCTACTGAGCATCATACTTTTTGCTTTCATGGTTCGCAGTCTTATGAGGAAGAACATAAAGCAATTTTTTACCAAAAGAAGTATGTTGTAAAAGAGAAGTAGAAGGGCTTGAGGAACAATAGGAGGAGACCTAATCTCATCTAAAGAGTCTGCAAAATTCTAAGGTGAAGTTAAAATTGAGCCCTGAAGCACGACATGGGGTGGGGTGGGGGGGCGGCGCACAGAGGCTATAAACAGAGGATAGGGTCACTCCAGAATTGAGACCTGGAAAAGCCAGGCATTAATGTATCTTCTTAAAACTATAGCCATTCTCCAGACCTGCCTCACATATATCTGGGATCCACCACTGATTACAAATGTCCCTTAATGCTCTGAATTCTCTCTAGAGTTAACTCCTGAAACACCATGTTTACTTGCCTTCTTCTTCCTCATTAGTGTCACTTGAAATTTTATGTAAACCTTATTTTATAGATTTAAATTTTAATTAGTTTGAGATTTATGGAAAGTTGAGATGATAGGTAAAACTCCTCATGTACCCTGCAGTATCAACATCCTAGAATGGGGCACTGGTTACAATTAATGAATCCATGGTGATACATATTCATTAACTAAAATTCATTTTTTCCCCTAGGTTTCCTTTGTTTTTACCAAATGTGCACTGTTTCAGACTTTCCTTGCTTTTGATGACCTTGGTAGTTTTGATGAGTACTGGTCAAGTGTGTGTGTGTGTGTGTGTGTGTGCATGGTTGTGCTCATGTAAGAGGATTCACCAGTGACAGAGGGGGGGGGGTAGAACAGGTGGGTCTATTGAAATACACTGCTGAGGGGAGCAGCAGAAGAGACAGGAGAAATCTGCGTCATGTGGATTAGTTTGTACAGGTGATCGAATTCATGCTACAGTGGCTGGAGCTAGCTTGATAGCACTGACTTTAACCCCTACACCACTAGGAAAGCCATTATTGATGGACTGGTTATTTATATTAGTAAGGACTCATACACCTTTACACTTTGAGTTATAATCCAGTATTACTTCCTTCATTTTTTTGGTCAAAGTACTCCAGCTTTGGTCACTGGGAACTATTTTAGTTGATTTCTGTCCCTTTGATACCCCCATTAACATAAGTTTTCTTTTTCTTATCTTTTGGTACTACAAATGTTCCAGCATTGTTTTATATATTTCCAGTCCTAGTCCTAGAATCAGCCTTACTCCAAGAATTCATGATTCCTTTCTTGGTATGAGTATTAGAAACCAAGATCGGGTGCTAGTGTTTTACTTTGAATTTTAATTAGTTGCAGTTAGAATATAGTTGCTGATTCAAAATGCACAAAGCATAGAAACAAGAAGTGCTGTCCTACTGTAAATCAGTCTAAAAGCCTAACACAATGGAATAAGCTTATCCCTGCAGTCCCATCTTGTCTAGTTGGTCAGTGTCAGAGGTGGAGGTCTGTGAACAGAGGCTTTTGCTCTTGTTACTTCCAGCCCTCAGAAGTTTGCTATGTGCCAAAAGTCAACAGTAGTGAGATTTTCGATGAATACACACCTGAGTGTTAGGGTCAGTCAGATGAGAAACACAGCCTGGGTAAGATAAAGAAGCTAGAGGGAAAATCAAGGGACCAATCCAGAGAAGGTGGATCACAACAATAAAACTGAGGTGGGAAATGTAAATGGAAAGGTATAAAAAAAGAAATACCAGAAATGAAAGCAAATTCAACTTACTGAACTAAGATAGAGACAAGAGAGGAAGGATGAAGGGAAACTAAAGGGATCAAATATTAAAAATGTGTTAAGGACACATTTTTGAAAAACATAGATGGTAGAAATCTGAAATTAGAACCATTTTCAACAGTGAAGTATCTCTTGCCTAGTTAGCAATGTGGAGAATGAGTAAAAAAATTCAGATAATAGAGGGTAGAGGAGGCACACATTACTCATTATAACTGTGGGTAAGACTACTACTTGGTTTATGGCAAAATAATGTTGTTTTTGGACCTAATGGTATTTGGAAACTATCTTCAAAGTTGAAGTTAATATTTTAATGGTAGTCCATCTCCATTGGATTTAGATAAATAACACTGCAATTTTCTTTTCTAACATATATTTATTTATTGCCTTATTGTACATATTTAGAATAGACAAGGGAAATACTTAGTGAGATTGCTGATGCTTTTCAATACTAAATGAGGTCAATTTGAAGATTATGTTTCAGATGTTACCATGTGGAGATCTAATCTTCAAGGACTTGCTTTAATCCCTATGTTCTTAAGAGCTTATGTTTTGTTTGAAAAGAAATTCTTGGTTGGTAGGTATGATATCACATGCTTTTAGTGAGTTCTGTTTTTCTGTTAATTTTCAGGGATTGTGTCTTCCATACAGCAGCATTTTGTTAATGATCATTCTTATATTTGATGCGTTGGTAAATATCATTTTCAGCCCCTGGGGATACTGAGCAGCTTTGTGGTATCTCTAAGTTTGGGGGAAATAGCATATTTGTCAGGTCAATTCAAGACTGAATTTTTCACTTTGCTTTACGCAGAACTTCAGAAGGCAAGCTCACCATCAAGCTATCATTCCTTTATCCAGAGAGTTTAAGTTTCTATATTGTGCCATTATAGCAGTGTTGCCCAGGGTTGGTTTTTGTTTGGAGTGTGGACTGTTTTCTCATAGATTTTATGCATGGAGCACTTCTCTGAGAATCATAGGGTTTATAAAGATGACTCTCACACCCATTCTATTTAGTCATGTAAGATCTAACTCTGGCATGTAGATTTACATGAAAGGCATTGATTGGTGGTCTTTCACATGCAGTACTATGCAACTTCACAACTGTAAATATTTAGAAACAAATCTCTATATAAGCCAGCAAAGAAATAAGAGTAACAGAAGTAAGAGTAAAAAAGTTTTATAGGCAGAAAGAGAAGATAAAGATTTTAAAAGTTTGATACTCTGATATTAGGAATTAGAAATTTGCATTTAATAATTGTGGCAAACTAACTATAACTGCTAGGTTTGTGTTGTTATGACAGTAACAAAAGTAGCTAACATCTACTAAAATTTTTATAGGTGTAATGTGTTGTATTAAGTACTAAATATGGATCACTTTACTTAAACCTTCTTAGCAATATTTTGGGGAATGTAAATTTAGACAAATGAAGAATATAAAGAGTATCCAATGGGCTAGTAATACAGTGGAAACTGGAAACAAATGACAGATGAAACAGTCCAGTTTGAATCAAATCTCAGTACATGCATATTTTAAAAAATGAAACCATAAATACAGTAAATCTGGTACTTTTCTGCCAATGATCTTAAAAATATTGAGGCTAACCTCTGACACCATAATTTTCCAATGTTTACTGTAGTGGGATTACTAAATAAACTGATTCTTGGAGTAAAAATTCACTCACCTACCCACCTGTATCATTAAAAAAATAATTTTAAGATCTCTGAGAAAGTAAATTCCATGGAGAAAGAGACTTAGTTTCATTCACTGCTTTACTTTCAATACTTAAATCAGAGCCTGAGTATTTATTTTGTGAATAAATGAATGAAAGGAAGAAAACAGGCTATAAGCAATACATTTCATCCCCTCGTTTGAGCTGAGATATAATTTCTTCACTCATTCATCTATTTTTTAATGACATTTAAAGAGTTTCTGGTTTTGGTTAAGCTCTGTGCTCATGTAGCACTGAAGATGTAGTTATGAAAACCTTCTGAAGATTGCAGTTTGGTCTTATTTCCCACTAAACAAACGGAAATTTATTGTTCAGTACACACACCATATTGAATGTTAAAAGAAATTTTAAAGGTCCTACTGAAGATTTCTAGGGTGAAATCACTGACATAAAACTGGCAAATTTTTTACATCCCATTGATACATGTATACATGTATACACACACACATATATACATATACATATATATGGAAAGATTTTTTTGCATTACTAAAGACTCAGAGCTTAGAACAATAAAGTTTTCACTTCTCAATATACTCAGTACTAATATGAAAAAAGAAAAAATATGAGAAGAAAATGAAATCTGTTGAGGACCAACTGCAGTAAACGCTTTATAGATATAACCTTCACACAGACATGACTCTAGTCTATTTTTAAGTGCATAATTCTCATTTCACTTGTGAGGAAATTGAGAGATGTAAAGTAACTTTACTCAAAAATCATGCAACTGGTCAGTCAACAAACTTGAGTTCAAACATGCACTGACCTGTGCAGTGTGACCTCTAAGTTTATTTTACCCGGTGAGCTCTTAATGCTTTAGTCTCAGTTCTTGCCATGGATTACCTTTTTCTACTTTAATCAGTTTACAAAGCGCTCATAAACACAAGTCTTAAGCTTTGGGCTCTGACATGTGCCAACTATGTTCATCGGGCATAGGAGTCTAGGAGATGTAGTCATAGGCAACATCATGATTTTTGCAGTTTACCCAAAGATTTCTTTCTTGCTCATAAAAGTTTGCTGCAGGAGCAAGTAACTCTGTGTTGAGGGTCTTCTACACAGCAACTTAGTGCCCTGGAGTGAGCAGCAGTGTTTTCATTCAGAGGGGTAAGGGCAGAGCACACACAGAATTGGACATCAGCTCTCACATGTTTCTACCCAGAGTGATACTCATTACCTTTGTTCACATCTCACTCACCGGATCAAGATATTCAGCGTGTGTCATTTCAAAAGGGCAGAAAAGTGTTACGCTTTCACATGTCTGGAAAAAAAGAGGTGATAAATATTGATAAATAGTGTTATATCTGCCATATCAGCAAATCCCTCTGCATATCTGTCTAATGCATATGATTGCTCTATATTTAATAGTTTATCTGCGGGGCTTCCCTGGTGGTGCAGTGGGTTAAGCAATGCACTATGAAGCAAACCACAGCTACTGCAGCATGAGTTCGATCCCTGCATCTGGCCTGGGAGGGGACCCACATGGCGCAGCAGACCTCTCCTGCGTCGCCCACTGCTCCCCTCAGCAGTGTGTTTCAGTAGATCTGCCTGTTCTGCTCCCCGCTCTGTCTCTGGTGAATCCTGTCACCACCCTGGACTCTGGCCTGTACCCCAGTTCTTGTATGTATAAATAAATAAATCTTTAAAAAAAAGTTCATCTGCATATACTGCCTTCCTCTTGTTTACCAATAGATTACCTTCTATTTTACTCATGGGGGCCCTTTCAACATCATCCCTACTTAAATGTCTTTATATTTCTTTTGAGGTAGGTAGTACAGATAATATTGAGACACTAGAAATTATAATAAAAAATAAAGTGATAAAAAAGCCTCCCACAAGCTTCCATTCTTTAGTAGTAGTTTTTCCTAGCAAAAACTGAGGGAGATGCTATTCAGCATACTCTACTTCACTTCCTTCCATACTTCTGGCAGCTTATTAGGAATCCTGGCTGGTCCTCATGATAAGAGCCACCTTCAAGGTTTTAAAACTGTTAAATAACTTCAGCCCAGAAAGAGTAAATGAGTTCCTAGCACATGGTCTATTTCTAACTTAGACAAATGACTATATTTATTTTTATGATGTAACTCAACTTGAACTTGCATACTATTATTCTAGATGTGTCATTTTTAAATTTAGCATTTAACTCTTTCCTTTATTGAGTCATTGAAGTTTTATTGTGGTTTTTCTTTTGTTACTCACATTTAATAGAGAATTACCCTATAATTAATTTGTTGAAAAATTAGAATTAAAGCTCAGACCTACTGGCTTAAAATTTTCTTATTTTTCCTACACCAAGATATGAAAAAGTTATAATTAAATTCCCTAAAAATAAGTCATCAGTATGAAACAATATGGTAAATTAATTTAATACACATGAATTTAGCACTGTCTATATTATACTAGTAAGTAGAAATAAAAAATTAATTATACAAAGCCCCTCTTTTTGAGAATTTCATTATTTGATGGAGGATTTATATATAGAATACAATAAGCTGAACTAAAACAGTGCTTTGTAATATAGCATTGGGAGGTATCAATCTTCAAGTCACATAACAATGACTTTGCAGCTCCCAAATGACAGGAAAATTTGTAAAGATTGCTTATTTTTGACTATTAAATATTCATTTTCACTATGAAACAAATCTTATATATTCCCTACTGTTTTGATCTGGTCATGACTCTGTTCCAACATCACTTTTCTATATCCTTTTATGGCATTTTCTTGTTTCTTTACCCACTTTCTGATTGTGTTCGATATAGTCATTGTCAATAGCATTTGATCTGCCAGTGAAAACAGAGGGAGGTGAGCCTATTGAGTATATGAAATAGTTTTTTCCCAATGTCTAACCAATTTAAGTAGTAAAACATAGAGGTGCCATTTCTGTTTTGTTTCCCTAGTGACTTGGGACACATTGTAAATTTAAAAATAATTGTTTTTAAAGTGTCTTCAAATTTGTTTCCATGGTTACTAAATATTCTGACTTTGTCTTTTCAGGTTACTTCAAATTTCGACAAAAATAATTATGTCTGAATGTGTTTCTTTTCCAGGAGTTGATCAGATTTTGCCAACTACAGGAGGATCCCTGGGTCCAGATGAAAGTTCAACTCTCAGGATAATAAGGTCTTATTAGAACCTTAAGATTCATATTCTTAAGAACTATCACTTAACTTTATCCATCCCCTTTTAAGATATATTACTTGGGAGAAATTAAAATGTTTAAGATCAAATGATAAATTTATAAATTAATTTGTCCTCATGTCAGCAGCAAGCTCAGAGTCAGTTTTCCTGTAATGAACCTTACCTTACTATTGCCATAAGTACTATATGAATTAAATATTCTGATGTTTGACTCTTTCAGATTTTCTTTCTCCCCAGAAAAGTGGCCACAATTCAGAGAAATCAGGATGAATACTTTCCTACTGACTCCTCTTTCTTCTTGGATATATGGGTCCTGGGTAGAAGTGGGAAACTTGGTCATTTAAAATTTTGATTTTTTTTCTCAGTCATTTGACTGTGTTTTAAGTTTTCTCTTTGCTTGCAATTTTCGCTTGGGATTTGTGTGGCAACCAGGCACAGAGCATGCAGGGGTGCTGGGAGACCAGGGCAGCTGAGAGGCTTGCAAGACCCCCAGCCCCCAGCAAATCTATAGGCTTTCTCTGGGCTCTCCCTGGCGTCATCTCATGGCCTCACCTCTTCTGCAGTCATGCTGCTCATCCTCTGGTAGCTGTCCTCCTTTAGCCATCATGAGTGATGCCGCCCTTATAGTCCTGGACTCCGGACTAGGTGTATAAACTTATGCCTGCCCAAGCCCACACTCCAGGTGTCCACAATCAGGCACATGTGCCCCGCACGCACGAGCCTTCTACATTAACAACAGCAGCGCTGCAGGTGATAGCCACAGAGCCCAGTGGCTTTATAAAAAGCCAATTAAAGTGGAATTTGAAGACTCAAGTTAAATATTTAATTCATTGAAACCTTTACATTGATAAACCCAGACCTAGCTATGTAGCTGTTGACAATTCAGGGGAAACTAAGGGAATCCATGTGATGATGTAGTCAACTAGTGATTGTAAAAAGGATCTACCTTTAAAATATTATATTATTTTATAATAAAACACTATTCTGACCTATTATAATAGGAATAAGTGTTTAAAAAAGGTGCAGTAAGTATTGTATTAAATACTATTTAAATTTTAAGACATAATCTTTTCATTATACTTAACAATGGTCAGAAATTTCTAGTACTATATTCAAGTTTGGGAATACATTATAAAATTGAATGTGAAAAATATGGATAAAAAGTATAAATTTATGGAAAATATGATTGTAGGGTTAGAGAAAGCAGGTCTTTCTACCCTCCCACCACTGTGATGATGGACACCTGCAGTGCTGCGAGCATTCCAGGGTGGGCATGCGCAAGTGGGCGCAGCTGAATTTTACACGGGCATAAATGGGCAGCGCCATGAGGACGCCAGGACTTACAGTACTGATCAACGCGAGCGAAAGTGAAAGAGCAGCAGCACAGTAGCTGAGAGGGTGAGATGTGCCGGGGGCTGGGAGGCCTGCCAGCCTCCCGGCCCCCCGGGACCCATGCCTGCCATGTAACTGGCCACCTTTACTAATAAAATCATGAAAAGCCAGCTAGGGCTCCAAGACTCCTGCCTTGACCCGTCTGCCCAGAACCATCCCGAACCTTGCTCCTGTGCCACCCTTTCCTGCCGCTACACTGATAAATTAGTAAAGAGTAGCTGAACCTGGAAAAATTAAGTTGCCATTGCAATTTATTGGTATTTTCATCAACCCATCAATACAAAACCTTGTTTTATTGGTGTTTCTACTTTAAAGACCGTTTATTTATTGTACATTGATTCATTAACATTGAACTTATGGCTGACAGAATATGATTGCGCCAATCTAATATTCAAATTTTTTCCATAAGGCACAACAGAGTCTCTCTTTTTTCCCCCCCACTTTAAATTTTATTAATATATGCATTTTTTACATTGATTTTTCTCCCAGGTGTAATCCCCATAGAATTCCGACCACCAAGTCACCCATAAACCTTCACCATAGGCTCTTGTGCTCTTCCCTCCTTTATCTGATCTTCCTCCCCCCTCTGAATATCCTCTAATACTACACAACACTTTAATGCTACACGGATGTTTGAAAAGAATACTTGTTTATACTATGAGAGCTGAAATGAGGCAGAGCTTTCCCTTATTAGGCTCAGCTGAGAGCAAGTGTGGAGGGCAACTCACTTTTTTTTTTTTTTTTGCTGCCCTACACATGTTCAGGAACAAGCACAGAAGTGCAGCAGTATTAGTTAAATAAATTTTTGCAAGGAGAAAAGTTTGCCATTACGAAATCCACGAATAATGAGATCAATTATAATTATTTTCAATAACATACATCCTCACCAAGTTTCTCTCACTTTATATTGTGCTTTGGCTTAATGTTTCCAGAGTCAGAAAAGCGACCTCAGGGTCACTTCTTTTGTTAAACTGAATATGCTGGTGAGGAGCCTCATGGAAACAGGGGTTTTAACATTAGGTGAAATACACATTTGGGATTGTGTCACCAGGTTTGCAGTTGCAAACAACAGAAGCCAAAGTAGTGCCAGGATGACACGGAGCAGGTTCTCTATTTATTCAGGGAGACGGAGGAGTCCTGGAGCCCTCAGTGGCTTTTTCAGGCTTTTGATTATTTTTCTACACCATTTGTAGCAGGCCACCAGGTGCAGGGCTGACAGGGAGGCCTGGGGGCCCGGAGGCTGGGGAGCTTCCCAGCCAACCCCCTGGGGAATGTTTTATTCTTTATGACCCCTCAGGCATTCTCCCTGTCTCTCCCACTCTCCCACACTGCCTGTTAGCCCTCTGCCGCCTCATGCTCTGCCGCGCCCTGTTCTCTGTGACTGATTGTAGTGGCAGGAAGGATGGCACAGGAGCAAGGTTCGGGATGGTTCTGGGTAGACGGGTCAAGGAAGGGAATTTTGAAGCCCTCAGTGGCTTTTCATGCTTTTATTAGTAGAGGTGGCCAGGTATATGGCAGGCATGGGTGCGGGGTGTGGGGGGGGGGCAGGAGGCTGCAGGCCTCCCAGTCCTCGGCCCATTAATACTGTTGGTCCCGTTGGTTCTCATGACGCTGCCCATTTAAGCCCGTGTCTAACTCAGGTGCGCCCACTTGCGCATGCCCACCCAGAATGCTCGCAGCACTGCAGGTGTCCATCATCACAGTGGTGGGAGGGTGGGAAGACCTGATTGTTCTCTGACCCTACACTGATATATATATATATATATATATATATCATAAGTATATATATGCTCAGTGTCTCTACTCGGGGTGCCCACCCACGGGTGCCCACACACACACGCCCACACCTTACTCCAGGTGCTGCCAGTAGGTGTAAGACCACAGGTGTCGATCATTGATGCTAATGACGGGAGTGTGGAAAAAACCTGATAAATTCCATTTATCCTACACCAAATTTGCATGGTTTAAGTTAAAAATGCTTCCATTAAGTTTATTTTAGAAAAAAAGCTATTTAGCAGTGGAGGGAAAGCTGCAGGACTTGTCCCTGAAAACACACCAGACCAAGGGAGGCCGGACTGTGGACAGGACAGTAAAGGAGGCTGCTGATGACACCAGGTCTGTTGCTGCTGTCCTGCCGCCTCTTCTCTAGAGTGACCTGCTGCCACTGCCCTCTGCTTATTGCTACGTGCTCTGCAAGGGAGTCTTCTTTTGCTTTGCCAGCTCACTATGAATTCCAGAACAGGCTCTTCTGATTGACTGAAATGAAGTTATGAAATCCTTGTCCTCTATGTAAGGAGGCAGTAAAAATAAGGACTTGGTATTTTCAGTTTCTCTAGTGAGAGGAAGGCTCTCATTAAGATTTCTCGAGTGATAAATATAGCATGTGTATTAAGAGCACTAGGATATTTTATAGTCTGATAAACTAATGAATATGAGGATTCCTTGATTCAAGTCACATGTGCACAAGACTGCATTAACAGACTATGGGGAAAACCTGGCTCATTTATTTAATTCAACCTATTTTCCAATGGGGGAGTTAGTTTCCCTTCTGAGATCTCTGGAAAATAATCCTATGACTTCTGCATTTTCAAGCAATGGGGAACTTTTTACACTGACATATAATTCTTGTCCAAGA
This sequence comes from Galemys pyrenaicus, assembly GCA_019455555.1. Classification (NCBI taxonomy): domain Eukaryota; kingdom Metazoa; phylum Chordata; class Mammalia; order Eulipotyphla; family Talpidae; genus Galemys; species Galemys pyrenaicus. The sequence goes on from JAGFMF010011568.1 coordinate 4,886,857, forward strand.
GATTTTTGATTTCTAGTCCATGGAATCATTTCTTTTGCATTTCCTTTACTTTATAGTTTGCCTTTATCTAGGTGCACTGTAGTTTCCAAATGTCCTGATTTTGATATAGCGTGAGTACACTATTCTGGCCAAAGCCAGAATTTTTTATTAACTTAACCCGAGCTTGTGTTGGCTCTGTCATGAACCCATAGCATTATGATGACTCATAGTAAGCTAAACATTTAGATATGTTCACATTAACTGCTACGAAAACTAGTCCTGTAATCAGTCTTTTAAATTTGATCAAAAGGCCAAATTAAGGTTTTTACCTTAATTTACCTTCTCTAGCTTTCACTTATTTGATTTTAGCTCAGTGATCTGCTTTGTTGAGATAATTTTGTGTTTTAATTATCTCTATATTCGTAGGGTTTTCTATGTTAGTAGCACTTCTCTCCAGGATTATTAATTTGTTTGGTACATCTGTAGTCTCATAAAAGTTATTAATAAATTATTGACTAAAAAAGCACAGAATAATGTGACCTTTCACCAGTTTTTTCTTCAAGGTTGATCCTGGGTCACTGAGCAACATTTTTTGAATTCCAGAGTTAAACTATATTAAAATAAATCTATCTTGCCAGGTACCCTGCATAGAAACCACCAATAACTTCTTGCTCTTAATATAAAGATCTTATCCTTAATAAGACTCATAGTCCTGGCATTGTCTGACCTGTGCTTTCTTCAATTTCCTTTAGAGTCACTCCTTTCTAGCCACAAGGCATTGCAAGAATTTTCCTCTTCTGCCTTTTTCCAGCTCAACCCTCTAGTCTCAGCTTAAGCACCACTTCCAGAAGGGAGTCTTCTCTAATATCATGGATTCTGTCAGTTTATTTTCTATGTTAAGGCTTCTTTCAGTATCAAATTCCATTCCTTTAAAGGTTTCTGTTTGTAATCCTATATTCATCAGTCTCAAAATATGATCTGACTCTCCAGTTAGATTCAAGCATTATAAGATCATGGGCACAGTCTTTGTTTGCTCATTATTAATGACGAGTGCCTGGGACAATGTACATTCATTAAATCATCTTGTTGAATGAATGACAGAAACCCAACAAATAGGATGACCATTAAGGATTTACTCAAATTCTACTGAGACTGTGGAGTTGCTAGTAAGTAGAACACTTTAGGAAGTAAATCCTTATCCACTTATTACCTGTTTTATGATACTTCTATGTCAGGGCCTCTCAGTCTCAGCATGATTGACGTACATATGGATTGGACAATTCTTTGTTGCCCTGTATGTTATCAGACATTTAGCAGCATCCCTGACCTCTACTCACTGTCAGAAGTAATCACCCTCCCCCATTGTAAAAATGCCAAAATGTCTTGAGACATTGCAAAATGTATCAGGGTGGGACTCTGGGTAAGGAAGAATAATATGACCTCTACTGAGAAAAGCTACTGAAACTATAAGAACTTTAATTAATTGTCAAACCAAAGGAGAAGTATCATTTTACTAACAAACAAAAATTGTTTGTGAACAACTCACAAGTTGTAGAAATTATGATGCATGTCTCTATTCAATGGCCAGAAGTGTTCACTTGTATATTATTATAACCATGAATTATTTCATAACTACTCAAGTCCAAGAAGATCTTTAATTTCAGCCTCCTAGAAAAATAACTTAATTTGATTAGTGAGAAAAATGTTTTATTTGAATCTGCCTGTACCTCCTTTAAAAAGCAGAATTTCCTAGAGTTCATATGAACGCTAAGGTTTAATTCTTGAACACTTTAAACAGTTAGGTCAGTGATTTGTTGGACAATTGTGAACTATAGATTGTGGTAAGCAGTCATCAAGATGGCTTTCAAGAACTGCATTGACACAGGTCATCAAAAAACTAATCAGAACTCTTTGAATATGAGGTGATACAATATTCCTTGAATATATCATTTTTAGTGATTGTGGTAAGTGATATAAGATGCATGGTCAAAGAAGGAGAATACTACTCTGGATATTAGGTATTATTGGTAGGCATCAGATTTTATTGAAGAATTATCAGTTCTCATATGGTGAGAGATAATGTAGATGCCAAGCACATAATTAACGTTTATTGCATGGTAAGCAGCAAGAAAGTTATGGCCTGACATTTACCATATATGTCATGTCATTCATTTTCACCTATTTAAGTTACTGTAGAAAGGAATGGTTTATATATTACAGAAAAAACAAAAATAGAATTATGGTATTATCCAGTTGGGCCAACTAAAACCAGGAGCATTTTAACTATTTTTTTCTGGACATTTCTGGAAGTATTCCTCCTCAAGGGTTAATATTTTTTTACTGAAATAAACAAAAGCAATGATGCCGGCATCACTGCTTAATGGTGTCTAATGCACTTAGTAAGTTTATTCTTCCAAGAAAAGTTGGGAAGGTAGGAAATTTATTTCCATCATCAGAGAATATCCACTAATACTAATGTGAAAAAAATATTTTACATCCAAACATTAATCCTTGTGTTTACTGACTACAGGCCATTAGAATAAACTAGAGAGATGTATATGATTTCTAGGTACAAACTTTGTACTTATACACTGAATTTAGGTTTCTAAAGTATAGATGAAATATAGAGGATAGTAGTTCATAAAGAGGCCTATATAGTACAAAATAAGCATGGAGATATTTAATGTCTTGACAAATATATTGCTAATGATTGATCCTTATCAAACCATTCCACAAATCCAGAAAAAGCCATTGCCAATGTTCTCTCAAATAGGAAAAGCATAATAAAACTTTTAATACCTTGTTACTAGAATAAACTAGCAAGAGCTTTCACACTTCCTCAATGATGCAGTGAAACAGACCACACCAGATACCTTTCAGAGAGAACAATCCCTAATCGCCATTTGTGCTGCTACTGGAAGAGCATGTTGGTTCATAACCTTTACCCATAACAAGTTTGGGTGTTTTAACCATAATAATAATTGCTTTAAATCAGGTCGCTATTATAAAGAGTTAAATCATGATTCCACATTTCCAAGAAATCAGATTAATGAAGAAAATAGATCCCCATACTTGTAAATAAAATAATATAGTTTTTGTCTTGAAAGCAAGTGGCAGAGACGTTCACTGATGTAGTCATATAAACTTTACTATGATAACTAATTCATTGGCCCACTGGGAGAGGAAAAAAAATGCCAGTTCGTTAAAATAATGACTTTAGAAATGGATTTGACATGCTTATTAATCAGATAAAATCAAAGTAACTTTTGTTGAGTGAACTGGTTTGTAAAACAAAAGATAAAGACATGAGGAACAACTTTAAGAAAAAACACCAATGAAATAATGCTTACTTTTCTGTCATCCCCCTGACCAACCATCTTTTGTTTTGGAATCAGACTGATGGTGAGCACACATAAGTCATGGAAGAAGGGAAAGAAATAAAACCTTTCATATGGAAACCTCTGTATCCATTTGGGTTGTTCAATTTGTAGAAACTTCAGAATTATCTCCCTAATAGATCTGGGATATTTAAAAAAAGCAGCAGCAATAATAACATTGAGCTCCTCCTGTTTTGAACTACATTTCCCACAAGATGATTTATATATGTTATTAAATTTTATCCTAAAAATAACGTGAACAGTTATGCTATTTTACAGATAAGGAATGTGAAGCTCAGAAGCTTGTTCAAGGTCAACAATTCGTAAGCAATCGACCCCTTTAGCTCCATACCAGATTTTATGGTACAAACTTGCCTTAACACAGCTCTGTTTAAATATTCATGCATGTACACATATATACATAAATTTATATGGATAAATTTACATATCCATGTATGTATTTATATATACTTTCATATACAGTTTTATGGCACAATATACTAGTGACTGATGAACACCTTTAGCTCTGAAGCTAACTTACTATATGATCTTTTTTTTTTAAATATATCTTTGGCTTTTGGTTTCTTCACATTGGAACAACTTGTAACCAAATCTTTAAAACTCTGAATTTTGTTGGCATGGAACAAGACAAGGTCAAGGGGAAAACATATACCAGGAAAAAGAACAGGCTCCAAATGTTGTGAAAAAGGGTGAAGGGGGCCATATTTCTTCAACCATGGCAGAACCTTTAGAATAGTGAAAGGGAGGGCAAGAGTCTGTTTCTTTTACTTTACTGTGCGTTGTTTAGTATAAACAAAGTAGACTTTGATAACAATGGCTTTTCTAACAGTATCCTTCTTTCCTTTCCTTGCCAAGTTTTTGGAAGAATCATTATCTTAGATACCAGTTATGGAAATGCAAAGTCCCTACTTGCAAGTAAATGAAGTAGTCATTAAATGTATGCAGAGAGGGTCCTTGGATGAATTTATTTACAATAATTTGTTTTCTAAAGCTTTAGAAACAAACTCCAAACTGAGACCACCAAGGCACTGCACTCTATTTTCTAAAGGCAAGCAGCCTTGACATTTGTCTTTACTTCCTTACTCTCAGTTGAGATGAAATCCAGACACTTGGGGGCTTGGGAAAATACCATGTGTGGTTTCTGTTAATATACTATCTGGTATCCTGTTGCCAGTATGTAGAGCAGCCTTTTCTCTCCCCACCTGCACTCCTCCCCACACACCCTATGGCCAGAGAGCCAAATACTGTGAGTCAAAAGCATTTTCAATAGAAATACCAGGAAAATGTTGTTTCTAGTGGCATGGAAAAAGCAAATAAAGCCAACTTTATGGTAATCTCAAATCTAGATCTGGAAAAGGAAGAAGTAAGCACAGCCAAGTACAGTAGGAAAGATTTCCTATAGGAAGAAGTTTAAGGTAATGGCTCTTTACATACTTAAAAATGCAATAGTATGCCACATTTCACATTTTTACAATGAACACCTCCAGAAAAATTTATCAGAAATTACATTTTTATGAATAGACATGTGAATGTTTAACTCATTTTTTTAAAAAAAATAACTACTAATAAGCTACGTGTGCAGTATTCTTGCAGCTATACAAAGACATTAGTTTCTGCTTTACATAATTATCATCTTTGCTATTAGCTGTGTACATACGTGACTATTTCATCAGAATAGGCCATATTCAGGAAAAAGAAACACCCATTCATTTTGTTTTGTTTTGTTTTATATTCCATGCCATATTCTTCCTTTATAAAGCTTTAGATTCCAGGGACTTATATGAGAGAGTTAAATATTTGTGCTAATACACATGAAAACTAATTGTGAAATATTAGGCCATGTCAGTGGTGTACCAGTCTGTATTACTGTTATAAAAAACTTCAGAGATTGCTGTAGGGTAGAGGGTGGGAGTATGATGAGTCAAACAGGAAATGTTCAGAGCTAAGTGATGCTTATATGAAGCACTAAAGGAGACAGGTAACAGCCTGAAATAAAGAGGGCAGTGCAGAAATGGAAAAATCATCCTGTTTATCATATTTTGTGAAGTTCAGTGCTTAGTATGATTTTATAGTATGTTATAGGAAAAAGAATAAGCAAACCAGTGTTAGTGTTAGATATATAAAATGAGTAAGCTTGGCACTGATTTTTACTGGCAGGATACACTGCTTAACCTTTGTGAGACCAATATCTCTGACTATAATATGGGATGTTTGGTATTCTGTTGAAGTATCATATTCTCACTACCTTCAATATAACTTTTCATAGAGAAAGAGATCAAAATAAATATCCTTGGTGAGTGAAATAAGTCAGAAGGAGAAAGATAAATAAAGATGGTATCACTAACATATGGAGTAAAGAGAAACCAAACTAAGGGTCAGGTAAAGACAAACTTAAAAACTAACTCTTGAAAGTTGACTGTAGAATCGAAGCACCCAGCACAGAGGAGATGGAAACAAAGAGGAAAGGGAGCACCATAGACTGTGGCAATAGACTATGGGTGATTTGGTGGTGGGTGCTTCAAGGTGGTGATACCTGATAAGAGAGCCCCTAAGTTTACTTCAATTAAAAAATTTAATTAAAATTATATTTGATAAGTGATTGCAACCAACAAACAAATTTAACCAAAATAACATAGAGTGCCATGTACATGTACACACTCAGTAAGTAATGGTTATTTGAAATACTGAAAGCTGGCTCCTTTCTCTTTACTATTCAGAAAAGTTTCTTTGCCCTGAATCCTTTAGATTCCACGATCTTTCCAAAAACACTTCCCATCATTTCTCTATAAACAGTTCACATTTCTACCAACCATACTCCTCACTGTTACCTGTATATTATCCATGTATCTTAACTTCAGGTATCTCCCTTTCCATATTATTCTTTCCCCTTATCTCCATGTCTTGAAATATCTGCCCATCCAGCTCATATATTTGTATCTCAAAGAACTTCCTAATCCGTGAGAGACAGATTAGTCACTAATTTCCCTGAAATTCCTTCACAATGTGTGTACATTTCCTTAGTGGCAAGTAACATTTACTCTTTTGTGTTATGTTTATTCATGTACATGATTATCTTTTTCTCAATTACAATTGCAATTCATACTTTTTTTTTTTTTGTCTTGGAAATTAAAGAAAAGTTTATTTAGGAAAAAAAAAGGTAAAGAGTAAAGACTCCCAGGCAGGTATATGGTACCTGGGAAGGGGCAAAGAAAGCCCACACTTTATACTTTCTGAGGACAGGGCACATTTCATAATCATCTTACATGTCCTATTAGGTCAAATTGAAGAAATCAAAAGTTTTGGTGAAGCTTTAAACAGAAAAAACTTCAGTTGTTTTGATGGTGTATGTGTCACTGTTTTCTAGAGAAATAGAACCATCACTATATATTAGGCTATGTTAGAATATATATGTATGCATATACATAACATATCTATGCAACTCTACATAAATATTTAGATAAATATATCCTATATCTGTATATGCTGAAGAGAGAGACTGAGTTTAAGGAATTGGATCATGCAATTGTGGGGGCTGGCAAGTCTGAAATCCATAAAGCAGGCTAGAAATTCAGGCTATGTTGTAGTCTTGAGTCAGAAATACTCAGAACAGGCCAGAAGCTGGAATTTCTATAGTGATAGCTACAGCGATATAGTTTCTATAGTGATAGCTGTATTTATCACTATATAGCTCTGTAGACCTTCAACATATTAATTAAGAGCCATCCACATAAAGGTAATTTGTTTTACTCAAACTGATTGTAAAAATGAGTAACATCTGAAAATTGTATGTATAGCAACATCTACATTAATGTTTGCCCAAACAAATGAAAACCATAGACTAACCACGTTGACACAAAATTAGCCACTGCAGAATATATTAGATGAATGGTATCTTGGAAGATTGGTGCATGATTCTAATACTTCTGTAAAATAGTGGCTGCTTAGCCTGGCCACCTTCTGAGACCCAGTCTCAGTTGGATTGGAGAACACGAGTGAGAATGTGCTAGGTTAAGTATCAGGTCATCGAGTCTCCATCTAGCAGTGTTGGCGTACAGACTTAGTGGGCCTACCAATGTGTTACTCACTTTTAATATTCTGTTGACAATTGTGCCAATTTTGAACAGAGAACTTAGAAGACAAGAGGCTACTTTGAAGTACCCTTATAGGAAGCACATATTGATGGTTATGTTTTAGCCAGTTATACTTAGAAAAGGAAAACTATGATTCTTCTGCCTGTACTAAAGTTTCATAGGAAATGTGCTGAATTTTTTTAGGGACTACTGAATAGTCTAGCCAAAAAATTCACGGACTTACCTTCAGGTTTAGACCAAGGAATAAATAATCTACAAACATCTCAATTTGGAGATACAGCATTCAGTAGGAATCACAGCCTGGAGCTTTGGCCCAACTTTTTGCTCCTATTGTGTCTAAAGGGTTTTGCTCCTGATTTTAGAAACTGGAAAGTAGATCTCCTATTAAACATAGAGAAAATGCTAGAGTCAATTCACATGTGTGCATTAGCGCCTTCTTACACGTCCATGAACTAAGATTGTCTCCATTACAAATTTTCTTCACTCACTGCATTTTCCTGTGGCAATACCATATCAGACATTAATATTACATACAGTTTTCAAAACTCACTTTGAGAGAGATTTTCTATAAAAATGTTTGCAGTAACAAATGCTCAATTAGCACTATGTCTCTTTAAAAAAAAATGAGAGAAAGCTGGTGGTATTTATAATTCCAATTGAATTAACAAAGTTTGATAAAGGAGAGGGAACAAGACAAAATGTCAAAACTAAAACTTTTGGAAAGTTATTTAAAATAATAGGTAATTGGGGCCTCCCTGGTGGCACAGTGGGTTAAGCAACACTCTATGAAGCACACCTCAGCCACTGCAGCATGAGTTCAATCCCTGCCACTGGCCAGGGAGGAGACCCACATGGCATAGCAGATCTCTCCTGCCTCGCCCGCTGCTCCCCTGAGCAGTGTGTTTCAGTTGGTCTGCCTGTTCTGTTCCGCACTCTGTCTCTGGTGAATCCTCTCACCTCCCTGGACTCTGGCCTGTACCCCAGTGCTTGTATGCAAAAAATAAATAAAATCTTTAAAAATATATATGTAATTAACTTTAACAATTAGTAAAATGCAGATTTGTGAAATATGTTTTAAAAAGCTATGCAACCATACTTATGTCTTATAACATATACACACAAGAAATTTAAATTACAGAAGAGAAAGAAAACAAAAAAGGGAATATAATACAATGACAGAAACATGAATTAATGTAAATTTATGATATATTAAAGGAGCAGATTACTGAAACTGTCAAGATTGTTTTTATAAGTTCAATTTACTGTTATACTTGCTATGGGAACTAGTTAAATAAAACTGAAGTTGTAAATATTAAAACACTAAGGGAACAGTAATTAGTCAAGGAGATGTGAAATTATTAATCAATAAATATTAATATTATTTGAAATAAAAAAGAATTTTTGTTACTAAAAGGAAAATTTTCTAACGAAAAAACATGGTATGATAACATCCATATATGTAAAAGTACTTCCTAAATATTTGAAGTCATCAAAACCTGAGGAAAAACAAATTCATTGTGGTAGAAGATCTGAGATTGTATTTTCAATCTACTATTGATAAAGGAGCCAAAAAGGACTATTTTCAATCTAATGAATAATAATTAGATCAACAAGAATATAGACACATGAAATATGCTTTTAATAAAGTTGATTGACTGGTGGGTGTAAAATTTTCCTTGTAAGTTGGGAAATTTAAAAAGAATTCTATTGTCCATAGAACAATTATAAAAATAGATTATTTACAAGGTTACCCAAAAGAAAAACAAAATATAATAAACTGTAAAGAAGTAATGGTTCAAAAGCTACCTGTTCTAAACACCAAGTGATAGAATCGGAAAATTATAATTAAAAAAAAAAAGGTATGAGAAGTTTTACAAAGCAATACTCCCATGAACAATTACTGGATCAAAGACTAAATAAAATTTTAATGGCACAGTACTAACAAGGAAATACCACATCTCAAAGCTTCACATAGAAAGCAAATTATAATCTTAAATCAACTTATTATTAAAATAGAAAAATAGGAGGAAGTGCTAAACTTTTTTTGTGCTTCCATGTTTTCATTGAGCATGCATGACATTTTTACATTAAAAAGTATGTATTTATTATTTGAATAAAGTTAATCTTTAAAATGGTAAAACAATCTAGGAAAAAATACAAACCCGAGGAAAGCAAATGGAAGGGAAGTTTTTTTTTTTTAAGTAAAAGGTTACAAAAAGTTTGCACAAATTGGTTAAAAAGAACAGGCAGAGTTGACTAAGAAATGGAGCATAGGCAACAATCATGAACACAATTCAAGAGAAAATGTAAGATATGAGATTCATTGCAACTAACCACTAATTAAAGAAATGCAAATTATAACAATAGTATGCCATATTTTTTCTTATCTGATTGACATGCTTACTGAAAACATACTATCTAATGATGTTAAGACGATAGTGCCCTGGGCTTTGTAATACAAAGCTCATATGATTATAAATTGTTTTAAACATTCTAGAAAATAGTTTGGCAAAATGTATCAAGAGGTTTCAACACATTTTTAATCAGTTTATAGACTAACTCGACTTCTAGGAATTCATCATAAAACAATGTTCTGAAATACGAATACACAGCTTTGCCAAAGTTTTTATCAACATGTTCATCAGTTGAGAAATTACTAAGATATGAAATCTCCATATAATGGTGTATTATGCAGAAATTAAAATAACATTTACCAAGATATTTTAATGACATGGGAAATGATGTAATGTAGTATGAAAGAATATGACTCAAATCATATTTATACTTATCTGTCTCTTAGAGGTTCAAGATGTCTGTATTATTTAAAAATAAAAACTAATTATTTTTTAAAACATAATTTTTTATATACAGTCCTATCACTTGCTACCCACACCATCTATTTTTTTCAGAAATGAAAATATCTGTATACAGAGTTGCTACAACACCATCTTTAACATATTTAAATGTTTTAGGTTTGGCTCAATTGTTCTATACAGTGTTATGAAAAAAGTCATATTCCTTTGGAGATCCCAGGAATATTACCCAAATGGTCACACAACCTTGCACCAGGCATGCTGATGGCAGTGATAGTTCCCAACTGATTTTCCCACAGTAAAGATAAATTTTGGAGAGAGGGACTGTGACATTGGGTGAAGATGTTTTCCCCACGAGTGCATTCTTGAAAAACATGAAATAGTGCACCATGAGTCTAAAACTCTTCCATCAGTTCTCTATTATTCTTATACTAGAAATAAAATTTCCTTACTTATACTGACATCCCATGGCCATACATCCCAATAAGTCCTATAGAGTGTCATTTTCCATATTTTTCCTGGCAAAATCATTGATAGCATTCCCATTTTACTCTCAAATCAGTCCTATTTGGATAACAAATGCTATGGCACTATACCACCATTCCATATGCCTTTATGACTCCTGTTTTCCCTATAGTCCTTAACACCAGACATTTCACTTATTAGCCCCTCTAGTTTTTTTATTTTGGTTTTCTGAATCATTTACTTTGTAAATGTCCAATATATGTCTGTCATTCTGACTTGTTTTACTACACATAATTCCCTTGAAGTCCTCCCATTTTGCTATAAACAACATTTTGTCCTTCCTTTTGTCTGGATAGTAGTCCATTGCATAGATATACCAATCTGATTGATCCAGTCCTCTTGGGAGACACAGATTATTACCATATTCTATCTACTGTAAATAATTCTACACTAAAATTATAGTTCATATAATTATTTGACTTGATGGATTCTTGTTCTTCAGGTAGATGTTCAAAAGTGGTTTGGTGGATCCTACAGTATTTCTATTTTTCAAGATAGATCCAAGTAGCTTCCCAAAATGACTACATTATTTTACATTGTCTCTAACAATGTAAAAAAATTCCTGCTTCTCCACATTCTTTGCAGCACTTATTGTCAGTTTTTTTTTAACATGTGCCATTCTCATGGATGGAAGGTGATATGGTGGTTTTTCAATTTTTATTTAAATTATAAAACATTTGAACTGCCCAGAAAACTCCAAAGAACAACACAATAAATATCCATGTACCCATCACCAAATTTTACTAGATCTTGATACTCTGCTATACTTTATATTTTTTTGTTTTTTAATTAATTTTTAAACAATGTTTGCTTTCTTTTCTCAGGTGTAGACTCCCTAGAATTTCCACCACCAATCCACCCAAGCACCATCACCATAGTCCCTTGTGCTTTTCCCATCTGTCTTTATCCCAGCCCATCTACCTCCCCTGCAGAATGTCTCTGATTTATAGTTGTCTGCTTATTTTTGTTCTGTTGTGGCTTTGTTATTATTTTTTTCCCCCTTGATTTCCTATATTCCTTCTATAAGTGAAGCCATCCAGTATTTTTCTTTTTCCTTTTGACTTATTTCACTAAGCATTATCCCTTTAAACTCCATCCATTTATTCTGGGAATGGCAGTAGTTTATCTATTTTGTTTGTTGAATAGTATTCCATTGTGTATATATACCACATCTTCTTGATCCAATTGTCTATTTTGGGCACATGGGTTGATTCCAAGTCTTACCTATTATAAATAGTACTGTGATAAACATAGGGGTGCATGTATTCTTTTGAATTAATGTTTTTGTGTCCTTTGGGTAGATACCTTGGAATGGAATTGCTGGGTCATATGGTAGATCCATGTTTAATAGACTGAGGAACCTCCATACAGCTTTCCATTGCTTGGACCAGTTTGCATTCCCACCAGCAAGGTAGGAGGGTTCCTTTTTCAGATATGGTGGTTTTAACTTGCATTTCCCTTATTAAAAGTGACGAACATTTCTCATATATCTACTGGCCTTCTGGAGATCCTCTGATGATTATCTGTTCATCTAGATCTACTATCTTTTATGATAACAACCTCTTTAATGAGATTGTTTTTTTTAATTACTAAATTGAGTAAGCTTTATGCATACTTTGAATATTAATTCCTTGTGGGTGTATAATATGTGGCTATGTTCTCCCATTTAATAGGATGTCTTTTAGATCTACTTATATTTTCTATAACTGTGCATCTTATTTCTTTGAAGAATATCATTACTTTTTAATAGGGATTGCATTAAACTTATAAATTGGTTTTGGTACAACAGTCATTTTGACTATAATGTTTCTCTCTGTTCATAAGCATAGCATATCTTTGCATCTCATCAGGCTATCATCGATATCTTTTAGTAAAATCATGGCGTTTTTATCTCCTTGGTTATGTTAATTCCTAGGTGTTAAATAAGTATTTCTATGCATTCCATGAATGCAAAATGGAAAAGTTTCATCCCCAGTAATGTCATACTCATTTTTAAACACAATATTAGGAGATAGAATAAAATAAATAATGTTTTTGAACAGATGATTTTTGCTACTCTGTCTGGGAACAGTTGATATGTATGAAGTTCTAACCTCAGACCTAATTCAAAAATAATATTTTAATTGGACCAGATACTTTTGTGATTTACACCTAACATTGCCCTTAACTCTGACTAAAAGCCAAATTTCAACAACGGAAAGAAAACTAATGTAATTTCCTGGTTCTGAGAAGCACTGAAATGCTTATAAGAAGGCTTACAAGAAGACTAATTTAAGAGCTGAGAGCACTTTCTCATCTGTCATCAGTATCTATGGGTTGATAACCCTGGTTCTGACTCAAAAATCTATTAAGTTTCCTATGTATATTTATTATCAATTTATGATAAGTAATTGAACTAAAGAATGACTCTTGTTTCTTCCCTCATGAATCTTTTGCACATTTTCAATAATGCTCAGAAGTTGGACAAGCTAAATTTTGAAAACATTAAACAATTCATAGGTTTTCTCATGAGTCCCTAAATTTTCTTTTTTATTTCTATATTCCCTTACCTCTAAATCCCCTATTTTTTCCTTATTCCTTGAAGTTTTATAAGTCCCCTGAAATTCTAAACTATTTTCATGTTTCATAGTTTATAGCTTCTCTTTAGTTATTTTTCTTAAGTGCTGTCTTAATGGCAGACTTCCTCTTTGATTATTTCTGCAACCAATTTTCTGTAAGATTTTCAGACTTAAATCAGTTATGTGTCCTGAGAGTAATCCACTTATTAGCTCTGAGTAAATAGTGCTGAAATCAGCTTAGTAGCCTTTACTACTAATCTATATGTCAATCTTATATTCCTGTTATAAAACACATTTGTAGGTTCCTATGTTTACCATAAATTCCTTATCATTAAGTCAAACTAAAGATATTGGAATCACTTTCTAATCCCTGTTATTTTTTTAAAGTTAGAGACACTATTGATTTCTTCCTTTCCTGGCTTTACAAATTCTCCTTTCACATCAATAATCCTATTATCTAAGAAACTACCAAATTTCACTAAGTTTGACTGTTTCTTAGATATGCTCACTTATTTACCACTCACATCAAGTTAAGTCACAATTTTATCATTTAATAGTGGCACTGTTGCATCAGTATCCAGTTTTAAACTTCTGTCCAGATTTCCTTTTTATTATTAGTTTATTCACATTTCAGAGACTTCCTAAAACACAAATTCTCTTTTGCGGTTCTTTGCCTAAGAAATACACAGGCTCATTATAGACCCCAATTAGAAGTCTAATTTCTTTTTTTTTTTTTGTCATCAAAGAATAGGTTTTTTTTTATTAATAACAACATTCTGACATCCACAGTTTCTCCTTTTTGGTTTTTTTTTTTTTTTTTGGTGCTTTGTGTTGCTTTATTTTTTTATATTAACTTTTTTATTTATATCTATTTGACATCAATTGTAATCCCCATGTATTCCCCATCACCATATCACCAGGGCACCATCACCTCAATCTCCTGTGCTCCCATCCTCCCTCAACTCTCCGCCTCTTCCTTCCCCACCAAGTGTCCTCAATTTGTCCTTGTCTTTTCATTTTTGGTTTCTGTCTCTTTATTGTTATTATTATTATTATTGTTCTTATTCCTTTCCATGATCCTTATTTGGTTCCCTTATGTTCCGCCTAGGGGAGGAACTATCTGGTATTTTTCTTTTGCCTTCTGACTTACTTCGCTGAGCATAGTCCCTTCCAGTCCCATCTGTGTTCCTATGAATGTGTCTAGTTTTTCATTTTTTTTGTTTTTCTTCCCTTTATTATATTTAATTGTATTTGGCATCGTTTGTATTCTCCAGTGGGTTCCCACCACCATTTTCACCCGTGCACTGTCACCTCAGTCCCTTGTGCTCTTTACATCTCATCACCGTCTTTGCCCTCCCCTCCCTCCACCCACCCCCATGGTCCCTTGGGTTTATCTTTAATCTTTTGATCTTGTTGAGTTTTTATTTGATTGTTTGGTTGTTTTTGGTTATGATTGCCCATTTCCTTTAGTTTTATCTTTTTTTTTGTTTGTCGTTTGTTTTGTTTTCTTCCTTTTTATTTTTTGTTTTGATTGTTTTCTTCACATTCCTCCTAAAAGTGAGGCCATCCGATATTTCTCTTTTGCCTTCTGACTTGTTTCACTGAGTATAATTCCTTCTAGTTCCATACATGTTTCTATAAATGTCCCTAGTTTTTTAAATTTTTGATTGCTGAATAGTATTCCATTATGTGTATGTACCACATCTTCTTGATCCAGTCCTCTACTTTTGGGCATTTGGGCTGTTTCCAGGTCTTACCAATAGTTCTGCAATAAAGATGGGGGTACAGGTACTCTTTTGGATTGGTGTTTTTGTGTCCATTGGGTAGATTCCTCAGAGTGGGATTGCCAGATCATATGGTAGTTCCATCTCTAATAAGCCAAGGAACCTCCATATGGTAGAAGTCTAATTTCTTAATTAAATTTTTTAGGTTTTTAAAAAAATCAGATCTTGGTAACTGATCTCATCTTCTCTCAATGCTTCCCATTTAAACTTTTGATAATCTTTATAACTTTGCTCTTAGCTTCTTTTCTATCCCAACTGTGACTTTACTTTCACATCATTGTTTAGGTTACTTTCTGGCCATGTTTTTCTCCTTTAATCCCAGACTAAACAATCCCAATCTAAAATTTTTAAGGCCCACCTATAATTAATGTTAACCTATTTTGCCTTAATTAAAACTTTGACTACTTAGATTTTCAATTGTCTCTGAAGTTTTGTTGCATTTATACCTATCTCACTTAGCATATCATTATCTATCTCTTTGTATTACTTCATTACTACTTCATGTTTGTTAAGTCTTTTAAAGATTTATTTTTATTTATTTGTACATACAAGAACTGGGGTGTAGGCCAAAGGTGCAGGGGGTGAGAGGATTCACCAGAGACATAGTGGAGAAAAGAACAGGTAGATTTACTGAAATACACTGCGGAAGGGAGTAGTGGGTGAGACAGGAATGGTCTGCTATGCCATGTGGGTTAGCTCCTTGGCTGGGGATTGAACTCATGTTGCAGTAGCTGGTGATAGCTTGATAGCACTGAGACTTTGACTGCTGCACCACTAGGGAGGCCCCTATTTGTTAGTTTTAAGACTCTTCAAATACAATGTCTATGTATCAGTTAATAGCACCCATAAACATTTAATGAAAGTCTTCATGAACTGATAAATATATTATAATTTTTCAATATAAAATATCACAGACTTTTGCAAAGATTATTTCAGACTTTTGGACTGTGGAACCTGTGTTATTTTAAGCCTTTTAGTATTCTGCTCTCAAAATATAATACTTTAGCGGGAAATGACCTATAGTATCTGTGTATATAGCCCATGAGTCAGGGACAGCATGAGGTAATTTCCCAGTGGAGGGAAAGCAAGACTAAATATACACATGTGGTAGCTAGCTAGTAAATGAAAGAGAGAAGAAAGGTAGGAAAAACAACTATATACCTTTATATTCTTCTAAGTTGTCCAGATGAAATGGAATGATACATGAGATGCATTTTCCTAACCAATGGGACATATCTGAGGTGTTAAACCTATATTTTATATTCTAAATAATTTCTAAATGAGCAGTTCATGAGATGAATCAAAAGTATAAGCAATGCACAACAAGAGAACCATAAATCCTAGTACTGATTAGACTTGTGGAAATATCCTGATGACCTCTTATTTAAAGTGAAGGACGTAATTAGCAAATGAGTTGTCAGTTGCTCTAGTAATTATGATACAACAAAAAAATGACCCCTCTAGTAGGCTCATTAAAAACTAAAATGAGCCTTTACATCCTAGCAATGAGCTTTCTAGTAAAACATCTAAGCAAAATTCCAAGTAGAACCTTCCTTTTTCTGTTAAAGTGTATGCATTATGTGCTGTAGTTCTTTTTTTTTAAAGTTATTGCTAAGTTTTATTTAATAACAAGCAAAATTTGGTTATTTCTCTTATGATTAAGTCTAAAGTTAAATAATTAGAGAAATATTGCCATTAGATATCTTTCAGACTTTATAAATCTGAGGGTGATTCAGTAAAGTGAGCAGATATCCTTTTACCTACCCACTGCTGAAGCAATGATATAGGTTAGTTTTATTAAATTAGGGGATGATATGTTTATGCAAATACATATTTTATAACCTACCTTTGTAATTATGTACTGTATATGTATGTATGATTAGAATACACTGACACTCTGTAACAGTCAAAAAAAAGATGAACTAAGTTCAGGGCTTAGTAGTGATTATCTATCTGTTGTATATAAATAAGAAGAACGTTTCAAATCACTTCCACAAAAGTCATTATAATATTTTTGGAATCTTTTGCATCCATTTCAAAGTACAGAGAGTTACTACACAAAAGTTATACACACAAAAAAAAAGTTATACACAAAAAAAGAGTTATACACAAAAGATGAATAAGGCAAGTCAGATCCTCTATAAAGCAGTGCTTTAGACTTCTAAATCATTTTGTCAGTTTTGTCCCAAATTGTGGTAAAAGGATGCCTACCTTCTTCCAATCTTTATCTTAAAAGTTCATCTTTATTTTGTGGAAACATCTTCACATCAAAATTTATTAGTTACATTTTTATCTATAAGTGAAATCTCCCTAACTCCACTAGTTCCAAGGAAAATAACTTGAATTTACTATGATTTTTCTATCACTATTTGTCACAGAGTGACAGACTCCAGAACCATATTGAGAATTTCCAGGGCTTTCCGTCCCTTCCTGTGGATCTGAAATTCCATCAGGTACATTTTTCCATTATCTTGAAGAACTTCTTTAGTGATGCTCAGAGTGAAGGTCTATCAGTGTTGGAGCTCTCAAATTTCTTTTGTATGAAAGTATCATTATTTCCTTCTTATATTTGAAGGATGCTCTGTTAGAAATAGAATGCTGGGGTGATAAGATTTTTTCTCAGTTCTTTAAAGATACCATTCCATTTTCTTTTGGTCTGTTAGAATTACCATGTTTTTTCTCTTTAAGCAATATTATCTTTTCATTTCCCATTATCTGCTTTAAAATATTTTCCTCCTTATCGTTGTTATCCATCAGTTTATATCACTGTGTGCACTTCTTTTTTTGTCCTTCTTGGGGTTTTATGCTTGAGGTTAGAGTTCTTCTTGTTCACTTTCTCAACATTTATTTTGGTCCTGTCTTCTACATAAATGATAGGATGTGTTTAGTGAAAAGTGATTCCTAGTTTTAGTGAAAACCATAAAAATTAATCTTCATAGCTATAGTGAGAACCATAAATAATTGCAACAATTAAAATGGTGATAATAATTTTGAATTATTGAATAGGTAGGATAAAATATTTCTTACTCTAGACATAATGATATTCACAGTGCAATCTCAGGTTTTATGTTAGTTTTGTTTTTCCAGGAACATTTCTGTTTCATATATTTTGAGGTTTTTACATCATGAGCTGTTGTCACAAAATGGGGCAGGGTGTCCCTCATGGTCTAGAGATTAAGTCTCAGTGCTATCAATGTGATGGACTGAGTTGATCCCCAGCCAGGGAGCTAATCAACATATGGCTCAGCAGACTCTCTTGTCTTCGCCCACTGCTCACTTAGCAGTGAATTTCAGCAAACCCACCTGTTCTGTCTCTGGTGAATCCTCTCACCCCCCACAACTCTGGCTTACATCCCACCTCTTCTATGCAAAAATAAATAAATAAAAATGGAGTATTGCAGATTAAGATTTTTGACATGCAACAGTTCCTTTTGATGACAAGATTCAAAATATGACTGTGGGAGCTGGCAGAATAGGGAATGAAGGTGAAGGAATAAAGATACTCTACTTAGTAAAGGAAAGCTATTGGGTGAATTTCCTAGGGAGACTTTTCTAAGGTTTCAGAAATTTGAATGAAAGTGTAACAGGGTCATCCCAGGAAAAGGGGAAGTTCCAAAATCCTGGTTCCACCCTAAGTGGGTGGAGCTGAGGAGAAAAAGAAAATTTCTGCAGAGAAGAGAGAAGGAAGAAAGGAAGATGGAGAACAGCAAGGAGACCTGGAGGAGGCATGTGGAGCAGAGGGACATGTGAAGAAACTGTGCTTGCTTTTTGGTCTTGGACTGGTTGGAACAGATGTGGGTGAGAGACCCTTGGGGAGGTTAACAATGGCAGCTGTCATCTTAATTTTAATTTTGCTCTTTTCCTCCCAGATTTGTCTGACTCTTTCTGACCCTTTTCTATGGGTCTCTATGGAAAGGTCCTTTAGATGTGTGGCAGGTTTTTGGGCCTTGCTTTGGGCCAATCCTATTTGGCTGGACTTTTACCCTCAAGGAGATGGGTAACTNNNNATGCTTAACTTAGTAACTATATTCTTTGTTCTTTCTTTATTGTACCCTAGTTGTATTAAAGTTCCTTTCCATTAAAGGTTTTATATGTTTGTCTTAATGCAGCGGATGGCAGAACCCATTCAGAGAGGGCAGGCTTGGGGGTTCTGGGGTGCTCCTCTCCCTGCCCTGTAACAAAAGGACAACAAATCAAGTACCAATTTTTTGGTGATTTGAGTTATGAGTTACAGGAAGTCAAAATTTAATAGTGATAAAGGGAGAAGCCAGGCATTTCTTGGTTTTTATCAAAGACCCTTTTATTTCTAGTTTCAATAATTTAGTTATGGATTCATTCAAAATATTTACAGGGAATCTTCTAAGAATGATCTACTTTCTCATTTTTGACTCCTATAAATCATTTTCTTTGCTTTGTAATGGGATCCATTGCAGTCTTCTTCATTAGCAGTTATCCCCTCAACATGGTTTTATACTAAATGCATGATTCTATTGAAAAGTTGCAAGTAATTTCCATATTCAATTTTAACTCAATAATCTGCTTAACAACTTCCTTTATACTGACACTATCACAGTCATCTCTTTTCATCTGATAAACAGCATTTCACTTTGTTAGCTGGGATATATATTAGCAATTTATTTCCTACTAGCCATCTTTTTTCCACCATCCATCTGGTTTATAAGCACGATAACTTCCTTAAGTGGAATGTACCCTTAACTCATCACTAAATCTTCCTTAACTTCTTAATTTGAACCTATGTAAATTAAAAAAATTCTAAAATATTTCTACACTAAACTCTAGCATCATATGACATTAAACAAATTCTGGTTACCCAAATTACGGTAGTCTCCTCTCAGTGCCTAGATCTACCATTATCTCAGGTCACACTGTTCTGTATTTTTTTGGCATTCATGGCTTGAGGTTGTGTCTTAGGCTTTCTTCTATTCCTTTATCATGCAGCTGGTGCCCTCTGTTGCCTTCCTATTCATTTCCCTTTCTGAAGGACTAAACCTTCAGAATTCTACTTCTGTATTAGTGATGTTTTTCCATTTACTAACATTATCAGTTTATATATATAATGGAAAGAAATTTAAATTAAATAGGGCATAGATTTTTGTTTGTCTCAGTTTTCCCAAGTAAATGAAATAGAGTAACTTCTAAGATAATTCCCAGTTTTATAATTCCCACATAAAATTGTTTATGGTGAGTGCAAAGTAAGTAGGCTTCCTTTCTTTTTCTCTTAAGATACAATATATTTCTAGTCTTAATTTAATGCAAACAAACTCAATAGCATTAGCAAAGTAAACTACTATTTGTTATCAATGTCTCCTAAGCTCATTATTTTCAACCTAATTATGTCTCTTAACCTAATTATGTCTTAACCTAATTATGTCTAACCTTATACTTCTTTTCTAATATTTCATTGGTCTTAAAAATTCCCTATAAGTACCACTCAAAATATTTTTCTTTAGGATAAATAATACAAACAATATATTTGCAAACAGGTTCAGAAATGTATTACCGGTCATTAGTTGCACATTTCTCAAAGAAGCCTGTATCTGCTGCCTTTACATCCACTTTTCACACCTTGAACTCATTGCAATCTGGATTTTGTGCCACTACGTTCATATGTAAAACATGCTGTTATTAGAACCAAATTCTGATGCTTCTGCTCCTATTGGCTTTGCCTGCATTTTATATAAAACTGAAGCTATTCCTCAGGCTCTTCCCTTATTTTTATTTCACCCATTCAGATAATATTTTTGTTAAACCAGTTCTACCTTCAATTAGTGTTTTTGCAATTTGTCTCACTGAACAGCACACTGCCACTTTCTTGGTTCACTCATTCATTATCTGTCACCTAGACTATTATACTAATTCATTAAGTGATTTTGTGTCTTTCTCTTTCCTTCATAATCTATTTTTATGTTGTATCATGAGTTATCCTCTTTTAACATGATTGTCATCATGCCATTTATTCACACAAAGCCTTCAATGATTCCATTTATTTGAGAATAATGTCCAGATTTCTTAGTGTAATGTCAAGTAAGTCTATAATCTGGATTTGACATAACTTTCTGGCTTCAAACCTCCACCTTCTCCTTCTCTATACACCTTATATTTTAATGACATTATTCCACTTTCTTTTTTTTTTTAAAGATTTATTTATTTATGCATACAAGCACTGGGGTACAGGCCAGAGGTGTGTGTGTGGGGGTGTGTGTGAGAGGATTCACCACAGAGAGTGGGGAGCAGAACAGGCAGGTCAACTGAAGAACACTGCTGAGGGAAGCAGCGGGCACAGCAGGAGAGGTCTGCTGTACCATGTGGGTCCTCTACCTGGCCGGCAGCAGGGATCGAACTCGTGCTGCAGCGGCTGCGGTTTGCTTCATAGTGCATTGCTCAACCCACTGCACCACCAAGGGAGGCCCTATTCCACTTTCTATAGCTAGAACATTTGAGCCCTTCTAAAACCGCTTTTCTTTTTTTGAAGGAAAATCAAATATATATTACTGACAGAAAGCAGTCAGTCTGGAATGCTTGTATACTGTACGACTCCTGCCTTTATTTCTGCTGTCGATCCACATCATATACCTGTCGAAATTTGACATTTCATTTTTTTTAAAAAGATTTTTATTTATGCATACAAGAGTAGGGGTATAGGCCATAGTCCAGGGCAGTGAGAGGATTCACCAGAGACAGAGCAGGGAGCAGAACAGGCAGATGGACTGAAACACACTGCTGAGGGGAGCAGTGGGCGAGGCAGGAGAGGTCTGCCTCACCATGTGGGCCCCCTCCCGGGGGGCGGGGAATCAATCTCGCTGCTGATGCTTCACAGTGTGGCGCCCAACCCACTGTGCCACCAGGGAGGCCCCTGACTTCTCATTTTTAAAAAAGATTTATTTTACTTACTTATTTATGCATACAAGAACTGGGGTGTAGACCAGAGGTACGGGGGGTGAGAGGATTCACCAGAGACAGAGTGGGGAGCAGAACAGGCGGATCTACTGATCTTCTGAAATGCACTGCTGAGGGGAGCAGCAGGCAAGACTGGAGAGGTCTGCTGCGCAATGTGGGTTAACTCCCTGGTGGGGGATCAAACTCTTGCAGCAGTAGCTAGTGATAGCTTAAAAATGCTGAGGCTTAACCCCTGTGCCACAAGGAGGCCTGAAAGTCTACTTTTCTATCAAGAGTTAGATAGAATTATTTCCTATGAAACTGTCCCTACAGTGCTAGCCAGGAATCATTACTCTGGTATTTGTAAACTTTTGTTTGTACTTTGACTATTTCATAAATTAGCCTCTGCTTGACCTCTGACAACAGTGCTCATTTATCTTTGTCACTAAAGTATTAGTGGTTTGAAGAAAAGGGTTGGGTCCACTCATGTGTGTACCACCTTTGGCTAACATATTTAATTCATATAGGAGTTTCAATACTTGTTTCCTGAAGGGTTCTAATTACTATTTAAATGATGTTTTTCAATGTCATGTTAAGAATCTTGGTTAGCGATATATTAAAGAATAATTTATTGAAATGTTGTCACATGAATGACCCTGATTGAACCTTAAAGGCTATGTGAAAAACAAACTATTCATAATCTGTTGCACTGCTGATAGCATTCACTTTATTGTAGATAAGGCAATGACAGAACCTACAATACAATTTTGAACTATTTCTCTAGGTATATATATTAGCCTTTGCATAAATATGTGTTTCTAGCAAATATCCAGAATATAGAATGGAAAAATTTTACTCCCTGAAAATTGATACTTATGAACTGCTAGTAAAATTTTCAGACTAGCAGTATTGAGAAAGGGTTAGGGACTTTTTTTTCTCACAATGAAAAGAGATTAAGATTATATCAAAAGAAAAATGCCACTTAGGCTTCCCTTTCCCCTTCTGTAATTTTGTTATTTCCTTACTTCAAAAATGGATCCTGGTAAATTCTCTAATAGTATTATAGATAGAAAAAACATGCATAAGCAGAAAGAAGTCTGCTGTCTTTTTGCCTTTACAGTTATCATTGCTGACAAATTTCCTTTGGTTGCATTTCCAGATGTGCATAACTATCAACACACTCCATTTGGCTAAAACCTTGTTAGAGATCACTTCTGACATGAGACCCAAGCACAGCCAGAAGAACTGATTTGGGACAATTCCAGGGACTATCTTGTAGTTTGAATATTGAATATTGGGTGACCCACAATTCTGGAACTCCTTACCATCATAGAGCTTACGGTCTTAGAGCTTTTGGCGTAGAAGCTCTGCCTGAGTGAAGCTGTCATTCTCCAAACGATGGGGTCATTGTTATTATTCTTCCAGTCTCCAAGGCAAAATGAATGCATTGTGTGACCAGCCATGTGACAAGTGCCAAAAACCACCTGGAAAAGAACCACAGTTGTCACAGGGCCACACTGAAATGTGAATCATTGAAACTGCTGACCACTAAAAAACCATGACAATTTTGTTTTTCACCCTTAGCCAGATGATGGTTAAACGAAAGGACCCAAGAGAAGGCATTTAGAGGAAGAATCCAACTTGCGAAAAGTGACATTTATGTTCTTCTGACTTACTATAGCCCACATGATGTTATTCTAACTGACCTATTTAGAAACATTTAAGAGTAATATGACAAGCAGTTGGTGGAGGATTGGCAAATTTCTTAAGCTAGTTCATGCGTCACTCTGCTTTTGTTTGTCCAGCTGCCAGTGTAAATTATGATCTGTTGAAGTGGATCTTGCTTGGAATCCTCTAAAGTTGGCCTGAACATTTAGACTAGTCACATGTATCTCTTCCTGAACAAGTGCATCATTGGATGGACTTACTGTAGCTCAGATGATGCACAAATATTCAGTATGCAAAGAAGAAAGTACTATTGGTGGGAAACAGAACAAGGAGAAAGATCAAAGGACATCTGAGTCTGTCCAGTTCTAAATGTTATTCAAAGTGCTAGCACAATATGACATCAAGACCTCACTGTGTGTGTCCAGCCATCTGGGTTTTCCCAGACATTCTGACCTAATTACTTTACTGCATGTTACAGTCTGTGTACCCTATGCATTTCTGCTTACTTTTTCCCTATCAGTTCCTTCTTTCACTTTTCCTTGTCTGAACTGCCTTCACAATTTGACTTTGTGCTACTATTACAGCTAATGTGATCACTGCTCCCCAGGTTGAGAATGGCTCCTGTGAGCAGTTGTGGGTGACTGTCCCTTATGTACAGCTATGTCCTTCTGATGTTCTTTCTCTTCTTTCATTATATTAAATTCACACTTTAAATGTACAAATACTGCTATTTTAATAATTCTATAATGTTGACCCCTGTTTCTTTTAGTGGAAGTTTATTTTATGTGTCATAAATATTTTTGTCCCTGTCTTTCTTAGTGTATCATTGCTTGCAGGATTATTTTTTAATTTTTCACTTTGAGTCTATGTTCATCTTGAAACTCATTTTATCTCTTAGAGATAACAGAAAGCTAGGTTTATGTTTCTGATCCAACCAGTTACTTTGTACCTTTTGATTAGTGAGTTCAGACCACTGATGTTTGGGAAATTATTGTTATTTAAGTACTGATTGCCATTTGGCTATTTTTTTTCTGAGTGTTTTTGTAGTTTGTCTCTGTTCTTTCGTTTTCTTTCCATGCATTTGAAACTGACTTTTGTGTAGTGTTTGTATTTCATTTTCATCTTTTTTGTTTCTCTAGGTATTTTTATGTGATTTGCATATTATAGGGCTATGATACTCATAGCCTATCTGAAATGGAAAGCAAACAGATATTTATTGCTTCGCAACAGTCCCCATTTTTACAGTAATACTTTCCAAAAAATCAGTTTGCCTGTGCTATATTTTCTATCATTGCTTAATTTACTATCTCACAGTATAATGGAAGCTGTCCTCTTAAGTGTCTTATATATTATTGGTGGAAATAAGACTTACATATTGAATTATTAAATATCATAGATAACATTTTATAAGTAAATATTTTTATGTACTGAGCAGTAGAAGAAAGTGATCTGGAATTTTATTTCTTTATTTATATGTATTTGACATCAATTGTAGTAATTGTAGTCCCCATAGATTTCCCACCACCATTTCAGAAATTTGCAAAGATTAATTGAAGAGTCTTTATAAAGAAGTGATAATTAAGCTGAATATAAAGAATGGCTAAAAATAAAATTGATAGAGGTAAAAACAAAGTTTGCAGATCGCAAACTAGCTACAGAGTAGACTTAGTGACAAAAATTAAATATAGCACTTTTGTTGGATAAAATGATTAGATGTAATTAAGTAATAAGGCTATATAAATAGAGTGGTATAAATAGAGTGGTAGCATCAAGCCAAGGCTTGATGCTTGGAAATAATAATCTTTGACCAAAAATTTGGGAAGGAAATCTAATGGAGGAATTAAATGAGAAGCTTAATTTGTTGAGTTGGAAATGATATCCAATTAGAATATCAAGCTGCACGGTTGGTTACATAGTACTGAGCTTTAAGTAATGGTCAGGATTTATCACTGGTACAGATGAAAGCAAAACAGAATATACAGAAAGTCAGTTTCCATTGGAGAATTCATTGATATGAGAACAATTAAATTAGTTCTTCTTGTTCTGGCAGGGAAGCAGTTAAAAAATTTGAGAATGTTATCTAGGTGAGAGAAAGAAGCAGAAATAAATCTAGGAGGAAAGCAAATCCTCCATGAAATCTCTCCTGTGATGCCCTAATTTTATGTTGCTAGCTATCTATGAGTGGTTAGATAAGAGCAACCCCATTCAAACAATTTCTAGGATTGTGAACTTGAATAAACATATCTGACCTCATTTAACCTTAATTCTCTTAACAGTTAAAGATTTGGAAATTTTCTCTTAGATTATGAATTATTGTGAGGATTAAATATTGTTTGAGAAGTGCTCCAATTTTAGGATTCAAACCATTATTATTATTGTTGTGTTATAGTAGAGGAGAAAACATAACACTAGAGAATTGGGGAGGTAGATGCAACAATCATCACTTATCACTTAAAGTTGCAATTCGAGGAGATGGAGCATCAATGACAAAAGATGGGATAGTTCATATATACAAAGTAGAAAGCCAAAAGTAAAGGGGTATTGAATCACATCTAATTTGGGCTTTTTGGAGGGCACCCCATACTGGTAAGGTCATCACACAATGGTGTCTTTTCCTTCATCTTCCTCCAAAAACTCTCTCTCTGTTAGTAGTTGGACTTGGGTGCAAACCTATGCATAAATTTGTCAGAGAGTTTCAAACTTTCACTAAATGCTAAGGATTTTTCCCTTATCCTTTTACCCAAGATGACATTAAGGATAGAGGAAATCTTAAATGACCTCACAAGAACAGAATTGTTTAGTTCTATATCTGTATTTTTGTCTCTTGGATGTTGATTTCCTTAGGCATTGGAATGATTGAAACTTGTGTGTCACTTAGGAGAGTCAGAGGCAAATGGCCCTCCCTTGCTGATCTGCCCTTATTTCAACACTCACTAGCGCTGCAGGTCTTCTGAATTTCAATCAGGTTGTTCTTTTCCCTCTTGGCTTGAGTTCTCTACTTTGACTTCTTCCATCTATCACAGGGTTACCATATTCTTCATTATTGTCCCTAGCCTGTTCCTCAGTCTTATTGTAATAAGAAGGAAAGATGGCAAATACTATATTGCTCTTTTTTCTGTTCAAATGTGGCATAGTCCCAATACACTCCTTCATTCAGCTGTGGGACTTGCCTCTCAGTATGAGCACCAGGCAATGGATGCCCCTCCAAAAAGCACAAATTAGGTGTGAATTAGAGGCTGTCTACATTTGGCTTTCTGCTTTGCATATATAAATTATCCATCTTTTGTCACTCATGCTTCATATCCTGGGATTGCAACCTGGAGTGATGAATTATGGTTACTGAAACTACTTCCCTGTTTCTTTAGTATTAGGTCTTCTCTACAGTAGAACAAGAAAAGCTTTCCTTCTCTTCCTCTTTATCTAGCAGGAACTTCTCTTTTGGGATAGCCTCCTTATCTCTGAGATGTCATTAATTCATTCTCTTTCCTTGGAACACAGGGTCAGACAAGCTATTTGGAATATGATTTACAGAAAGAAGAATAGTTACTTCAGCTTGTTATTTTCAGAAATATTAACCCATTGTGTATAATTTTACTTAGCAGAATATTTCATGATGGATTATTTCCAGATAATCTAAGGTTACAACCAAAGTCTGGAATGACACATTTTTAAGAGATTTTAATGCTTTTCCGTCATTCTTCAGAAAGGCCCCTGACTGCCCACCTCTTTTGAATGGCAAATGATGTGCTTTGTGATACATAATCTGACTAATGAACTGAAACATCCTAATACTAGCACCATCCCATACGTTCATTTCTAAATTTTCACTGGGCCACAAACGAGACTTTCCCACAAAGTGTATCCAGACATTCTTCACAGTAAAAAGACCAAAGAGAATTGATGACTCTGGCCAGAGTTCCAGAATACAAATGACTTTTGGAGAGCCCAAGTGTTTTCTGGCTGTGTGCTGAGATCCTAGATTAAAAAAAAAAGTCATGCTGATATAACACTTATTTATCAAGTTTAACAAATATATTCTAAATGCCTCCTATAGGCAAAGTCTGAAACTCCATAAATAAGTGCATTAAAATCTTTGTCTACCTGACCATGACACAAACTCCTTGGGCTTTATTTTGGCATGGAAAATAAATACCCCACTCTGGGAGGTCACTGTGCTGGTCTCAGTTTTATCATAAACATCAAAGAAGTAAATGTTTATGTATATATGTGTGATATATAAAATTACATATTATATTCCATTTGTCATATTGCAGAGGACTGTGAATTTATTAGATTCAGGAGATGTACAGAATATGCTTACAAAGTATTGTCAAATTTGAATCCCCTGCTTGATGACTACTATATATACATATATAAAAGATACAGTTTATACATTATTATTTTTAATGATTTATTTATTTATGCATATAAGAGCTGAGGTGTAGACTAGAGGTGTGTGTGGGGTGAGAGTATTCACCAGAGGCAGAGTGGGAGCAGAACATGCAGATTGACTGAAATGCACTGCTGAGGGGAGCAGCAGGCAAGGCAGGAGAGGTCTGCTGCACCATGTGGGTTAACTCCCTAGCTAGGGATCTAACTAACATGCTGCACTGTCTGCTGTTAGCTTCATAGTGCTGAGACTTAAACCCTTGAGCCACCAAGGAGGCACAGTTTATACATTATATACTTATATAAATCTGTACTACCGATAGATACAAAATTAATTATATTTCCCACTAAAATGTTGCATTTTCAAAATATTAAAGAAATTATTTAATACATATCTATTCTCTATGTAAAAATACTTCATTATTTAATATTGTGAAACTAAAATATGCTCCTTTTAACTCACAGTTGTCTCCTTTCTTTATGTGATTAGGAACTGAAATATCACTTAATCATATTTGTGATTATTCCAACTTCTCTGTTTATTTTTCCTCAAATTAAAAAGAAACATTTTTAGATTTTCTAGAAAAGCATAAAAATTAACAATTTTAAGTGTGACCAAACTTGAACTTTTTCATTGGAAACAGTTCCGAAAACCATATTTTCAAAACAGCCTTTTAAGTGCTTGACACAGCTGATTTTGAAGTAATCAAGTACAAATTAATAGTGCTTAAAGAATTTAATGTAAGCACAGAGTAAAATTATTTTATAGTGACATAAGTTTTTAATATCTTACTACTTATGTAGAATTTTAGGGAAAGCATAAAAAATAGGGAGGAAAGAACAAAGGACCATGGTGATGGTGCAGGGGTGAATTTTACAGGGACTACAAATGAGGGGGAAAAGCATATATTGTACAAAATGATGTAAAATATACATAAAATTTAAAAAAAATAAAGAACTTTGTAAAAAATTGTTACAATAAAACAAAGGAAGCATTGACAAAAGAGATATAGGGAGTCCAAGAAATAGGTGAAATAACATGAGAATACAAACAAAAGGAATTCCCACAAAGATGGTGAAGGAGGTTCTTAGAATAATGGCATCTAAGTATCTTTGAGAGCAGCCAGTCTAGACTGGATAGAAGTACAAAGAGCTCCAATATAATGTTTCCAAGGGGAAAAAAATTAAATTGGTAGATTTCATTACACTTTTTAAACATCTCATGAGTAAGTTTATAAAATACTGTAGGAGAAAGGAAATACATCACAAAATACTATGCGATGCTGTTATGCATATTTATATATGTATAATAATAAAAAAATAACTAGTGCTATAACCCAAAGGTATGAAATTAGTCTACAGAAAGGAGAAGTGTAAACTTGTATGGTTGGTTACTGCATAAGGAATAACGCTTGAAAGAGAGCTAAATCCTCACCTATTATAGGGAACAAGTGTATAATTTATCAAGTACTGCATAACAAATTATCTGGAAACTTAGGGTAGAACAACAATAAATATTCATTACCTCACACAGTTTTTGTGTGTCAGGAATTTGGAAGTAGCATAACTGGTAAGCTGGCTCCAGGTTGCTCTCAAAGTTTCAGTCAAGATGTTAATGGAGATTTAAGAGAGAATGGAGGATTAGCAATCAGACAACTTGTTGACACAGCTGGCAAGGTGGTTTGGCTTTCAGGGGATCTCACCTCAGGGACTTCCCCAGAGATACTTAAGCATCATCACAGTACTGAAACTGGCTTCACCAGAGTGATCTAAGAGTGAGCCAGGGTGTCTTATGACATACCTGTGGAAGTCACACACCAGAATTTCCACAATATCCTGTTGGTCACTGAGTCTCTCAGACCTATGCTGTGTGAGAGGAAATGACACACAATCAGGAAAAGGTAGGGGAGAACTGTTGAAGATGATCTGAAAGCGGCTACCACATACTATTCTGGAATATAGCTATATATCAATATCAATATATCAATATATATGCATATGACTTGGAAATATGGCATTAACTGCAAAAAGAGACTAGTAGAAGTCATTGCTTCTAAGGATCAGAATTGTAGATGGGGATAAGGAACATGGGACTATAGTATTTTTTTATTTGAACTTTATAACCATTCAATTTTTAATAGTACATATATGTATAACCTAATTGAAACAAAAAATACTATATTAGTAAAAATCATTTGGTAAGTAACACAGATTAAAGTCAACCTACTGAGCAGATAAACAGATGACAAAAGTGGAGCTGTAAATAAAACTGAAGCCATATCTGAATTTGCTTAAAATCCCCTCATGAGTTTGGTTATGTTACTGAAGTTTCTAACTAACTGCAGTCTCTTACCTTAATAATTCAATACCTTTACTAATAGAATAACCCTATGAAGTTTTGACTGGTCCTTGCTACCCTTGTTTTACTGCGCTTGAGGCTTTGCTGCTATTTCCGATGGTTCAATGGAGGGAAGGTTATCTTGAATGAACATGTATGTCTTTACTGCAGATATTTCATAACCCTAAATAATAAGGAGGTAGCCTTAAATCTTACTGCAGGGACTGTGGTATTGCTTTAAAAATAAAGTATATGAGTACCAAAGTGTTTGATGCATGACTTCTTTTTTAAAAAATATGTATTTTTCTTACATTATTCTTCATTTTTGTGCAATAAATGAATAAATCCCCATAAATCTCCTACCACTTCATCACCTATGAACCATCACCACAGTCCCTTCTTCTCTTTCCTTCCGTTTTGACTCCTTACCCTCCCCCTCTGCTGCTGTATGCCTTAGATCTGCAAGTTTTGTCTTTTATTTTGAAAACACTTTGTTGGGCTTCTTTAAGTGGTTCCTATAAGTGAAACCATCTGATATTTTTCTTTTTCTTTCTGACTTATTTCACTGAGCATCACCCCTTCCAGCTCCACTCATACTGCTGTGAGTACCATGTTTATCTTTTCTGATTGCTGAAATGTATTCCATTATGTATATATACTACACCTTCCTGATCCATTAATCTATTTTTGGACATATAGGTTGCTTCCATATTTTAGCCACTGTGATTAGTACTGCAATAAATATAGGAGTGTGGGTTTCCTTTCAAATTAATGTTTTTGTGTCCTTTAGATATAGTCTTAGGAGTGGAATTGCTAGGTCATATGGTATATCCATTCTTGATAATTTGAAGGACCTTGATGTTTGGCTTCTTTAGGGTCAGTAAAGATAGTGGCACCCTTCATTGTTTAAAATCAGTTCTTAAAACAAGTACATTCTTCTACCTTCTCTAGACATCTTGGAGAAATCTTGGGTAATAATCTCAAGGCTCTTGCGATCAAAATGTCTGGTGGATCAAGAAAGACCTCATAACTCAAATATTAACTAGATTTCATCAATTTATGTACTTTTCTGGCCCTGAAGGAGGGCAACTATGAAGGAACTCTTCAAACAGCTAGTATGTCTGTGTTGGTGTCAGCAAAATAGCCAGTTGGAGAATGATGCTGTTTTTTGCTAAGAGGAGTACAGAACCAATGGGCTTTAAAGGATCTGAAAGGTTGTCTAATTGAACTTGTAACCAATCCTAATGAGTAGATAAAAGATATAGCTACAGGGGTCTCCCTGATGGCACAAGGGGTTAAGCACTACACTACGAATCATCCACACCCACTGAAGCATGAGTTTGATCCCTGGCCAGGGAGATGACCCACATGACACAACAGACCTCTCCTGTCTGGCCCACGACTCCCCTCAGCAATGTACTTCAGTCAATCTGCCTGTTCTGTTCCTCACTCTGTCTCTGGTGAATCCTCTCACCCTCCATGCCTCTGGCCTGTACCTCAGTTCTTGTATGCATAAATAAATAAATAAATCTTTTTTTTTTAAAGAGATATAGCTACAGTGGTAAACTCTGGCATGAAATATTGGTAATATATGGTGAAATACACAAAGAACCCAAAGTATTTTATAACTAACTGGCTGGATCTGGAATGTGGGTGTTCTTCTTTACTGAAGAACATGGATGTAGTGATATCCTGAAATTGCATGATTACCCTATAGAGAAGAAAATTCTTAAAGTTCTATTTTAGTCAAAGAAAAAATTATATATTATATAAATTAGAAAATCATTAATGGGAAGTCACACGCAATTAATGTAATGTTGTCTTGCTCTTTACTAAGATTTTTTTTTAATAATAGCATAGATGACATACAGACAAAAAAAGCTGCTACTCCATCCAAGGAGCAAACACACATGGTCACATTTGTTAATTTATTAAGCTGACAGGTAAAAGAGTGTGTTTAAAGTATAGTTGGGGCACAAGAGGTGGCCAGGGTAGGTAAATAGAAAGTAATGGTTTCAGCAAATAAAGCTTAAATGTTAAAATGATTTATATTCACAAGGCCTGTGTAAGGCAGGTTAACATACTTGAACTTGATCTATAAGCGAAGAGTAGCCAAGAGACAGTGATATATAGATGAAATTATTCTCTTCCCTTTTTAGGAAAGTAAGCAAAGTCAACATGGATGATGAATGACAGCAGAGACATTAACTTTAAAGCAGTCAAAAAAATGTTTAAAATAAAATGGGTTAGATTGTCGAGACATTTCAGAGATAAAAACTCATGTTTTAAGAAGTAAATGGAAGTTAGGTAAGAAAGAAAGAGGAATAAAGGATGATTTGGGCTTTTGTTTTGGGGATGATAGAGTAAAATTATAGTTTCTATTTATGTGGCCTGCCACAATTTACAAAACAACTTCAGGTGAATAGCATTCCATTGTTTCAATTATCTTGTATAAAATCAGTATGAATTAAATAAGAAATAGGGTTTATATAATACTCTTCATAAAGAGTTACTTTCCTATATTTCCTTTCCATATTTTCATTTTTTTCTTCCTTTTAAAGTAGAGGCTACTTGGTTTCCCTCTTTAAAGACACTAATATATAATATTGTCTGACTCTTCCCCATGTTAGTAGCTAAATAGACATTTACAAAAGCTTATTAAATACACATATACATACATGCACTTATACATAGTGGGTTTATCTCCTTCTCTGGAAAAAAGTGGTTTTGATAGTATGTCAAGTTTTAATGAGCATACAAGTCATCTGAAGATCCTGAAATGCAAATTCTGATTAAGTGGGTCTAGGACGGGGCCTAAAATCAGCATTTCTAACATGCTCCAGTGATATTCAATATGACTAGTACACTGAATACATTCTGATTAGAGATCATTTAGATTAAAACCACATTCATTTCTGTATACACACACATACACACAAAGTATTTGCTTAAACAGGTGTACCATTCTGGGGTACTTATAATGTACCTTATCTCAATTTTAAAATCACAACTATTTTCTCACAGGTTTCAAGGTAGCCAATGATTACTGCCAATTACATACTTATTCTTTTTAGTAATATAACTGCATTCCATTTCGCAGTTGGCAGGCATTGCCCTAAAGGTTTCGAAACATGTCAGTTGTCTTTTTTCAAGGAGAGATCTTCTAAAGAACAACCTCATTGTTAGTTGTTCATTAATAGTTCTCTTACTGACAACTTGGATGTGTGCCTCTAAATTTTGCAAGTTTTTTATAAAATTAAAATTACTTCCAAAGCATTTCAAATACTTCTGGCAATAACGTATGCTTGGAAGCAGAACTCTTACCTCTCCTCCCACAGGTCTTTGCTTTTATGATCCCATAGCCTTGTGGGTTTCCTTAATGGCCTGACATTCCACAATACAATACATGTGTGTTGAAAGACATCTGAAATCACTGACATGCCTCATGGTCTCAGGACTAAGCAACTATTGGCTCTGAACCCATGTAATTGACCTTAAAGAGGCAATCTCCTATTTAGGTCCATCTCAGAAATCATTTCTTTTGTTTTCTTCCAAATAATGGCTCTACTCTCTTAGAGGAAATTCATTTATGGGTCAGGCAAGTTTCTCGAATGCATTTTTTTAAAGATTTATTTATTTATGCATACAAGCACTGGGGTACAGGCCAGAGGTATGTGGGGGGGTGAGAGGATTCACCACAGAGAGTGGGGAGCAGAACAGGCAGATCAACTGAAGTACACTGCTGAGGGAAGCAGCGGGCACAGCAGGAGAGGTCTGCTGTACCATGTGGGTCCCCCCCCTGGCTGGCAGCAGGGATCGAACTTGTGCTGCAGTGGCTGTGGTTTGCTTCATAGTGCATTGCTTAACCCACTGTGCCACCAGGGAGGCCCAAGGAATGCATTTTTAACCCTAAAGTCAAATCCCTAAAGTCAAACTTCAAGAAATGTACATTATCTCAAAATATACCCAAACAAGGAAGAAACCTTGAAAGACACTGTTGATTTTTATGAGTTTTTAAGCTAGAACCAGGCACTTTGGAAAAAAAAGTTAAGGCATTAAAAGTCCTTTTGTCCCCTAGATGCTGGACAGCTATATGAGATATGTTGAAAAATACAAGTTAATCGGTGCTGGTAATAATTTCTCAAATGGCCCTAGGAATCTGTGACTTGCACAGTTCAAGAGAGTATGTTGTCTAACCTCATATACAATTCAGGAATCCTTAACATAACATCCTTGAAATTCATTTAAGGTGCCAGAGTACTTTCTGAAGGGGTGAGACCCCAGCTGGACAGCTCCAGTTGTTAAATAACTGCAGCTGTGAGCAGCCACGTGCCTTTCCTCAAGCTGCTCTATTTCGTACCATTCCTGCTTACCTTCTGTCCTCCTATGTTCTTGCCTTTTCAATTTTACAGTTTTATTTAATTCAACTTTACAGCTTTCAGTTTTGCAAATTAAGCTCGCTGAAAATGACTTCACTTTAGTTAGGAGCTGAATACTCATAAAAATACAACAAAACCTGAATTTTGACACATTATCAGCATCTAAGACTGCATCTCATTGGTGTACATTGAAGTTCATTGGTACTTCTATTTCAAAAACCTTACTGTTATCATATAGAATTTGATGAAGTCAGTCTTTTCATAGAATATGCAGTTCTTCCCTCCAATTTTCAGAAGCACCAATGAAGAGTTAAACAATACTCATGAGGCCACACATACTGCTGGAGACCCATCTGGGAATAGAGCCCAGGAAACTTGGCTCCAGTCCACTGTGCTTCTTTCTAACCACATGACCATCATTTCTGATGACTATAAATTCACGTAGTACTCCTCCTGCTGAAACATGCAGGAGGCATCACATTGGCAAGCTGGACAAGTTGGTGTATGTTAAATTTCTAAACTGAGCATTTGTATTTTTCAGGATGCCACTGACTGTGACAGTTCATGTTTTATGAATGTTATCATGACACATGGCAGTTCTGAGGGTCATTTTCCTACAGACTGCCCTGATATTCTCATTCTTGGCTTTTGTCTTACCAGACATAGATTTTGCTCCAGTGGCATCTTTCTAAGAAGGAACTTAATGTTGGCGGCTGTTAAAATTCTTCATGGCCTTGGTGTTGTGCCCTCCAATACGCTTCCTGAGAGACTGAGCCATTCTCTGCTTATAATTACTACTATATGCTCTTAAACCTGAAACAGATGTTATCTTGGCTACTATCATTTGCCATGAGCTTCTGTATTTTCATTTTATGCAAGGCAGGTGAAAGGCAGGTAATTTGCTGCTTCATTTTGTACTGAAAGAGAGGTGGAGGCAGAACAAGAGCGAATAAATACATAAAACAGAGGAAAAGCCACATGGAGACAGAAAGTACAACCACTTGAGCATCTATTACCCTAACATCATATGCTATAGTTTGGCTACTACTGATTTGCCTGGCATCTCTCTTGAATCATATTTGTGGCCACCCAGATTAAATCTGTGATCTGATCTCTTGATTTAATATCAGCTTGCTCTTTTCAGCTCCCATGTCATTTACTATCTTAAAAAAAATGTACTGCTTGTTGAGTAACAAGACTGAGTATTCTCTGTGCTTTCAAGAACTAAACTTTTTTTTTTTTTGTATGGGAACCAGGAAATTAAGGAGAAAAATTAACCACTTGCAGGGAAGGTAGAAACCCAGAAACAAGGGGGTTTGTCTTTTATGGTTTGTACTTTGTAAGCTGTGGGTGTGACTCAATTTCCTCACCACCCACATTAAAAAGGTTGCCACCCAATCACTGTTTTTTTTTGTCCCAAACCCCTCCCCTTTGATTTTGGCTAGAAGAGACCCTGGACGTTACCGACTGTGACATATAAAAGCTGTTAGCTGCTCCTGTAGCCAGCAGCATTCAAACCTTGCAGAGTTTTGCTCTCTGAGAGTTTGTAACAAGACACTCCTCTTACAAGAGTTCATGCTACAACCTAGCAAAGAACCTTAAATTTTTGGAAGAACAGTATATTCATTTTGGCATTGTGCAGAGGTAAGCTATTTAGCTCAAAAAATTTATTTTGCATGCAATGATTTTAAAGTAGCTCACATTTTTATAAATTTTTTTAGAAGTGAGATTGGATTATTATAACTTTTTTATATGTGTTCTATCATTTGGTGTCCATATATGTCTGGGAAACATTATCAGCACATTCTGTTATTACCTGTGATGCATTTTTTCTTTTCAATCTTAAGATGAACTTCAATTTAAAATATTTTCCTTTGAAAATAAATATGCACTAATGCCTTCTGTGATTCAGAATGTGGGGCAAATAATTCACATTCATTTCAGAGTTAGTTGTCATGCTGTTTACTTTTATCTCTTGGGCATCTGCTTCATCACAGCCAGTAAAATGTATAGAGACTACTTTGGGTCATCTTCTAGGCTTGAGTTCAAAATTTGCTTGGACTTTTGGGGAGAAAACCAAATCAAGCAGTGGCCCCAAAGGATGGCTTTGGAAATTCATACCCTCTGGTCCTATTTTTCCCCCCTCCTAGACCCTAACTCTAATTTCTGCTTTAAAGCCAAGTACACCCGGTGGCCTCTTCTCCATCCCTCAAAATGATAGCCATCTGTGCCCTCAGCAGTGCACTCCTGCTCTCCCTTCTCTGTGAAGCAAGTGCCGTGGCCTTACTCAATTCCACTGACTCATCCCCGCCAACCAATAATTTCACTGAGATTGAAGCAGCTCTAAAAGCGCAACTAGACTCTGCAGATCTCCCCAAAGCCAGGCGGAAGCGCTACATTTCGCAGAACGACATGATCGCCATTCTCGATTATCACAATCAAGTTCGGGGCAAAGTGTTCCCACCAGCAGCAAACATGGAATACATGGTAAGAAGCTGTTTACTTTGAATTGTGAGTGAGCAAGCTTTCTTTACATTGTACATTGGAGGAACCCAGCAAGTCACGACATCTTAGGGGATATGGATCATTTTAGACACTTTATCTCTTTTAACTCTTACACACCTGTTTAAGAACTATTCTATATAAGTATTAAAAGGGGTGGGGGAGTCTAATTTTCTTTTGTGAGTTATACAGCCACTGATGAATCACATCTTTTATAAGAAACATAGATAAGAGTGGGATATGTTAAATGACTATATTTGGAAGGTCCACTTGAAATCCTTTTTGTGCTTTGTTTATCTATTAGTCATATTTATCTGCTAAAACATTTCTTGAAAATAATGTTCAAAGATTATAGGTTTCATGTGCATGATTTATTCTCTGGATGTCTTCACCAGGGGTGTCTTTTCCCTTTCTTGGACAAAGCTCTTCCTGATGCTAATTTATTTGTATTTTCAGAGAACATGCTGACTTTCCCCCATGATTTAATGCTTTGTCGTTCAGATAACAGTGAAGCCAGCACATTTGCACAGTGTTCCAACTTGCCATGAACACATTCCTTGGTCTCTTAAAAATAGGCTCTCTAAGTTTAAATCATTTTACATAGCAGTAAAAAACAAAAACAAAAAACACCACCAGCTAAGTTGATATCTGTAATTTGGGTTTTGAATTTATGCAAGATTTTGTCAGAGAAAAACCTAGAGCTGGTTTAAGGCAATGGAGATCATTAGTCTGGTATTTGTAAGTTGGGGCGGAGTTGGTGGTACCCCTAACAGCTTTTATATGTGCTAACCTAAAGTTTTGAATTTCTATAAGAGCCTAAATTCATTGAGTTTATTAAAAATGCTTTTAACGTTTGACTAATTGCAGATCTCAGAGTCACAGGAAAAATAAAGATTTGGCAAATGTCAGTCATAGTTCATAAAAGTACAATTTAGACTCTGAAAATGCATAAGAAGATGTGATTAATCCTGATGTATGACTATTCTGAAGGGCAATATAGTCTTTTGGTTAAGAATTTAGGTTCTGGGATCTAAATGAATAGGTTCAAACCCACTGCTAGACTATAACCTTTATGTATTCATTACCTCATTGCATTTCATACTCATCATCTGTAATATGAAACTAGAAGAGAATTTTCCACCTAGGAATGCAATAAGTAATGAATGAGTTGAGAGGTAGAGCAATTAGACCACATCTGACAGCAAAATGGATATTAACAAACACTAGCTTGTGTGGGTTTCTTGTAAACTTGTGTAAGGCTATCAATGATAACCCATACAAGATAAAAGATCAGAAGCAGTTACAATTTTCTAGAAAGTGATTGTGAGAAAATTATTCATCAAATTCTGTGTGAAACAGGTATAATATCTAGAAAGGTGTAATATCTAGACTTTAGGTTTAGGAAATACTTCCTGGACATAATCACATTGTTATGCAGAGTATGAGTTACTATGTTTGATTTTATTTATAGCCAGGTACAGTGTTATCTATAGTAGGCTTTTCATAAATGCACCTTAACTCAGTATAGGTAATGAGAAAAGTAGTTATTTCCATAAAGTAAAACAGGACTGTCTCAAATTATTATTATGTATATAATACATATAGTTCATTCACACACATATATATATTTATGCAATATATGCTGTTTGCTAAGCACTCTTCTAAGCATTGGTGATACACTCATGAATAAAATAGACAATCCTTGGTCCTCTGAATGGTAAATTAGACAGTAAACAAGATAAGTAAATCACATTATACATTAGAGGTTGATAAGATTATAAAGACAAATGAATCTCATTGTGGCAAGGTTGTGAAATTTAATGGGGTGATCTGGGAAGAGCTCATTGAGGGTGTCTTGGAGGGAAGAGAGTGAGTCATGATAGGTGAAGAAAAACCATCCCATGAATAAGGAAGAAGAGCAAAGGCTCTGAGGCAGGAGAAAATTGGTTAAGTCAGAAAAATGTTCCAATTTAGTCAAGTCATAAGCTAGAAAGACTCTGAATAGGCTATTTGAAATAATTCACTTGGATCCCTCATGAAAACTCAGAGAAACTTTGAGGGAAATAAGCATAATAGGGAGCTTGAAAGTTGGGGGAGGAATTCTCAGGGCCAGGTGAGAAATACAAATCTCAGTTGAAGACTCTTCAACTTATTCACCATTGATTTGAATTGTGAACATTTGAAAGTAGACTCAGTTCCAACTGCTATTACATAGCTCAAAGACATGTTGATCTGTCATGTGTTCAAATTATCCTTTTCATATGAGAGATTTCATCACCCAGAGGAACAGCTCAGAAGATGGTCTTTAGTACAGGGTCTTTCTAATGGCACCAGCCTGACTTGCAATGCCTTTAACCCACAACTTTCTCCTCTGAGCTTTTCCTCATGTCATTTTATCCCCTTCTAATGCTTCCTCCTTAACATAAGTTGTGATTTAAAAACCTACCTTTTCAGGGTTCTATCAGAGTTTATGTCCTTTATTGACTCTTCTTACTCTCACAGCCATCTTTGCTCTCTCCTTTAAGCCACTCTGTTTTTCATGTCCATCATATTAATCTCATCAAAATCAAACTTGGTGTATATAGTTACTTGTATATTTCTTACAAGCTTCTCAATTTTAAACTGTCAGGGTGATAAATGTATGTTTATCCTCCTTTGTGCATCTGTTTTTGTGGACAATTTCAGGTAGATTGTGGTAGTCATTATTTGGTTAATTTAGTTGAAATCCCTGTGAATTGTGTTATGTTTATAAATAGCATCAATTTAAATATCATTTATATTAATAGCTTTCTCATCACTTACAATATCTTACCCCATGTACCTAAAATAAAGAAGTTTCTCATAAATTCTAAAAGTCCCTTAAGTTATATTTAAGTCATCTTTTCTTTAGTACTTGGTTACACTAGTGTATGCTTGACTAAATAAAGTAGAAGCAATTAGAACATAAAAGTGTTGACAATCTCATTGTAGTTGCATAATGTTTTCTTTGTAAATGTCCAAAATTTTAGTAAAAAAAATTACTAGAAATATTTAATTTTCTAAGCAACATATATTTAAAAAAATAACAATAATATGTATGAAGAGAGAGCTTAAAATATAAGTCAAACTCCTTTTTGTTTGGCTTCTGTGCTACAATTAGTTTATTGACTAATTTCCAGAGCTCCTTGGACACCAGCTGTTTTTCATTCTTCTTAAGGGCAGTTTAAAGCATGACTCTAAACCACAAACCACACTAGATTCTTAGAAGAAGAATTATCCCCAAAAGAATGAAATTGCAAGACTCACACATGGAGAAAAATTTGTAGGCTATTCCCTGAGTTCAAATCAATTGAATAAATTAATTAACAATTTAGGTCTTCTTCAAGACGATAAAAGCTAAAGATAACAGAAATCATTGTCTTCAAAGTTCTACTAAAATAGGAAAAACCCAAACCTAAGCATATAATTCAGTAAAATACATTGCTATATAAGATTGATGTAGTAGGAGAGGTAAGATAAAGAGACACTGAGAAGTGAAGGAAAGAAACTCTAAGATTTCAAGGAAAAATCTTGAAAAGCTCTGAAGGGGCCTACATTAGGTAAACAATGCATGAATAAATTTGCCAGGAGTGAAAAACCATAATATTAGCCCTATTTTTGAGAAGTTTTGGAAAATATTGAGAATCATTTACTATAAAAGCAACTAGAGAACTGTGAAAGTTTTAGAGCAGGGTTAGAGCTGTATTTTAGAAAGGTGATGCTGGACATAGAGAGTTTAGACTGGCAGTGAAAGTGACTGGAGAAGTGGTGATAGCTGAGTTGGTGATAGCTTTCTTTGGGCAATGATGAGGGCCACACCCCTACACCTACACACAGTGACACATATGAACAACCAACTTAAGTATATGCATGAGTTAGCAGTCCTCACAGACAGTATAGAAAAGTCAAAAGGCAGATGAGGACAGTGTGAAGACAATGATGAATATGAACTAAAAAAAAAAAGTGTAATGTGATTTTAAGAGGTCAGCATAGCTATAATGATAAGAGTATCTATTTTATTTGTTTGATGTCTGCATATGTTATTTGTGGAGTTAAAGGCTTCTTCTGCTTTTTGGGGGAAAAAAAGAAAAAAACTAGTTACCAATTCACAGCAGTTAGCAATGAGAAAATTATTAAAAAATGATTTGAATGAATAAATGAAGAATAGATTAATTTATCCTGAAAAATAGACAAACTATTTGCCTACAATAATTTATGACTTAGGAATAATGAAAAAATGATCATTTTGTTTACTTGGGCTCTCTGTGAAATGTAAATGTACAAACTAGTTTTTTAACTCAATAGTTGATTAAATAATTGTGATATGTATCTTTATCATTTTTTTAAATGAAATCACTTTTTGTCCCAGAAGGCATATTTCCTCTCACTAGAGAAGATAACTTAATTTTCTTGTTATAGACATAAGAAATTTGATAAATCTAACTTAGATCTTTTTAATGAATGCTTTTATGACCACTAGAAAGTCTCCTGACACCCAT
Organism: Galemys pyrenaicus; assembly: GCA_019455555.1. NCBI lineage: Eukaryota > Metazoa > Chordata > Mammalia > Eulipotyphla > Talpidae > Galemys > Galemys pyrenaicus. Next base: position 4,928,695 of record JAGFMF010011568.1, read on the forward strand.
TACTAGCCAGCAACAAACTGAGAAAGACTGCTGATAGGAAAGCATTTCTTTAGCACATTCAGAACTCTGCATTCCTATTCTCCTACATATAGAAACTTTTAAGTGTCTTGGCTTCAAATAGAGACTAACTAAGCACATTTTTCAGGAATTCTCCTCCAAGGCGTACTGACTGATTAGTGTTACTTATTTAGTATTACTTGTATATGAATGTTCAGCTTGTTCAGCTCTCCACATATGTGGCTAGCTGAGGGTAAGAACATTTTGTTTGTGACCATTTTAGATATAGGGTCTAGGAAACATAAAAACATTACCATGAGCTGATTCAGAACTTTACTATCAGGTGGCAGAGAGAAAAGCTGTAAATCACATGCAAGCTACCTATATGGTAGCTATATGACTCCTTTTTCTAGTATTCAAATAGCTTCTTTGGTGGCAAAAGATAGCTGACCACATAATATCATAATATGGTATAGAAAAATAATTTATTGTATTCCCAATGAGTATTTATAGACCCTAGCATCATAGCTGTTTCACAGAGAACCACTTAGTAAATATCTGTTGAACAACTGAAGTAAGTCTTTTAACTCTTCCTGGGCATACCATGTAAGGAGCATGTGGTTTTGGTACTCTGGTGGGCAAGAGTCATTCAATATTCAACCACTTATCCCACAATATTTATTCATGGGCATGGCATGTGTGCTGGAGGATTCACTGAGGAGTGAAGACGCACTCTTGGATGAGAAGTCTGAAGGACAAGTAAGTGAGGAAGCAATGAGCTGAGCGCTCAAGCAGCAAAATACAGGGTGTCTTGATACCAATTGGATCATTCGTAACCCAGAATTGAACTCAAGGTAAACAGGTAGGGAAAACTCCAGAAGGAAATGATATCAAATATTAAGTAAGAAAGATAAATAGAAGTTATACAGGAGGGAATGAAGGAAAAATATAACATGAAGTAGGTGTGGGAGGGTGTTCTAAGATCCATGATAAATTGAAGTCATGGATAAAAATGCGGCTTGGATTTAGTGTATTAAAGAAAAGGTGATCTTTATTGAGGCTGGTGGAAGCATGCAAAAACTTACTTTACTTTCATTCTAAGATTATGGGAAGTTATTGAAGGTTTTAAGCAGGGAAGTTAATTACATCTGCAGTTCATGAAAGTCATTCTGATCACAGGGTAAAATGGAGTCAGGGAGAGGCAAACATAAAGGTAGAGTGCACAAGAGGCTGTAATGACAGCATGAGTGGGAGAAAATCGAAGCTTCAATGAATTTTAAGTCTATAGGGATTTGACAAAGTGAATTTAGAAGTCAAATCAATAGAAATAAGTGAGTGATTTATATGATGAAGTAGAATGGATTTATATGATGAAGCAGTCAAGGAGGATGCTATCTTTTTTGACTAGGACAACTGTGTTTTCTCTAAGTTAGCAGAAACAAAGTAAAGAGTTCAGCAGTTTTGTCATTCAGGATACACCACTATAGAGGTTGAAAAAGTAGCTAGTGCACAACAGAGAATTTTGGATGGGAATATGCTTGGGTAATCAAAATGGATCGTTTTTGCATAATAGGGGTAGGGTTGTATCAGGAGACAGCATGGGTAGGATGATTTTATGTCTGGGAATTTATTCAAGAAATATTTTTTTCTGAGATAACACTGGTTTAAACACAACCAGTGTTAACATTGGTTGTGTTTTAGAGATACAGGATCTTCTCCTTCAGGTGTTGTTGCTATACCACACTACCATAAAAATACCCATGTCCTACAGCATAGGTCATTGTGCTCTCTCCTGAAGTTTGCAAGAAAGTGCCTTTATCATTCATTCATTCATTTTTGAGTGTGTGCTAAGATTTAAATCAGCACAAATCCAAATTTTTTTCAGGAGCCTAGAAGCTTGAAACTTACCTAATTCTTCAGATACACATAGGATAAAGGTGGGGGGTGGGCAGGATTAATCAAGCGGCATCAGTAAAACAGCTAATGACTAGTTTGACTGGCCTGGCGTAATGAATTTAATTTACCTGAAAGTCATTTAAAACTAAGTTAATGGCAATGGCCATTAAATAGTAGAAACTTGAATTTTTTTTTTTTTTGAGAATTTCCATAGACTGGTGTGGGAAAGGGTGCAAGATAGATTAAAAACTAACAGCTTAACACTGTTCAAGAAAAATGTTTGGCATAAAATGTATACTTGATTGAGGTTTGGAGTGACGGGCTTTGAATATTTCCAATCTGAGTTACCACAGTGTCTAAAAATCAGGTATCAAGCATTTTGGGGGCATAATATGAAAGAATGTCTAACAAATTGTGTTTTTAGACTAAACTTTTCATGAAATCTCTTAAAATTTCACACTACATACTCCAAACTGAAACAGTCTGGAAATGTTACTTAGGGCACAATTTTTTTTCTAATAAAAAGTGCATCAAATTCATATTTTATAATTTCATTAAATATGAACATTTGACCAAATCTGTCTCTCTGCATTCCAGCAAGATCATGTTTTCAGCAGGCAGTAGGTAGGCGGAAAGGCATTTGAATTCTTTTGACCAAGCGGGCATTGGCAAGATATGGAGTTTACATGCATATCATAGGGTAGTCTGACAATCAGAAAATCAGTTTTAGATGATTGTAACATTGAGTTGGTAAAGAAAAACTAACCACATATGAAAATATCTTTCTGGCTTTTAATCACAATGGTAAATGATAGCTGATGAGTATTACATTTCCCTGGGAAAGAGGACCATTGTTAGACTTCATCAATCAATGGTCTTAAAATCTGAAAATTAAGCTTGTTAAAGAGGTATTTAAGTTTTAAAACTTCCGAAATGTTTTCTTATATTTTTCTTCCAATGGATGTTACCCTTCCCCCTTCTCCCACCCTGGTGAGCAAGCTCATTATCTGTACACAATTCTGTTTCTGATTATGTAGTTGCTTTAGGGTTTATCTGTTTGCACTTTATCTAATTGTTTGCTTAACTGAGATTAAAGCTTGTTATTTCTTAGACTTTAGGCCACCAGATAACAGGATCAAAAGTGCACCTCACTCTGCTTCCCACTGTAAGAGGCCTTTTTAGTTCAGGACACCACCACCATCACAGTGCATGAATTTTCAATAAAAATAATACTCAGTATTAAGTATACTGTTTTCCCCCAGTTAAAACTGTGATCAGTACTCTACATTCACTACATGCTCAACCCTCAGTAGTCTAGAGAGATGAGGACAATTTTCCTCATTTAGAGACAGGTAACCCTGAGCTTGGAGAACACAGGTACGTTTTCCAAGGTCATGAAGCAAGTACATTAAAATGATGATTATGCACTCTCTCCTTCATATGTTTTCTCTCCTGCTCTTAAGCCCATTAGCAGGGGATTTCCTTTCATACACTTTATCTGAGAATATCATTGAACATTAGAAAGCATTTCTTCATGTGGAATAAAATCTTGGCCCTCAGAATTTTTACCCTTGGAAAGAATATTGGAAAACTCTGCATTGTAACAGTAAGTCAAGTCTTTGAAGGCTGTGATCGGCTATGCTTTAGACCTTTGTTCTGCAGTCACCCAAGTCTTTGTTAACCTCCAGACCTCTTGTATTAAATCCCTATACACACTACTTCTCCTATCTAGAGTGTGACAGGATTACCTATCAGGAAAGGTGGCATAATGATTGGTTGCTTTCCAAAAATCTTGGAAAAAATAAGAAGCTCCCCTCCACTTAAACCATACATGTTCATGAATGGTGCCAATTAGTTTGCCCTGGAAATTGTGGCTTTAAGGAATGCCTTTCACCCAGCTGTCATGCCTGGTTAGATGCCAATGTGTGTGTGATTTCACCTGACCATTGAAGAGTAGCAATGACAAAGTATTTGCTATTTGTTCTACTTATGGGGATGCATCCTAAAGTTATGTTGGCAGATTCTGTGGGCACATACTCTTATTAACTCATATCACATTCAAGAAATAAACTGCTTGTAGGTCAGGTGTGTATCTTACAGATTTGATATTATTATGATGGAAAATTATTACCTTGCTTTTGCATTTTTAAATCTATTTTTCAACATTTCAGATTTTCAGAATGGTATGTATTTCTCCAGCATGTTACTTCTCCCTAAGTTAATAGTCATCCAGAGTTACCATGACCTCTGAGTGAGCACCACGCAAACCATTTGTTAACTCTGTGTTCGTATCCATATAACAACAAACTGCAGGTTTCCTTCCCCTGTGATTGTCACTCTCAAAATAAATAATATTGGCCTATTTGGTCAGCAACCCACAGGACAATTCCTCTACTTCTCCCACACATAATTCTTCCATGAAATACACAGAACAAACATCTTCATGAGCTTGGCATCTTTGTCTATGAAAATATTTTCTTGCTGTTTTTTATTTTTATCAAAACTTGGATCAGTAATAAAGCAGAACTGAAAGGAAAAACACTGATGCAAGTGCTTATAAATGAATATTAGACATTAGCTACAAGAAAAGTTCCCTTCTTCATAAGCCTTCCATGTAATGCCTAAGTATATAAGGAGAGAGTAGGTTAGCAGGGCTGGGAGAGGAGAGAAGAGACCCAAAGTTATATTCAGTCAAAATGATACTCCATCAAATACAGCTTTAATAAATTATTGCTAACCAAGAGAACATAGAACCACTTTGCAAGTACACATTAAAGATCCCCAATGTAGAAATTATTATTTGAAAGTTGTAGGATTAGACTAGGAACCTCTCTCAAAAGTTCACTAGGAGATTTGGGAGTAATGCACCAAGTGAGTACTCTTCAATATGTTCTAAAAACTATCTTAGGTTATGGTTTAGGACACAAAACATGGCTATAGAAAATATTATATTTCTCAAATATCTACTTATTTATTAAGAGACTATGTATTAAAGTCTTGACAGAATAAGTAAAAAAGAGTTATTTCTATATTATTACAAAATTCACTGAAGACTCATTCAGTACTTGTTTTTAAGAAAATACTGTATGGGGGCTATGCATGAGCTAAAAATGGCTGGAATGAATGACATGAACGTTGCTTACTTGGGAATATACTTGATTGACTAAGAACATTTCAAAAGAAGCAAACTTTTAAGTAGCATATAATACTTTGGAGTTTCTTTACATATTCTATATCAATGTATTTTATGGTGTATTATAATTTTTAATTATTCAATTATTTGTTTGGTGAACAATTTTTTTCCTCTCTCTCCCTTAAACTGTAAGGAAGAATCATTATCAGCCTTGTTAACTATTCCACATCTCCCAATAAATACTCATTTTCTAGCGGTCAAAATGAATACATTACCTACAGTCCAATCAGTTAATCTAGATAATGATTTTTTTTTTTCCATTTTCCATTGTTGGAGATTACACAGTCATCCCAGTTAGTAAGTTTATTGTAAGAGGTTGGGGGCAAAGGTTGTTCTGAGTCACTTTTTTCTGCCTAGTACAAGATCATTAAGTTGTTTCCATAACTTGGTTATTCTGGATAGTGCTGCAATGAACCTGAGAGTACATAAACTAGTGTTTTTATATTCTCTGGGTAGATACCTAGGAATAGAATTGATTAATCATATAGTAGATCTGTTTTTATTATTTTGAGAAACCTCCATACTGTTTTCCCAAGCGCTGTAACAATATACATACTCACCAACACTTTACACATCCTTGCCAACACTTGTCTGGTCTTTTTGATATGGGCCAGTCTTACAAGTGTGAGATGTTATCTCATTGTGGTATTGATTTGATTTTCCTGATGATAAGTGATGATGACCATTTTCATTTGCCATGTGTACATTTTTTTAGGAGAAGTGTCTGTTTAGCTCCTTCTGCCCATTTTTAAAAAATTCTTTTGTTGTTATTGAGTTCTTTTAGGTCTTCAATATTAACCCCTTATTTGTCAACAGATGAAAGTTGATATATTTCACATTTGCATCAGATTTTCTAGTTTATACTAGATGTGGAAAGTTTTAAAGACATTGAACCCCTTTCTTATTTTACCAGCAATTGGTTAAAGAGGAGCAGTCTCTTGGGGGAGATCTAATTTTTAAGCTATATTAATAGCACGGCTCTTGGTTGCTATGAAGATGACCTCTAGGAAATCAATTGACTTTGAGGTATTCAAATTTCAGTGATCAATATAAGGTGTCCCCAAATTACATCTACATATAGTATTATTGTTAACCTATCCTTTATTAAAATTGATATCGGGATTGTGGGTCTATAAGACACTAATTTTGAGTTTTGGTATTATAACCACATTGCATTCTAAAACTTATAATGAATCGAATAATACTGAATAAAAGTAGTGTTTTTAAGGCTATTATTATTCAATAATTTACATATTGTTATTCAATATTTGTGTGTATTTGTATATATACACATATACTTATGCATTACTGAATAATAATGGTCTACATTTATTTTCTTTTAAAACGGTCTTATTAATAAGAACTGAAAGAACTTTGGGAAACAGTACCATCATTCCTCTTACTTTTTGAACCAGCAAACCTGGTTTAGCTGAAGGTTTTTTCCCCTTCACAGGTTTGGGATGAAAATCTTGCAAAATCTGCAGAGGCTTGGGCAGCTACTTGCATTTGGGACCATGGACCTTCTTACTTACTGAGGTTTTTGGGCCAAAATCTATCTGTGCGCAGTGGAAGGTAGGAAGCAGTTTCTCTGATGTCCTCATAACAGTGACATATACTTCAAATAATATCAGCAAATATTTATTGAGTGCTGTATATCAGGTACTGACATTTGACTTTTTTATATATTAAAGGATTATTTAATGGTTTAAAGGACCTAAAAAGACCATTTTCCCTATTACATTTGGAACACACTTGTTTGACTGTTTTCTTCCTTATCTCACAAGATGTTAAAAATATCATGCATAAGTAACTCCTTTATCCTGCACTCAGGAAAATCCTTTTACTGTGGTAGATGCCATTTTTGTGTATGTGAATTTCCTACAGTTGCATATATCTCCAAATGTGTATAAATGTAAACATGTATGCAAACATATTATATGTATTTCTGTGCATCTGATGCAAATACTGTATGTATATTTGTATATACACATATATTTGCAACTATGGGAAAATCTGTTCCCATAAATAGGATAATTTTTCTACCTCTGTGGGCTATCTTTCTAACATTTCAAAGATCTATTCTCTTCCACATGGAGGGTAAAAACCAGTTGTACTGTTATTAAAGTTTTTCAAATTTAAGGAAAAATGCACTGACTTCTAGTATTGTGTCTACTTTCATATACCTAATTCTTAATTGTGCATTAATTAATTATGAATTAATTCTTGTAGAAGAATATTTTGACATGGATCAAATAAGATATAGAGGATAATTCCTGAAATAGTTGCATTTCTCTTTTTATGTTAGTTGACACAGTTAAATTCAGAACCTCTTACTTCAGGTCTGGGCATTTTTATGCTTGGCACTACTTGGAAAAAGAAAGGAATCCATTAGGGAGTGATGGTAATTATGAGGGTGTATATGCTCTTGGATAAACATAAATAATCTGCAAAAAGAATATTTAATTTATAATTTTGCACAAGTCCACTATATCTTACCACTGCTGTACTCTAAGTTCCCATTATTTTTCTAGATATCGCTCTATTCTCCAATTGGTCAAGCCATGGTATGACGAAGTGAAAGATTATGCTTTTCCATATCCCCAAGACTGCAACCCCAGATGTCCTATGAGATGTTTTGGCCCCATGTGCACACATTATACCCAGGTTATTTCAATTGTCTTGTTAACTTTTTATTCATAGTTTCAAAAATGTTCTGAATGTTTGTCAAATATGCATTTTCTTAGTTCTGACTCCAACAATGGAATATTGGTTTATTTTCACAGATGGTTTGGGCCACCTCCAATAGGATAGGGTGTGCAATTCATACTTGCCAAAACATGAATGTTTGGGGATCTGTATGGCGGCGGGCAGTTTACTTGGTTTGCAACTACGCCCCCAAGTAAGTATCACTTTTGATTCTACTTCCTGGGTCCTTTTTCATGATTATTACCTTCAGTAAGGTAGATATTTTTAACAGGAAAATAATATGAGTAAGACGAACCTACAAAAACCTTTGCTATTCAAACCTCTGTTCACTACCTAAAAATTAATGAACTGATAGGTTTCTTTACACGAGGTCAGGGATTTTAGGCTAAAATGGTTAGATAAAACAATTTGAGCTATGGAAATTCACTAAATTTTCCTGAATCATGGTAATCATAAAATAAACTATGGACATTCAAAACTTTCATAGCTCAGAAAGCAACAAAAAGAATCTTCTAGGGAATTTACTAGCACTACAATATTCTCATCTATCAGTATCAGAATGTAAAATTAAAATTATAGTTACCTAATTTCATAGATGAATAAGGAGTATTCATTGTTAGAAGGGATAATTTAAATGCTGTGAATTCTGTTTTAAATTAAGCCTTGTTATGATCTAAATTTCAGTATAGAAATTATTCACTGATTTTATCCTATGGCATACATACACCATGAAAGTTTGTCAAAGATTATAAGATATCACCATGTGTATGGATATTCTTTGTAATATGCACATAGAAGTGTGCTAACATTTGATAAAATGTCTTCTTAATAACAACTCTTCAGATGGTAAAATATCCCAGTATTTATACATGAATCTATTCCCATTTGGAGTAAGCATCAAAATGTGCAAAGGATTTATGACATGCTTAGTGTCTTCCAAAGTAAGTCCCAAAGATTTTCTTCAGCTTTGCCAGCATAGAGAGGGGGAATGAGAAAACATTTCACAAATAACTGCATTACTCATTTATATGGTACTATGCCAGGGAGGTGCTTTTGCAAAGATAGAAAAAATGATTTTCCTGATGGTTCTCTCTTCATAATTACTAGAATGGCAAGATTTGGAAAGAGTATGTCCACATTATGAGAAGCATCAAAATTAGTGTATTTGTTTCATAATTAGCTTCTCACATTATATTTTCCTACTGGTCCTTTACTCTTATTCCTGACATAAACAGGCCAAGTAGTACCCAAATAGTGAGATATTTTTATTTCAATTATTTAGCTGTTCTGTTTTTAGCCAATGTCACAGATTTGTAGTATTTTTCATGGGTTATCTGATTGCTTTTTAAGTGCATGGGATTAAGGTATTGCATAAACATGTATTAATTGTAAGAACAAGTCATTATTCTGAAACTTAGGCAATGAAGGAATTTTTAAAATATTGGTTGATAGCTGGTTATGATTCTTCAAATGTCCATATGTAGCCCCTTCAAACCTGCTTGTCAGGGAAACAGGAGACAGATGAGGTGAGTGGAATAAGCACCAACTCAGGTGTCATGAACAATTATGACACCATGTATTGCAGAACCTCACTTCTTGTCTATAAATTAATATTAACATAGTGAGAAATTTTTAAAACTAAGCTATATAAAATAAGTTACTTTCAAAATCAAATGGATATTATCTTCTGTGTCCTTCTAAAGTGAAAAACTTCCAAGGGTGGAGCCGGGAGGGATAACGCTAAGTGAAATAAGAAGGAGAAAGATAAATACCAGGTGGTGTCATTAATATGTGGAATATAAAGTAACCAGGTTAACAGTTAGGTAATGACAAGCTTAAAAACTAACTCTTGATAGCTGATTATAGAACCGAAGCACCAAGGGGGTGGGGGGAAGCATAAAGAAGGAAGGAAGCACAATGGATTGCAGTGGTGGAATATGGGTAAGTCAGTGGTGAGTGCACTATGGTGGTGATACCTGATAGGGGTAACCCCCTATTACTTCCATTAAAAATAAATAAATTTAAAAAATAAGTGACAAACTTCTTGAGAGATCACATCAATACATGTGATCATATGCTTAAGGACAATCTAATTTTTAAGAAATGGGTTAGTAAAACTAATGATATATACCCCCCTCCTTTTTTTTTCTTTCTAGAGGTAATTGGATTGGAGAAGCACCATATAAAGTAGGGGTCCCCTGTTCGGCTTGCCCTCCAAGTTATGGAGGATCTTGTACTGATAATCTTTGTTTTCCGGGAGTAACATCAAACTACCTGTACTGGTTTAAATAAGCTTATCTTTTCCTTCAAGAAATATAGTGGTTTCTGGGACTCACAGGTATATAAATATATATGTATATATATTGAGTTTTGCACATAGTATACATATTTTATGATAATCTTGTTTGTCTTCTATTATTCATTGTATAAATGAATATTTGTCTAGTATGTTTGTTAATCTTTTGAAGCAGTAAGATAGAATGAAACCATTTCTATTTTTTGACCTCTAAGCCTAAAAAATGCATTGTATACGTATTATTGACATAATTGCTACATACCATTTCAAAACTTGCTTTTCAAAGAAATTAAGTTGTCCCCAAAGAGTGAAGTGTGTATGTACGTATATATACACACAAACATATAACAGATGATGTAACATAGATAACATGGTTCAGTAGTTAATTTGAGGGAAATAAAAAAATATTCTAAAGTATATGTGAGGTGGTGGAACATCTTCATCACCCATTTCTATAATACCTCCAAAATGGTAAGTTATAAGAAAAACTCAGCAGTATCTATATTCAATAATTTAATTATATAATCATGGGTATCATTCTGGAGATATTTTGTCTTATTTGGGTTTACCCAAGGATATGCTCAACTTTTATCAGTTTCAGATCATGTCTTTGATTTAATGCCATCATACTGAATCAATAATAATGTGTTGAGTGCTTACTATGTGCAAGGCAATCAGCCAATTATGTACTGATAATGCAAAGAGAATGAGATATAATTATCGCCTTCAAGTAGTTCACAAAAGCATTCAAGAAATAATGAGCCCTAACGATTTTGCTGTCAAATTATTATTTTTTATCAGTTTCCATGTATAGATGAAACAAGCAGCAAGTCACACTGTGTAATAACTTCTAATTAGCACGAAAATGTAGCTACAGTGTTTGGCACAGGAAGAGGAAAGGAAGAATTAACAACTGCCTGGAGATCCTGGATTAGAGTAGAAGTAATTTTCAGGGCAGGAAGCAAGACCTTAAGAAAACTTATAAGGCCCTTAAGTAGTAATATTTAAGAGACAGGTATGAAATGTTTCAGAAATGGAAATATTGCTCTTCACAAAAAACAAAAACAAAAACAAAAATACTGGTGGAGAGCTACAAAACAAGGTATCTTGAGGAACTAGTGTTTCTTAGGGTCTGTCAGCAGAAGGTGAATAATGTAAAAAAGAAATATGTGAGATGCCAAGGACACTACAGCATTTCATTGTTTTGCCTGTCATCATCCAGTGAAAAGCAATCTAATCATCTGTGTCGTTGAGCATTAGGAAAGATCCTGCATATACACCAGTTGTAACTTTGTTAATGTAGCTCTCTTAACGACAGTCTATAAAGATTAATTATCAAATTATACTTCTATATGTAGAAGAATGATTTTCAGTTCATTAAATTTGATTATGGCTATCAAGTCAAAGCCAGTATGATAAGGCCACTCGTGTGATTCTGGAAATGCAATGCTTCCTCATTCAGAAAATCACATTCACAGTGGGGAATTCAACATCTGAGGAGACACACTGTATGTGTCATGTGTGTGTGTAATTAAGGATATGTAATGCTTCCCTACAGTTATAGAATAAGTAAATATAGTTAGTTCCAGAGGGTAAATGGAAAAGGAAGTTACTAGTTTAAAATTCCCCACACATCTGCAGTTTCTAAGTATGGCTGCATTGAAAGATAACAGATCATTAATTAAATCCATTCAATGAAGGAAAATCCACCATCTGGAGTTTAGGTTAATATGATGACAAACAATTGGCCTGATTCTTTTTAAAAATTGAAGATGGTTCACAAATGTTTTTATATCATACTAGTCTGCTTTTGTAGGTGCATATGCAAACTTTATTGAAAACAAACATTTTTGGAAAATAAAATGGAGAGCAGAAATAATTATTTGATTCAAGTTCCTGGTCAATGTTTCTCTTTCATATCAGGATAATTGGAGGGAAATCTCTTATAATGAGATAGTTGCTTGATTAATTTAGAAAATATTTCCATACTCATTTTTGCTATTCCAGTTCTGTAGTATCAACAAAAGTAGTATTAAACCACAGGTTATTACTCTCAATTCCAGTTATACTATTGGTTTACTTATATGGCTTAGTTTCTCAGTTCTGAAGAAAAGTAATGATATCTGGTACATGTTCACAGAGGCTCTTATCAAGGTAAAATTGACATGTAAATATAAATTTATGAATATTAAAATTATCAATGTTGATAACTTTTATTTAAGATACAATTAAGTTTTTCTTGAGCTACTCTGGCGGAAATTATGTCTAGTTCTTTTTTTGTATTTATCTCAGCTTTTTATATAGTAGCTGTTACACAGTAAATGTTCATATAAATGCATTTTTGAATTAACTGAAAAATCTAGAATTGCAACAGGTTAGAGAAATCTCACCTTTCCATGATTTATTACGACAAAAATGTCTAACATACAAGGTTATGAATGCATCAAAAGTCCAGATAAATTATCAAGCATAACAGATTAAGACAAGGACGTACACACTTATAACTTACATGACAGTACTTTCCAAATTACAAGACACATTTATTTATAAACAACTCAGCTGAAAAGATAACGGGTACATTTTTTGTTCTATCTGTGATTTTTAAAAAAGTTATTAATATGAAATGGCCATGTGAAATGTTATAATTTTCAGCTAAAGCCAATGACAGGTGGCTGGTATCAGGAGTATGTCATGTCTTCACAGCTTGCAATAATGGTGCTAAAAGAGCTGTTCCTCATTGTAATGCCTACAGGCAGAAAGGTTCTAGATATTATTTTCATAAAGTGGCTTTAAATAGTCAGTACTAAGGTTTTCATTTCAAAAAATTCATTCATAATAGTAATTGATATCCTTATAACACTGGTCCTCTCTATACTAGTCTTTCATATCATACTTTATTCAGAAAAAAAAATGTCAACTCTGATTCAACATAGATTTCTTTGGCTTCAAAACACTGAAAAAATTATAATTCTTAGCTGTTAAATGAATTTCTTTATTGAATTATATTATGCAAGTTGTGAAGACACAGTCTTAATGTTCCTGGTTATGATAGATAAGCTTGCTTCTAAAATGTGGTAAAAAGATTGTTATTAATGTCATCTTTGCTTCTGTTCAGTAATCTAAGCATCATTACTTCTGTTGTCCATCCAACTGACATACCAAATTTAGTTGACTGTGATATAATGTTCATCCAAAACCTTCCTGGAAACATTTGTTCAGCTTTAGCACAGAGTTGGCCAAACAGTAGAGTAAGTTAAACCAATACCACTTACTCAGAATATTTTAATTAAAACGATATACATTTTTCTCAGTAACACATTTGTGTTAAATAAAAGATCTACATAAGCAAATCCAACACACATTTAGGCCAGTTTAAGTGTTTTATGTTCATACCCTGAACAAGCCTGAACAAACTGAATAGACAATTTGAATGTCCATGAAGAAAAGTAGCACTAAGTCTTTGGTCCAGTTTCTCCCCCTGTATAATACTTGCCTTAGGTTTCAAGTATCATAAGATGCAATCTTGACATGGATGGAAGACTTTATCTACTAAAGTATTTAGAGAAATTAAGCTTAGATTCTATTAATGTCTAACATTCTTTGTTATATATGTATTTTTTGTGTTTTTTCTATATGTGTGGGAGAATAAACAAATGCAAAATTATTTTTAAAAATCATATCATGCTCCCACTTTGACTAATGACAAGTCAATCTACACCTTCTATTTAACATTCATGGCTAATGGTGCTGAAAATTCATTATAACCACCATATCCTCATTACAACTTTGAGGTTTCTTTGCAATTATAGTTTACTATCAGTATATATTCTGGTGCTAAACATATGGTGCTAAATGAATTTCTAGTGATAACAGCTTTGTAATGATCTTTTTATTATTTGTTAAATGTGATACGCATTTAATTCCTAATTCAGAAATAGGAGTAAAGTCCTTTTAAATTAATTGTAACCAAAAATAGACCAATGAATTTTTTTTAAATCTAAGAGTCCAACATATATTAGGTGTTATGATGCAAATATATTTCTTTGGAAATTATTAATTTTCTTTCTTAAGACCTTTTTTAGCTTGACAATGTACAAATTCACATATTGACAAAAAGTTAGATTACACCTCCATTAGCCAAGTTGCAGGCACTAGCGCCCTCTGGTGGTCAAAACAACTTTTTCTTAATTACTTGAATTCAATACAAATTTAAGTTGTCAAATTTTTAGGATTTTTGAGTACCCTCTTAATTTGACAGCATGAAAATAATCTAGCTGCATTACTTTCTAAGGATAAGAGAGAAATAATAAATTTGGCATGCATTTCCATAAATAATAATGTTTATTCATGTTTTTCCAGTTCTGGGTGCTAACTAAACTGGGTTTTTTTCTTAAAGTAGGTATGACTAAAATAAGTAAATTTATATTTATATAATTTATATGTTTTTCATTTGGTTTACATCATAAATGAAATTAGGATTATAATTAGCAACAGAATGTCTATGTCACTTTCAGAAGTGATATTTTTATGTAACATAGTATATAAGATAAAATGATATATTGCAATAATTGATTCCATATGTAAAATGATTATCTCTCCACCTTTGTTGCTGTAAATTTGATAATGTTCTTTTATGATACTATTAAGCTAATGATAAAATTTTACTGTTCAATTCAAAGTTCTTCTAGCCTAACACATTTATATCAAAACAGAATTATACTATCTGTAATTAATGAAGGCATTGTTCTTATGTACTAACTTTCAGTTGAGATATATAATTAACTGAATGTGATAGTCTTTTTTAACAGAGAGATTTCTTAAAATATATTTGTATAATCAAATGAAATAAACTTTGAAGGAGTCTTTCAAGTTAGTATTTTCAAACTTATTTTAGAAATTAATAGAAACCCTTCTGTGATTTCAATCATAGAACTCTAATACATAATACAAACAAAATGAGCCTATTTATTTCTAGTGTCTGTGAAGTTTCTTTCTGAGATTCCTGGAATTCCAGAAAACAAAAAACATTGATCTAAATCATCTAGTTTCCCCTGTTTTCTCTAAAATAATCAACTAATTAAAAATCAGCTCCTAAATTATTTCAATGGTCTTTTAAATATCCAATTCACTTTGCATGTGTTAGAAGTCTCTGTATGATAGAAAAATTAGATGCAGAATTTAACTGGTGCTTCATGGTAGACCAAAGAATCCTGTGTTTTATTTAAATTAACAGAATTTTGGTACCTTAATATTTTGGAAATTAGAGATAATTATGATGCACATAGGAAAATAATGTGTTGTTAATGTCTACATATATTTCAATTATGTACATAATCCTAAAGTATACTTTATCATTTCAGATGTTTTTTAAAGAACAAATTAATTTGGGTAAATTTTACTCATTTCCTAACACTGTGGCAATGAAAGTTGAAAGGTGTCTTTAATGTTGTGATCCAGTGTCATTCATGAATGTGATAGTCCTAAAGCCCATGTAAGCCTCTGTCCTTAAAAAGCACATATGTAACTTTTTGAGTTCTGCTATATTATTTTTTCTTTCAATAAAATATTATAATTAGTTGTTTTATTTTTTTCAATAGAGTTTTAAAATAAAGTCAAAACCAGATGGCATAGTTTTGATAGGAATTAAGCTTTTTTTAAGGCAATAATGATTTTATATTTAAAAGATTGCTGAAATACACCAACTAGTCCCTTTTCCCTTCCTTACTACCCCCTTATTGGTCTTCTCCCTTCCTTTTTCCACTCAATTAAAAAAAATATATATTTAAATACCAATATAAAAAAACAGTTCCATGAAGGAGGAGGACAAGAAGAATATACCAAGAATTTCAGGTTAAGGAAAATTCCAGGAGCTGAACGTAAATATTTTTATGCTCCTCTACACAGAGGGTCTGAAGAGATACTGGGAAATTCTGGGGGAGAGTTACCATCTCTGGCCATAGTATGACCAAGCTGGTGGTTCCCAGGTTCTTTTGCTTTGAGGGTAATTCCTCCTTCACTGATGAGATAGCAGATCTCACAGATCAGTTTACTGAGTAGAATCAGAGTTTAAGACTTTACATTTCTCCTTACCATATTTCAGGCAAGATGGCAAAGCTTCACTTCACATAAGTCTTTTCAGAGAGTCTCCCCTAGAACCCTATCACTTTCTCAGCTTCTCCTTCTCTTGTAATCTTCCCTTTTTATCCTGCCTTTCAAATCTCCACTTTCCTACCCACGTTTGGAAAGCTCTCTTCATCTCCACTTGAGATGGAGATCCACTCACAATCTGTAGATGAGAGATGTATGTGCTGCAGATTCCATCCCCTAAAGACAAGCCTGATGGATGCTAATAAGGCCTCATTCTTCCAGTTACACCCCTCTGCTGTGTAGTAATGAGGGAATGATGAGTGTCTGATCCCATCTACTCTTTCCCAGCAGTGAGAGCTATGGCCTACAACCTCATGAGAAACAAGCACCCCCTGACAAGGCAAACACCTGCCTTCCCAGAAACAGCAGACCACAGTAATCCCCCTTATCTGAGAATAGTTTCCAAGACCCCCAATGGAAGTCTGAACCTTATTTAGCAAGCCCTTGAATAATTCCATTCTGCTTGTTTCACTGTAACATTGATAAGAAAAATAATCTCAGCCCAAACTGAATAAATGGTTTTGAGGACCTACTCTCATTATATGTTATTTTCTTTAAAGTTTACAGTTTCCAAGAACACTTAAATTTGCAGTTTCCAAGAACATATGAACAACATTAAGTGAGGCTTACTGTGTAAATTGTATTTCCCTATCCATACATACTTATGATAAAATTTATAAATCAGTCACAGTAAGAGACAAACAACAATAATTAATAATAAAATAGAATAATTATAGGGGATATACTGTAATAAAAGTTAATTGAATGACTCTCTCTTCTTTCAAAATATCTTTTGTACTTTTTCTGATCGTGGTTGACCACAGAGCGAAACCAACCAGGAGGGGAGAGCACTGTGTGCTCTTGGGAGCAAAGCCTACCTATTCTCACTGTCACACGCTCTGACCCAGTTTCTTCTGAGACTTTTAACCCAGTATTTTGGGGCCAGCATACTAACTCCTTGGGCTGTGCTTACAGAGATGAACCAACACTGCAGTTGAGACTGGCCCTTTCTTAACAAAGTGGAGAAGTAGCACCAAGGCTGGTTGAATCTTTCTGGGCCCAAGACTATCCTTTATGAAAGACGAAGTAGGTCTGGCAGATTTTCATCATTCAAGGGACTTTGGTTGTTTATTAGCCTATCTAGGGACACAACAGTTTTACTAAATTTCTGTGCAGATGGGGTTGTTCAATGGGCTTAATTTTCATTTTAATAATAACTTCTCTGATAAACAGTATTTAAAATTGGTGTAACCCTGGGGCCTCCCTGGTGGCGCAAGTGGTTAAGGCGCAGCACTATGAAGCCACTGAAGCAAAAGTTTGATCCCCGACCAGGGAGGCAACCCATATGGCACAGGAGACCTCTCCTGTCTTGCCCACTGCTCTCCTCAACAGTGATTTCAGTCCATCTGTCTGTTCTGCTCCCCACTCTGTCACTGGTGAATTCTCTCAGCCCCTGCACCTCTAGCTTGTACCCAGTTCTTGCATGCACAAATGGATAAATCTTTTTAAAAAAAATAGTGTAACTCTACTTCCTTCTAAAAATTAAATGGTATGTGAAAGTTGAAAAGCCCTAGAATCTGTCGATATCTGGAATAAATACATGTGCATTCCACAAATTTCAGAGATACACTGAAAATATATATGAAGTAACATGCATGGAATGTTGATAATTATTAGGGGCAGAAATAACTCAAAAGTCCACCAGAAAGGGATAGGCAGAGAGGTACATTCACATAAAGAATACTGTGCAATTAAAAACAGTGAGAAAATCCCTACTATGTAACCCGCTTTGAGTCAAACAGATTCCTTTTGTCTCTGATTGTCATTAAGAAACTTCTAGGTGAAAAGGAAACAGCCTGAATCCACTCCCTATCAGTGACAATGAATTAACCTCCATTCACTTATTTTCTGTTGATGACTACAAAAGAAGAGCAATACTGTCTCCTGTTCCTTCTCAGCTGATGATCAGGAAGGATGTGGAGGGCAATCTTACAAAGTGCTACATTCTGTCTGAAGATTCACTCTTGTAAGCCAACCCCAAATCTCAAACAACTGTCAGTTATATCATTGCCCTCTCGTGGTGGACTGTGGGTGCTGCAGTGGTAGAGCACTACAGCAACATTTCCAGAAGGGGTGGATCTAACACTTCCAAAATAGAACCAATGGCTTAGGTCATTACTTCAATAAAAAATTAAAAACACATACACCCCATCCCATGCATTTTCCTTGAGGGAACACACCTTGGGACTATACCTTGGTTGTTGACATGAATCAAGATTCCTATTCTTAAATAATGATCTTATTGATTAAATTCTATTCTGATCATTTCTAAGCTGACACTACAAATTGACAGAAAGTGCTGTTTCAGGATATGATATCAAGTAAGAAAACATGGTGCATTCCTTTCAGGAATAAGAAGGGAACAGGATGGAAGGGATAAGGACTGCTTTGAAACGAAGTAGTATGAGTGGATATGCTTGGTGAAATACATTGTAAAGACAAAATTTAAACGGAATATTTAATTTTATTCAGTAGTCTGTGAGTTGTGTTAGTGGAAGGAGGAGGAGTCATAAATATAATGTAATTAACTAATTAGTCTACTATTTAAGGAACCGAAGTTTTTTAATGTGAGAAAAAAGAGGTACGATATCCTGGAAAGTTCAGTGGCACTGAAACATTAAATGTAAATTTGAAATAGCATTAATACAAGATATTTTCTACCTGAAAATTACTTTTAGCTTTGATGCTGAAAATCCCTAGGTGCTATGTCAACCCAGTATCAATCAGCACAGTGCTCAAATGATTGTCTCTATCAGTAAAAGTAATGTTTGGTTGTCTCTGTCACCTTGGCTTTAACCTATTCTAAGGCACCACTGTTTTACACATTGATGAATGGTGTGTAATGTGGAGTTTGTGCTCCTAGAGAAGGCACAAGAAGAACCATTAGAAAAGTGCTCTCAATGCAGAATAACTTTTATTTTTTATTTATATTTACCATTTTTATTTATGAATAATAATATATAGAAAAAAAGGGAAGATTATTTTAGATTTTCCTATAGTATAATGGATTGGCCCTATTTCTCTCCTTTGGTCTAGTTATACAAAGGCCAGATGTGCTGGAGGAGTGGGGTATCCTGAAGGTAAAGATAACCAAGGCAGCAGCATTGCCAACCTGCCTCATGTGTCTGTTTGTTTTAAGGCTTTTCCACATTTTCTTTTGTTTTAGTGAGAGTGGCAAGGGAATAAATTGATTTTGAGACACATCATTTACTGAACATTGACAAAATGTTCTTAGACAATTCCTGTAGAATCAAAATTTAAAATAATTCTGTAATGAAGGCACAGGAAAACACTAAGGAAATTTAACAGGTGATAATTACCTTGCTTTTTGTTGGCCACATTAAATAATGATAATCAGAAAAGACTGATTAAGGAATTAAAAATGCCCACAACTATTTTTAATGATTAATATGTTATTAGCACTCATTAATAATTAACACTTGTGGGACCTCCCCGGTGGTCCAATGGGTTAAGTCACAGTACTTTGAAGCTATCCGTAGTCACTGCATCACCCACCAAGGAGCTACCTACACGGTGTAGCAGACCTCTCTCCTGTCTCGCCTGCCACTCCTCTCAGCAGTGTATTTCAGCTGATCTGCCTGTTCTGCTCCCCACTGTCTCTGGTGAATCTTTTTACCCCCCACAAAATAACTAGGAATCTAACTCCTTAAGGAATTTTTGCTAACAGAGTTAATTTACTATGAAAGCAACTAATTAAGTCTGTTTTTTCCTGAAAACCAATATCTTTCACTGATTGTTACTTTGTTTTTTTGTTATTTTTTTTTCTCTAAATCTGTAGTAGAAACCAGAATTAAATTAATATTCTTTTGGGAACAGATCCATGTAGTCTGAATGGTCAACTTATAACACAGGTTGTCTAAAGAGACATTTTTATGTTAGTCCTTGATTTCAACCTTACATGGAAAAGAATGAGGCAAAGAATGCAAGTTCTGAGAGAACAGCACCAAGTCCTTAAGCTTTTTTCTGAACTATTTGTACTTAAGAAAAGAATGGACTACAGAGAAAAATAAAGAAGACAAAAGTTAAAGGGCTGTGTTTGCTCATAATTTCATGCTAATTAAATAAAGATAATCTGGACCTCTCAAATTAATTCTCGTGTTTGAAACCTGGATCTTTTCCTCGTAGTACTTATTTCTCATTTAGAGAACACTAAGAAAATGAGAATTCTATTTCCACTTAATTCAAGAACCTAAGTCATTAAACCAATTTAAGTTGAAATATTTTCATATAGGGAAAAAAGTCTAAGATGAAGTATTTTTTGATAAGAAATAAAATTATACACTATACTATAATGTCTATATACAATCATAGTTAGACCATTACATTTTCAAGTAAATTACAAATCCTCCTTTAAAAAATAAAGTCTATTTCTAAAATACTTTTCATATTTATTAATAAACAGACTCTCAATTAATGTTGAGGCAGGTTTTTAATTAATTTACAATATTTGTTTTCTTTTCTTAGCTGTCGTGCCCATAGAATTTCCACCACAGTTCACCAGTGCACCGTCACCAGAGTCCCTTGTGCTCTTCCTGCCTCATTTTGATCTCTTTCCCTCCCCGTGTTGAGGCAGGCTTTTGTGTTATCTTATTGATAAGGAAAGATGGTTTTTCAGTAGTGTTTCTTAATAAGGATGATGTTGATATTTAAAATGAGAAGATTTTTTTATGATAAACATGAAATTATACCAGTAAATAAGTATCAGGTGTGCATCATTGAAAATTTCTTGTGATACACTGCATTTTAGCAACATTTCATACTACATTGTAACTGTTTATCTTTTCACTAATGAAAAGAGCTGAATGCAAATATATTCGGAACTTTTCTTTCAAGATGTACAAATGTATGAAAAATCACATTTATTATAATAAAAATAACATTATGCCATTACATATCTTACTGATTAGTTTGTGTATGTATATTTTGCTTGCTTAAGAGTAGACAAAAAAGGAAATTGAATAGGTGGTTTAAAATGCCCTGAATAGTAGTTCATTGTTGGAGTTGATTAACAATGGATTATTTACATTACAAAGTTTTATTTTGCAAAAATTATTAAATTTAATTAAAGAAAGTGATCAACTTACACACTGTCAATTTTTACTAAGTAATAATTATCTATAGTCAAGTCAGCAAAAACACTTTTAATTATAGATAAAATATAGCACTCAACCATTTTTTAATATACTCCTATCTCAATTACTCAAACTCTTAATTAGAGCTTCTCTTGAACTTCATTTACAAATATGTTCAAGAATATCATTACTCTAACTTGTCCACCTGAAGAATGAATTATTTTATGAAAAGCTGGGAAACAACATCAATCTGGAACTACTTTAAGTTCCTTGATTCAAATTTTTCATACCGCAAAGACAGTGAAGTTAGCTTGGAAACATTTGTTGTTTGTAAGGACTAGCTTAAGGTTACAAATTTAAAAGGATGATTTTGTTTTCTTACCACCTAGAGCCAAGTCAAGTCAGCAACTTTCCCAGCTGTTCCCTCCTGTATGGTGGGTTTATCTCTCACTCTTTCCTACACTAATGGGGTACCCTATGAGACACCTCACCTGCTCCTCTTTTATGGTGTTATTCAGATTCCTTCTTTTCATGCCAACTCAAATGTGTGATGCACAAGAGCAAATCAGTTTTCTCTACAAAATTTTAATAATTTCAACTTTGAAAGCTTTCAAGTTACTTATTTTACCTTACAACTAGAAACAGCACTGTATCTTTGCACTAACTTCAAATCTTATTAGGGTGTAAAAGAATAGCCGTATAAAATAGACAAAGGAATCTTCAACTAGTGAGTGGCAGAGTCCATGCAGATTAACTCCAGACTGTGTTCATAACCATTACCATTTTTTTTTGTTTATATTTCTTGATTCAATGACAAGTGAGGGAGTGGAAATTTTCTAAATATTGCTAAAATGTGCTAAAAATTTATCTGTAATTACATCAGGTAAGTGATCTAGACTTTAGGTACTGCTTGACTCAATCATCAAACACTTTTGCATTCACTTAACTTTTCAGAAGTTTTTCTTTGTATATAATTTAATTTCTGATGTATTTATATTATTTGTAGGGGAAGTTTTTTTTTAACACTTTGACTTTTTTCCTAATTAAAAATTAACTTTCATTTTTTTTTACAATTTGAATTTCATAAAAAAATTATGAAACCACCAGAATTTGCTTTGACTTTCCATTGAAATGTTGATAGGTAAATATGCTACTTAAATAGTAATACTGCCATTTAAAATTTTCTCTATTAGAGATCTCATCAAATTTCTAGTAGTCTTGTCAGAGATTTCTCTCACAAGTTTAAAAGAGCATGTATTCAGTAAATTTGAGCTTTCATAGAGAGATAGTTAGGAAATATTTCAACATATAGTATTTTATATGATAATGAAAATGCATTCACATTTTGTGCAGTTTAAGATCTTAAGTATATAGCATGTGTAACAACAACAATAACAAAAACCCAACTTGATTTTAATTCTTTTGACTATCTTTTTTTTTTTAATTCTAAAACTTTGAGTGAGAAGGAATGGTTTTCCAACCCACAATTTTAGATACTGAAAATAGCCAGTTTCCAATGTGACTACAATTTAAGTAAAATGCCATAAAATTTACGTGGCTTTAAGTTTTTGGTTAAATGGTATAATGCTATTCTAAAAACCAAATTGGATGTCTGGAGTTGAGCAAAAGGTAGACTTGGAGGTGGGAACATTAAAAAGAAGTAAAAATTGTGCAAGGTAAATATTTTTATAATAAGAAATTACTATTAATTCCGGCAATGTCAAATAGGTTAACATTTTCTCTAGAATTTTCTGTTTTCTATTCATTAGGGAATATAACTTTTCTACTGTTAGCTAAGTGCCTCAAGAAAAAAACATATGTAATTTGAGGTTTGCCTTAGAGACATTGTGTTTTTTTTAATAATAATTTTTTTTATTAAGGTAACTGGTTAACAGCATAGTGTATGATTCAGAGACATAGGATACCACCTCTTCAGATGTATGTTACCACACTGCATCTGATGAATAGTTCAAACACTGATAGAACAAATGATTTGAGAAATTCTGAAGAAAGACACTAGATGCCTATAATGCTATAACTTCATGTTGCAAAACATTAATTCACTTTGAAAAAGCAAATACCATTTGCACTACACTTTCATGTAAGGTTTTAACATGATGAAAAAGGAAGAAGAGGTTTCTATGAGCAATGGGGACGGTAGATAAAATTTCTACTAAATATATATGTATATACACACACACACACACAGACAAACGTATATCTCCAAGAAGTTGTATCCAAGAAGTACCCAAGGTTATTAAGCTAGAAAAATACTAAGTGCCTCACACAGTATATTCAATAAATAGAAAGGATCTCTTTCTGGGTAGAATTTATAATATCTTTTCTTCCCCATTTGCTTTTGCCAAAGAGACTTTTGAGCTAATATGGCATTTTGTATCATGTTCAATGAGTAGAAATATACCCACACTCATATTTCCCCCTAAAACGTAAGCCAACCAGTTAATTTGTAAGAGCATGTCAGTATCTTGAAAAGATCCTCAAAAACAGAGTTCAGCTGCTAAATTTAGAAACGAGCCATGTCTATGTATAGTTCCTGCCTTGTTTTACAGTGTGATCATTCTTCCACTTGAAACCACAGAAGCCTACTATTAGTTGACGGACTTTCACTTGAAATAGTTATTTTAAAAGTAATTTCCCCCCAAAATGGGCAGAAGAGCTAAAAAGACATTTCTCCAAAGAGGAAATGCAAATGGCCAATGGGCATATGAAAAAATGCTCAACTTCTCTTGTAATCAGAGAAATGCAAATCAAAACCAATATGAGATACCATCTCACACCAGTGAGACTGGCACATATAAAAAAAATAGCAACAACAAATGTTGGTGAGGATGTGGAGAAAAAAGAACTCTACTACACTGCTGGTAGGAAAGCAAACTGGTCCAGCCACTATGGAAAGATGTGTGGTGGTTCATAAACTATTAAAATGGAACTCCCATATAGTCCAGCAATCCCACTCCTAAGAATATACTTGAAGAACACAAAAACACCGATTCAAAAGAATACCTGCACCCCTATGTTTATGGCAGCACTATTTATAATAGGTTAGACCTGGGAACAACATAAATGCCCAAAAATAGATGACTGGATCAAGAAGATGTGGTACATATACACTATGGAATACTATTCAGCAATCAAAAAAGATAAACTAGAGATTTGTAGAAATGTGGATGTGCTCAGTGAAGTAAGTCAGAAGGCAAGAGAAAAATACTGGATGGTTTCACTTCTAGGAGAATATAAAGGAACCAAATAAGGGACCAGAGGAAAGATTAATAAAAATGAAAACAAAATAAAACAAAAACAACAAAAACACAACACAACAAAAAGGCAAGGACAAATTAGAAACACTTTGTGTGTGAGGGGGTGGGAGGGAATAGGATGAGGGAAGAAAGTGCACAAGGGACTGAGGTGATGGTGCACTGGTAAAATGATGGTGGGAAATAGGGACCACAATTGATGTCAAATATATATAAATAAAGGGGAAAAAAAGTAATTTTCCCAACTAATTCTTTTGCTGCCATCAATTAACCTGAGTTTATGAGAAGAAATAACTGTAATAAATAAGTGCTCATTACACACAGTTATGCATAGTATGTTAGCAATTCTAAACCATAAAATAATTTCAAATGTTTGAAATGAACATACTAGGGTATGGAGATTATTTTCCATTCAGTCATTATTATCTTCTTTGGATTGAAAGTTTCAATTTCACTAGATTCCTCAGATCTGTTTCTTTTTAGTATTTTGTTCAAAAGTTGCCTTTTTCCTCCCACTAGTTTTGCTTCCCAGAACAAATAAGCATTTCCACTAACCATGGCCAGCAGTTTGGCTGATTCTTGAACAGAGGTCTCAGTGCTAAGTACAACACAATGATTTTTTTCAAAAGGTATAAGCCAGCTTCTGGTTTAGAGTGAATTTGGTGGGGGACAATTTACTCTTTTTGACTGACAATATAACACATCTTTGAATTCAGGATAATAGTCCACTAATTCTTAGAGGACTTAAAAATCAAGGGACTCTTCCTTAGCCTCCTACTGCAGCTGTTTTGATGGGTGACCTGATTTTGATACTCTCTCTACCACATTGAATGGAAAACTGAACAACTTCTGTGTAATGTTCCACCAGCTCCTCATATTCTTTAAAGAGCCATTTACTTTATTGATTAGAATAATGTTTCAGTGCCTAGGTTTAAACACGATGCTAAGACCTTATTCAGACACCAAATACATCCTATGAGAGGACTGCTTTAATCACCCTGTTCTGTCTTTCTCCTTGGTATTGTTGTCAGTGTTACCACAATGTTCCTAAGCAACTCAATAGATGAGACCCTTGTTTACGTAGTCTGTCCATATACATACTATTTCAGGGGTATTTTTGTAAAGGTTTCTACCATTTTGGCTCATAGCAAAACAAGAAATAGTGTCTTTGGGCATTGAACATAAGAGAGTCAGGGGATTTTCTTTTTTTTTTTTTTTTGAGTAGGGTTTACCACATTGACTCTCTGTGAGAACAGGCAGAATTGAATAATTTGCAATATTTCTGCATAGATTCAGCACCTATAGCAGGACACAATGGAAGATTAGTTTGGGAATTTCTGGAGAGTTATTTTTGGATGAGTTAAGAGGGAGATATGTCATTATGTTGTGTTATTATCCTGGAAATCTCTAGTGCACGCTTATGCCAGTTGACTCTTCTATGTTTCTGTACTCTCAAAATTTGGTCTAAGATCCATTATGGAGTAATTAATTGGCAGAAGTAAAGGATGTGAAATAGTAATTTAATCACTTAATTTTTTGTTAATTTTAATTTAATTTTTAATTAAAGTATATACTGTGCTGACTCTTTCCTATTCTTGAGGAACCAGACTAGGGAAGAACAGTCAAGGAAAATTTAAGAGATGCTTTGTTCTTCCACTGTCTTGACTGAGGCAATAGCCAGTCATATCATATCACTGAGGCAAGGGTGCATATCATTACTTGACCAAAGTGGGTCTCAAAACAAAATTGTGAATTGGATAGCATCTGCTTGGTACCCTATAATATTAACTGCTCTTTTCATCTTTAAGTGATTCTCAGACTGGTTCAGTTAAGACTTAGACTACCATTGAAGGCCAGGGCTCTCCAATTTAAGATGGAAGACAATAAAGTACCTAAGTTCAGTAATAGGTTAACTTATTTAATACTGTTAGTAACTGAGAACCTTAGTAGTGCAGTCCTCGAATATTTGAGCTGTTTTCTCATAGATGTCACTTTTTCCTCGGGTCTCTATTGACTGGGTTCCTAATACATTCTTCTAATTATCCATTCGAATAAAGTTCCATTTCTCAACTCTAGTCATCTTGTGACTATGCAGTTTTATCAGTTAAGGAAATTCTGTGAAACCACACATATACAGTTAAACTTGAAACCCCACATTTGATTATCTGCCTTTTAGGTTTAACTATTACTCCTACTGAGGTGTGGGTCCAAAAATGAAATGTTTTGAAACAGTTTTGTGCACACACTTATTACTTTTTTTAATGGGTAGTCTGACTTTAGATCTCCCTTCAGATTTATATCTACCAACTAATGACTGCCTCTGATGACCTGATTATTTTTATCCTTAGTCGTAGGGGGGATGAGAGGGAAATGGGAATGTGTGGGAGAGCGAGGCCTTTGTGACTTTCAGTCCCATTTTATCTTTTTCTGATCTATTCTATTACTGTCCACATAAGCCTAATTATATTTCCATAATAGTTGTCTGAAAGTATCAAAGCGTAGAGGATACAGAATAGCAGAAGACTTTGAATCTGACTTTGAAATGTTGAACTGTTCTTTTCATTATGTCTCTGTGCCCTCATTGATAGAACATGGTCTAATAATGATCTCATAGTGTTATTGAGAATGATTAAGGAAATTATGAATGATGGGCTTTAAACAGTATTTGACAAAAAAAATTTTTCCAGTAAGTGTCAGCTTTTGAAGGGCATTTGCTTTGGAAGAAAAGCTATCAATTTCTCGGGAAAATATACTCATCTCAAAGCATTCTATAAGCTAACAATAGTCCAGAAAGTTGTTTCAGGGCTTCCCATCCTCAGCTCTGGACCTATTCTTATCTACTTCCTGAATATCATTTCCTAAACTTCTGTCTGTGTGAATTTCCTTTCATCATTCAGAGATCCAGGAAAGAACAACTTCCCTGGACATGCTTTCAAAGTTTCCTTGCTTATTTTCTTTTTTGATCTTGTTTATTTTTTTCCACATAGCACACTTTGTTACCATTTATTAATTAAATAGTTAATTTTATTTGTTTCTTCCACTAAATCAGAAACTAAATGAGAGTAGAGACAAAAATAGGCAGGTAGATAATATAGGTGATGGAGCCCTGATAATTACTGAATGAATGTTGAAATATTTCAAGACTTTTAGATATTTTAAAGAAGAAACACCCATGTTATACCTGTTTGCAGAAATGCAAGTATTCAGAAAATCCTTAACAATATTTACCTCTCCTGTCTTGTCTTAGCAGTATATTTCAGTAGATCCACCTGTCCTACTCCCCACTCTGTCTCTGGTGAATCCTCTCACACCCACATTTCTGGCCTATACCCCAGTTCTTGTATGCATAAATAAAAATAAATCTTAAAAAAAGTTAAGAAATAATGTGTAAGCAAGGAAGTGAAAAGAAATGAACTCTCATACACTGTTGGTGGAAATGTAAATTGTTGCAGCCACTTTGGAAAAAGATATGGAGGGTCCTCAAAAAGTTAAAAACAGAATTCCGTATGATTTCCCAATTCCACTTTTGGATATCTGTTCAAAAAAGAAAAAAAAAGCGTTTTGAAAAGATATGTGTACTCCTATATTCACTGTAGGATTATTTACAATACTCAATATATAGAAACAACTAAAACGCCCAATGATGAATGAGAGGATTTATATGTTGTGGTGTATATATACAATGGAAAGATAGTCAGCCATAAAACAAATGAAACCTTGCCATTTGTGACATGATGCGGGGGGGGGGGGTTATGTTAACTGAAACAAGTCAGGAGAAAAATACGCACTGTATGATTTCATGCACTTGCGAAATGCAAAAACAATCAAACACAACAAAAACAAACCTGTGGACTGAGAACAAAATGGTGGCTACTAGATGGGAAAAAGATGGTCAGGAATAGCTTGGTGGTGGATGGTAACTGGACATTTAGTTGTAAGTATGGTGTGAAATATACAGTTGTTGGGGTGAGAAAACTTGTACAGTGTTATAAACAATGTCACAACAATGAAAGGAAAAAAAAAGCCAAAACAAAACCCCAAATATAATCATTCAATTTAACTCAGTTACTCTCAATTATGTACTTTTTAAAAACAAACCAAATTATTTGTTCCCTCTTCAACATATATTTGATGATGAATGAATAACAAATGGTCAGTTTGAGCATCATCTCAGGGAAAAGCTACCATCTCAAAATGAGATGACGCCTTTCCTTCTGATACTAATGCCTCTATTGGTAGAATCAGTGTGGGGGGTGAATATGCAGGAATGAGGGCAGTGTTAATATGGAGTTGCTGCTGTGATATAAACCATGGAATTGCAAGAGTAGAGGAACAGAACCTGGTCCCAACTGCTCTGACAAAATAATGACCACAATTCTTCCTCTGCAGATATAATTAGGAGCAACTTCACAGAAGTACACGGAGCAGGAAAGGAACTGGAGAATTCAGAAATAAAACTGGGCAGGGGAGACTTGAAGTCAAATACTATAACTAACATCTGGATGCCTAATTACTCCAATTCCAGTAGACATTGTGGAGACAAAGTTATTTATGAAATGGCTTGTCTTCTTAAACAAAGTAGGTATGCTATATAATAATAGCTATTTTTTACTGAGTACTTATTATATCCTGGTATTGCTCAAGATTATTAAATATATCATAAATGTAGGTAATTTAATTATGTTCTTTTACAAAGTAAGAAATCTGAGCTACAGAGAGGTTATGTTATTTGTTCAAGGTGAAACAGCTAGTAATTGGAGGAGGCAGGATGTTAACATAGTTTTGAATAGAAAATGTTCTGCTCTGGGGGCCTCCCTGGTGGCGCAGTGGGTTAAGCAACACACTATGAAGCAAACCGCAGCCATTGCAGCACGAGTTCGATTCCTGCTGCTGGCCAGGGAGGGGACCCACATGGCACAGCAGAATTCTCCTGCCTGGTCCGCTGCTCCCCTCAGCAGTGTATTTCAATCAATCTGCCCGTTCTGCTTCCCATTCTGTCTCACCTCCCGAGACTCTGTTCTGTACCCTGCGCTTGTATGCATAAATAAATCAATGTTTAAAAATAAAAAAAAGAAAATGTTCTGCTCTGAATGTAGATTTAAAACGTATTAAATAGTTGATTATAGGAAACAAAGTATGAAATAAATGGCTAGTAGGTATTAACCTACTTTCCCCTAAATTTTCAATTCTATTTCACCAGAGTCCATGATGAAATGTCAAAATGCAAAAATTAGAAAGAGGCAAAACTAGAGGCAGTTAGAATTCAAAAATATCTGGACTATTTTTTAAATGGTTTGGGTTTGGCAAAGCCTCCTTACATATTTTGCCAATACAATTTCTCTTTAATTTTTAAGTCCCAGCTTATTTCAGGGGAAATATAATATGTTTCTGATTCATTTACACTTAACTCATCAAAATTTGGCAGGAGTTACCCTATGGCCAAAAGTCCTTTTCCCTTCTGTGGAAGTCATGTTTCACTGACCTCCAAACACATCCAACATACAAACTTCAAAATATCATCTAACTTTCAGCAAAGCTAAAGAGGATTCTAAAAATGGAAAGTCAATCAAGCTCTGGGTTAATTTAGAGTGGCATTGTTGGTGGAACAATAAATGGAGCGTGGCCTTGTTTGAACCTGTGGCCTATGGTTATCTGGTCAAGTAAGAATAAAAACAGTGATAAAATGGGAGCATATAAAAAAGAAACATTGTCTTATAAAACATTTGTGCCCATGCATTTTGCTTTTTCTCATTGAATATATTTTGGAAATCAGTCCATATCAACATATACTAGCCTGACTCACTGCTTTTAATAAATATAAAATGAATATATGTATTAGGAGATACAGACTTTAACCCATATGTGAACATTGCAGTTTTTTCCAATTTTTGTTATTATAAAAATGCTAAAATGAGTGTTGAATTTTGAAATGATTGCTGTGGATTTACCCATAAGCTGAATCTGTAGAGTAAAATAGTTAAGTCAAAGGGGAAGCATATTTAAAGTTTTAATGGTTATTTAATGGACATTAATATTAATTTAAAATTTCAAACATTTTAGATGCTTTCCTACTTGGTTAGTGGAGTTCTACTTCCACATTTGAATAATGTCTTCGAGTATTAAATATGTTAGTTCTTGGTCTGAAACTTCTATTAAAAAGCACCTATTTTGCAGTTTTTTCATTTATTTTTTGCATTTTTGGGGAGCACAGTTTTCATACAGAACTTGCTACATTAATATGAAATTAAATTTCTTCTGCTGTATTTCAAGAACTTTAGTGCCAATATTTTACTGGATCTGTGAAAAAATGTGAAAGTCTTCCTTTTCGCCAATGTTCTGAAATGGTACAAATGACAGTCACTTATTTCCTTAAGTTGAATTATTTTTTAATGGAGATAATGTTGGTTTACAACACTTTATATGATGTAGAGGTAACAGTCTACCTCTCTTCAGTTATCTGATAACATCCCACACAATCCACCAAGACACATATGTCCTTCACATTGTCCATTGGGCCTCTCTCTGATCAACCCCTAACTAAAACTGTGGTAGCCTCAATTCTACAGCCAGATTTCTAGTTTTATTTCAGTTTTGTTTGATGTTCCTTGGCTTTATTTCATTATATTCCATATTTGAATGAAATTACACATTGCTTATTTTTCTCTTCTGACTTATTTTGCTTAGAATAATCCCTCTAGTTCCACCCGTATTGCTACAAAAGTTTGATTCCTTCCAAGGGAGTGATGAGCTCACTCTCCCACCTGCTCTTTACACTACTGTGGGCTGTGACTAACCGCAGCGTGGCTCCACTTGAAGTCTGTTTGTTCTCTGTCCACTGGGATGGGGAATGGAGGGGAAGGAGAGACTTCATTGCCTGCACACATCATAGAGCCCCCAGTGACTGAGGCCCATCCTGCATCCAAGCATGTCTGCCCTTCCTTTCCAAAAAACCCCTCATGTGAAATTCACTGCACCCAGTAGGATCTTGCATTACTGTATCACTTACTTGGCTATACTACCTTTTGCCTCCTCCCCCTCCTTCTTCCCAGCAAGTCACTAATCTTATCCTAAGTTCCCTATGGGGAAGTCCTGATTCTGTCAAGGAACTTTTGATTCTCCCTTTAAGCAAATATTGTTTTTCAGAGTTGTGTTTAGAGAAAAAGGTGATCCAAATTTCTCAAACCCACCATGTTGTGGTAGAGCCTGATATATTATTCAAGAGACCATTTCCTTTTATTTTTTAAAGATTTATTTATGCATACAAGAGCTGGGGTACAGGCCAGAGTCCAGGGAGGTGAGAGGATCCACCAGACAGAGTGGGGAGCAGAACAGGCAGACTGACTGAAACACACTGCCAAGGGCAGCAGCGGGCAAGGTAGGAGAGGTCTGCCACGCCATGTGGGTCCCCTCCCTGGCCAGTGGCAGGGATTGAACTCATGCTGCAGTGGCTGTGGTTTACTTCATAGTGTGTTGCTTAACTCACTGCACCACCAGGGAGGTCCCTCCTTTTAAATTTCTAATGGAAAGCTTTATATTGTCTATCTTGTCTCATTTTTAAATTAATTCATATTTAATTTTTCATATGGTTAGAATAATAGTCATACAATTTCTACTCTGAAAAAAGTGAAAATTTTCTTAACGGCCAGTTTTTAATAGTCTATTGTGTGTAACTACTTCGTGGACTCTGAGTCCTTCCCAAAGCCCTGTTTTCCTTCACCGTGGGTTATATAAGAAAACTATACTCTGTCTTGAGCATGAGTAGAGATCTGATATCCATGTCCTCACTTGCTCTTGTGGATTTTCAATAAGTTGAGAAACTGTCCTCTAAATTTGAGCTGTTATTCTTGGTCCTACTGATTCTGGTGAATTTTTTGTTGCCATGATGTCTTACTGCATAGATTCACATACACTGTCACCTTCCTCATCTGCACTTAAGAGTTCAACTAAAAGGGATTAGCTAACTTAAAAGCAGCAACATATACATATACAGAGAGAGAGAACACAGACTACAGAAACACATTAGTTCAATAGATTAGTGTAGAAGAATGAATGTGGATCCATGAGACCTGAATATAATACTGTGAATAATATCAATAATAATATCAATAATCAATACAGTGAATAATATCAATTCACTGAAAGCATAACATGGTTTTTTAAAAGTCACTGTGGAAGATCTATGCAGATACTAGAAAAAAAATGAAAGTTGATAAATACTTAAAAAATAAGTTGCATTTAATGAGAAAAAAATTAAGAGTTTAAAAGAGAAAAGTGGGGTTTTTGGTGTATACTGATTTTTATTTAGACACTGAATTCAACATGGCTCCTGAGTACCAGAGTTGTTAAGTCTGTGGGCAGTGTCTAGCATGTGAACTTTAAGTTTCAGTTTGTACTAGCAATGTGTAGGGAATAAACTGGAAGCCTAATACCCTTTGAGTAAGGTGTGGAAATAACTTTGAGGGCCAACAAAGACAAAGTAAACATTTACTTAGAGACAAGAGGAAGCAGAACAGGTGACTCTAAGAAGGTGGACTATGACAGGACTGTGGTATCAGCCGAAGATCCAGTAGGGATTGAGAGCAGCATGCAAGATGGGTGCTGACACAAGCCGAGGCCAGCAAGGGCAGGTGAGGGTCACAGGATGGTTTCTTGATGGCAGGTCAGTACAAGCCATTCCCCCTAACTCCCTGCTTACTCACTAGGGATTCTGGACCAAAAAGCTAGACAATTCCTCTTTCCTGGTAATAAGAAAAGGAGAAGAGGGAGTTGGAGAAATCCTTGAAATGTATAAAGAGTTCCAAAGGTGACAGAGATCAAATGGGGTCTAACAGATTTATATGAAAATAGCGAGAATACATTTTCTATTACAACTGAAATTGAAGTCTTATGAACAATGGTGACTTCATTAATTGAGATGTAAAAAAAATTACTATTAGGACATCTGACTTTATGACTCTGTAAAGTCTCTGCTCACTACAACCCTATGGGTGTACAAACATACTCTGGAGAAATGTGTATTCTACTGATTCTTTAAGGCATCTGTCAGCAGCTGAATTCTCGTTCACTTTTCCTAGACTCAACTATATGGGTCACCAGACT
The DNA here is from genome assembly GCA_019455555.1 of Galemys pyrenaicus. Taxonomy (NCBI): domain Eukaryota; kingdom Metazoa; phylum Chordata; class Mammalia; order Eulipotyphla; family Talpidae; genus Galemys; species Galemys pyrenaicus. Next base: position 4,962,457 of record JAGFMF010011568.1, read on the forward strand.
CTCAATTTCCTGTTAGAAAGCTTAAAATTATCTAAGAATATGTTCCTCATTCTCTACATCCAATGTTTCATGAAGTGTTAATGATTTTATCTGAGAAATATTTCCTGTATTGGATCCTTTCCTGTTTTCACTGCCTCTGTGACCCTCATCATGTCTCAAAACTATTGCAATAACTATTTATTATTCTACATTCCAAATTCTTTTTCTTCTCAAGTATGATGCAATGTATCTTTTCAAAAAATAAAGTTAATTTTATTTCTCCTCTTTTTACAATCTAAGCTAGCTTCTACTGACCAGGTATAAAGCTCCAACAACTCAACATGACTTTCAAGGTCTGTCACCACATACTCCAGAGCAAGTGTTCCCCATCAACAAAATAGGGTCCCACCACTGTGAACTTCTCACTGTTTGTTTTTACAAAATATATTCTCATGACTCCTGGGCTGTATATCTTCTGAGTTCTACATGGCTTATTTTCTGCACTACTTATTTAACAGTTAGTTACAGTGACTACATGTCTTTAGTATTATAAATTTTTAAATAAATTATTATCAAATTTATTCTTTGTAATTCTGAGAAACAGACATTTGCTTAAAAGACGATTATTATTAAAATGCCTACGTTAAAATAAAACAAATAGCATACCCCAGTCACATTTGACTTTCATTTTTATTACTATTCCATTTATAATATTAATCTATATAGTGACTTTCTTTTATGGAATCACTTATCTTTCCTGCATCACTGCAAAATAATTTTATCACTTTTTGTTAAATATTCAGTTTATTTTTGATATGTTTATGTTGACATGAACTCTAGAAAATATACTGTGACATCTTATTTCTTATAAAATTACTGTGTTATTTTGGGCCTCCCTGGTGGTGCATGAGGTTAAGTTTCAGCACTACAAAGTTCTACCACATGGCGCAGCAGACCTCTCTGCCTCACCTGCTGCTCTCCTCAGAAGTTTATTTCAGTCAGTCTGCTTGCTCTGCTCCCCACTCTGTCGCTGGTGAATCCTCTCACTGCACATCCCCCCCACACCTCTGGCCTATACCCCAGCTCTTACATGCATAAATAAATATTTTTTAAAAATAAAATTACTTTGCTATTGTATTGGTTTAGTTTTTGTTATGCCTAAAAGTAATCTTATGTAATATTTCAAGAGATATGTCAAATGCTTAGAAATATATATTTTGATACATTTGATGATCTATTATTCCTCCTTTGTTCTTTAATTCAGACCTCCAGAATTCTGCTCCATCTGGAGTGGTTGTATTTTGGAACTTTTCAATGTTCTGTTGTGTACATTGCCTTGAGTGTTCCTGTATTCCACGACTTCCTCCTCTTGTTTTATTAGCACAATTTAGTGAAAACCTTATCCAAAAACTCTAATGAAATTGCAAGAGAAGGGATATTTTGAGCTCATGAATTTTTCTGCATTTAGGTTTAAGTCATTGATTTTTTCCAGCTTTATTGAAGTATAACTGGCAAATAAAATTGCAAGTTATTTTATGTGTATCATGTGATGACTTAATATACATATATATTGTGAAAGGATTCCCATTATTGAGTTCATTAATACAGACATCACATCACATATTTACTATTTTGTTGATGAAAAAACTTTTTATAGCAAACTAAGTTAATTATTATATAAACTTAGCAAAGTTTATACAATATAACATTGTCAACTTTAATAATCATGTTATAATTCAGCTCCTTGACCTTACTCACTTTATAACTTAAAGTATGTACCCTTTCATCAACTTCTTCCCATTTATCTTGTACCCCAGCTCACAGCAACCACTATTCTATTCTCTAAGAGTTCAACTTTTATTTTTGGATTCCATTTATAAACAGTGTTTCAATGAACGTGGGTTTGCATATATCCCTTAAAATTAGTGGTTTTGCATTCTTTGGACAGATACTTAAGAGTGGAATTGCTGAATCATATAGTAGGTATATTTATATTTTGAGAAACTTCCATACTGTTTTCCATAGCAGGTGGATCAATCTACATTCCCACCAACAGTATGCAAAGGCTTCTTTTATTCCACACCTTGGCTAACACTTGTTTCTGGTATTTCTGATATAGGCCATTCTCATATGTGTGAGGTGGTATCTCATTCTGGTTTTGATTTGAATTTCCCTGATGATGTGATAATAGGCATTTTATCATGTGCTTATTGGTCATCTGCATGTCTTCTCTGGGCAAATATATTTAGTTCTTCTGCTCAGCTTTTAATTGGGTTATTAATTATTTCTTGCTGATTTGTATGAATTATTTGTAACTTTATTACTTTGTCATCTACATGATGTGCAAACATCTCCCATTTGGCTGGGTGTCTTTTCATTATAATTTCATTTACTTTGCTATGAAGAAGCTCCATTAAACCATTTATTTCTTGTAGTCTCATTTGTTTATTTTTGTTTTTGTTTCTCTTGCTGTTGGAGTAGAGTCTCCAAAGACATCTCTGAAGCCAGTGATGTAGAATGTTCTGCCTATATTTTCTTTTATGTATTTTATGCTTCCAGGTTCTACATCCAAGTTTTAACCCACTTTAAATTCATTTTTCTATATGATGTAAGACCATGGTCAAGATTCTTTTGTATATGACTATCCATTAGCCAACACCATTTGCTGAAGGGACTTTACTTTCTTCATTGTATGTCTTGGTTCTTATGTCATAAACTGTGTATATATGTATTGGTTCATTTCCATTCCACTCATCTGTTGTGACTATTTTTATTCTAAATACCATACTATTTTGATTGCAAGAGGTTTGTAGTATAATATGAACTCTGGGAGTGTAATACCACTGTGCTTTTTTTTTTTTTTTTCTTTTTTTGGTCAGGACTGCTTTGGCAATTCAGTATTTTTTGAAGTTTCAAATACATTTCAATAATGCTTTTTCTATTTCTTATAAGAATGCCAATCAAATCTTTGATAGGGATTGCATTGAATCTGTATATTGCTTTGAGTAAAATGGCCATTTCAAAATATTAATTAAACCAATAAGTGACAGGTCACACAATCAATAAACAAAAATAAATTGTGCTCCTACATGCAAACAATGAACGAGAACATGACAAAAATTCAACAAAAATAATCACATTTACAATTGCATCTAAAATAATTAATTACCTATGAATAAAATTAAGAAAGGAGATGAACAAACAATATAGGATATTTAAAAGAAATAGAAGACACAAAGAAATGAAAATATATTCTTTCCTTAATTTTCACTGACTCTATAATCTTCAAATTCTAAAACTGATTTTTTCTAAAAACATAATCCAGGGGTTTGTTCTTAACATTTTCTTTTGTTCTTTCTATTGTAGTCCTTTGGGATCTTAACCACTCTTAAGGTTGCTATGCAAATATTTTGGTCTCCTCAGCATTTTAAATTAATTAATTAATTAATTTATTTATTTTTAAAGATTTATTTATTTATGCATACAAGCACCGGGGTACAGGCCAGAGGCGCCGGGTGTGAGAGAATCCACCAGACAGAGTGGGGAATAGCACCGGAAGATCAACTGAAGTACACTGCTGAGGGGAGCAGCAGGCGAGGCAGGAGAGGTTTGCTGTGCCATGTGGGGCACCTCCCCAGCCGGCGGCAGGGATTGAACTCATGCTGCAGTGGCTGCAGTTTGCTTCATAGTGCATTGCTTAACCCACTGCGCCACCAGGGAGGACCACCTCAGCATTTTTTATTTGCTTATGTTTGTTTTTCCACATCTGGCATATCTTTACCCTTTAATTTGTTAAAATTTCAATTGTTATTTTAACTTAGGAGTCCTTCTTCATGTACATCAATACTATATAACATCTCTCACCTCCAATTTACCATTGCTTTTTTCCCCTTTTCACTTAGTTTGCTATAATTTATATTATACTCATTATTTTTAAAAAAGATTTATTTATGCATACAAGAACGAGGGTATACAGGCCAAAGGTGTGGGGGGTGAGAGGATTCACCAGAGACAGAATGGAGAGCAGGACAGGTAGATCTACTGAAACACACTGCTGAGGGGAGCAGCAGGTGAGACAGGAAAGGTCCACTGCACCATGTGGGTCACCTCCCTGGCCAGAGATCGAACTCCTGCTGCAGTGGCTGCAGATAGCTTCATAGAACTGCACCTTAACCCCTTGTGCCACCAGAGAGGCCCCCTATACTCATTATTATACTAGCTTCTTTGCCACCTCCAAGTCAAAATGATGACCTATCTAGTTGGCTTTATTCATTGGTTCATATTCATTGAATTTAACTCAATTTACTCAAAATAGGGAAAATACAGAAAGTTTTTAAGTAGTTCCTGGCACACAAAGGATAGGAAAGCTAAAATAATGTAGTAGTTCTTTCTCATGATTCAAATAAAATTACCAAAGCTACAGAATAGGTATTTAGAATCTTCACATTCACAGAAATTTTCCAGGGAAGAAAGGATCATGAGGACTAAGCTAGATTAGGGATTTTACTGACCTTTTTAAAAAAGAGTAATCACCTCTTAATATTTGAAAAGCTAAAGAAAATAAGTTTGACTTAGCTTCAGTGAGGTTTTTCAGTTAGTTATGGTCAGAGAACATGGCTTTGGTGATTAAAATAGGTCGAACATCAAGATTATTTCATACAGAAAGAGTTTCTTCCATTTATTGTTACCATGTAGCAGGCATCAGGTTTCACATTTAACACACATTATTCCATCTACTCTTAAGTATCTGGAAGGTAAGATTTTAAAAGACATCAACTTTACTCATAAAGTCTTCAGGTTACTATTATTATTGTTACATGTTTAAATTATTCAGTTTCTAACCACAAAGATTTAATTGCTCATTGCTCTTTCCAACAGGAACAAATGGAATATCTAGGAAGTAGAGTTAGCAAGAGATTGAGTACTTATGGCATTGAAGGCCCACAGAATTTTATTATAAGCACAGGGATATAAAATTTCAAGCATGAAAGGGTCTGATGAACTTAGAAGGAGAAGGACTTTTAGAAGAGGAAAATAATGAATTTTTAAAAGTCCTATAAAATGAGAAGATAATGAGAAAAATTCAGGGTCTTGAAAACTGTGCCTAATCCTTTACTTCTCCACCTTATCATTTAGTTTTTCCCATCAATGTCATGGCTACAAGTAGGAGTTGGCAAATGAAACCAAGTTGTTAATGGAAAAGAGATTGAAATGCTTTATTTTCCACATAGGTATAATTAATATTACATTACACTCATTTATAGCATCATTTCCAAAATATTCTACACTAAGGTAAAAAGAAGTATTCCACAAGCAAATGATTCTAGGAAACACTTCACACTTTATCCCCACCTTGGATATAAATATGATTATAAATTTTAAAACTTGAGAAAATATGCAGTTTAATTAACTCGTAACTCCAAACTTCTTTCAGCATGGAATTTTTCTCTCATTACAATAAATTTTAAAGTACTGCTTGGTGTGTTTCAAACAACCAAACAGAACAGCGGGAAGTGTGACAGAAGTGCAACCCCAGGAAATAAGAGAGACTGTGTGAACAGTCAAAGTAAATTACCTACAAGTTGAGGAAAGAGTGATCTGACAAGTGGAGGAGGATAGTATATAGGAACAAGGAATGAGAGTATCTTCCATCTGAGGCTGCTGAAGAAACTGACTGGATAAATACACTCAGTTCTGGAACACGAATGTTATAGCAGCATGCTCCTGTCCTTAAAGTAATACCAGTGTGAGCTTCTTAAGAAAGTCTAGGATTCACAGCAGCTCCTTCAGCTATTTCAATTTGGTAGTCACATGTCCTTGAGTTTCAACCAAGACAAGTCAATGAGTGAAAAAACCTGAGCGGGAGTGCGTATCTAAGGTTGACCAGAAGTTTGAGATGAATTTTTAAATTAAAGCATAGACATTCTAACCTCTGTCAACCAATACTGTTGTTTTGTTTGTGTTTTAAAACATTTTCTTTATTTCAAGTTATTCCCCTCACAAATTGCACTAGTAAAAGTTTTTGAAATATGCCAATCTACCTGATAATAGAAATTATTTATTTTTAAAATAAATTGACCCTAAGAATACTGCAACATGTGTATCCATTAGCAGTGGACTTACCAATATGATTGCCTCCCAAGCTGGCAGAACTCTGAGATATTCTCTGTAGATCTGAAATTTTAAGAATTCTCTGTCTTCATCCCATAGGAGCTGGCTCCCTTTAGGTTTCACCCTAGTTTCTGGGCAAAGGACTCACTTTCTATATAAGAAGTATATAGCCATAGAATATTATTTCACATGCTACGTAAGTGAAAATTTATTACTACATTCCTACATGCTATATCCTTAAGATACAATTTCTTAACATGGAATATGTATTTTTAGTACTAATCACACCTTTATGTACCACATGTATTTAAATAAGACTAAAATAGCGGAACATATTTATTTCTCTGTCAATAGACGTCACAGAGTTTTTTAAAAGTTCATACCAAAAAATGGAACTCCTTTTTAAGTATAATAAGACTCTTGGAAAAATCAGCCAATATAAGAAAGTGTAAAAAAAAAAAAAAAACCTCACACAACCGCCAATTTAAAATGTACTAACTAGTTTGATTTCCAACATAGAATTTGTGTTCATATCTCTTTTTAGCAGCATTACAGTTGTTTTTTTCCATTTGCTGTTTTCATAATTTGGTAGTTAAACTTCTTGTTTTTTGAAAAGAAGTTCTGCCAAAATATGCTGAGCAAGTTGTTTGTTTCTAAGCTCTAAAAAATCAAAAGTAGCAAGTAAACTTTATTATTATGACATTTTAATTGAGTGCTTTATTCATTTCTTCTTTTGATCTTTGAATCAGTTTACGAATCTAAGAGTTCAAATTTGGGAATGTGGATAAGTCTAGTCACTTAGTTAAAAAGTAATGCTAAAACATATTTGTAAGTAATGTACATATATGTAAATAATGTTATCCTCTAACTTTTCAAAATAATATTAATAATTACATTTAAGTTGTTGCAGGGCTTTCATATATATAATTTTATTTGATTATTAAATAGTTTGTGATCCTACCAGACAAATACCACTCTCCCCAAACCTATCACTTCTTCTGGTTTGTTTGCATTTTATAAATAAGAAAACTGAAGATTACAAATGGCAAATGATCTCTCCAGAGTCATATAAATAATAGGTAGTTGATCCTGATCGATGGCTAAAAAATTTTCCCTTTTTTTTGCCCATGACACTAGATTCTTTCTCAGCACACAGTTTAATTTAGACTTGAAAAGAAATGAAAGATGTAACTGCTCTTTCCTATTTGGTTACTCGCCAAAAGAAACCATTTGGACGAGTGACAGAAAGGAAATAAGTGACCTTTTATTATAAGAGAAAGTAGTGAGATGGAGTCATGGAACTGTGGTGACATTTCTTTCTCAACAAATCCTTCCCACAGGGACCTATGGAGTGACCCCTATATGGCCAGATGTGTGCCACAGGGTCAGAACAGGGGGATAATAAGCCATGAACTCTGGGCTGAGGATCATACTCCACATAAACACAATAGAGCACAGACAATTACCCACACTAACACGAGGTAGTTTCCTTAAACTCTACAAAATTCTATGGGACAATAGCAGAAAAGACAGTTTTGTGAGGTGTTATGGTCTGAATACTTTTGTCTCCTCAAAATTAGACTCTTCTTTTTTGTAATCTTTATTTTTCATCTATTTATTTATTTTATTTTCTAGGTGTAGTCCCCACAGAATTTCCACCAACAATTCACCATGCACCATCACCTCAGTCTCTTGTGCTCTTCTGACTCCTGTTTTGATCCCAATCCCTCCTTCTCCTCTGCAGAATGTCTCTGATTTCTAGGTGTCTGTTTATTATTTGTTTTGTTGTTATTTTTCCCCTTGATTTCCTATATTCTTTCCATAAGTGAAACCACCTAGTATTTTTCTTTTTCCTTTTGACTTATTTCACTGAGCATAATCCCTTCATGTAGTTTACCTTTTTTGATTAGTTTACCTTTTTTGATTTAGTTTACCTTTTTTGATTGCTGAATAGTATTAGTTTACCTTTTTTGATTGCTGAATAGTATTAGTTAGTTTACCTTTTTTGATTAGTTTACCTTTTTTGATTGCTGAATAGTATTCCACTGTGTATATATACCACATCTTCTTGTTCCAGTTGTCTATTTTTGGGCATTTGGGTTGATTCCAAGACTTAAAAGAAAATTTTTGCACTTCATACAATTGATAAGGGACTGATCACAAAGATCTACAAAGAACTCACATGACTTAAGAAAAACAAGGTAAACAATCCAGTCAAAAATGGGCAGAAGAACTTAAAAGACACTTCTCTAAAGAGGAAGCAACATTGTACTCTTAATCCCCTATGTGATAGTATTAGGAGGCTGGGGCTTGGGAAGGAAATTAGGTTATGAGATGAAGATGGAGTCCCTGTGAATGTGATCAGTGCCCTAACAAAGAGACCCCACAAAATAATCTGTCTTTCCCTTCCACCCTCTTTTTTTTAATCTCTCTCTCTGCTCTCTCTCCCCCTACCTTTAGAAGGCATAAATCTGAAGAAGCCTTTTGCCAGAAACTGAATCTGCAAGCTTGATCATAGACTTCCTAACCTTCAAAACTATGAGAAAAAAAAGTCTGTTGTTTAAGCCACCTAGTCTATGGTGTTTTTATTGTAGTGGCCTGAACTAAGACATGGGGCCTGAACCTTACACATTTGATGTGAATGTGGGAGTGGTGGTGGGGGTGAGGATAAGAAAAACATTATAAAAGTTATACATGAAAAATTAAACACAGGGTCTGGAAAGGGTCTGTGCAAGGTGAGTCTGATGGTTCTTTAGTGTCACAGTGTTGAAAACAGAAGAGGGGGGAGCTAAAAGGTGACTTCTGAGCCAAGTAGAGGGGAGGAGTCTGCCCAGTGAATTGATCTCATTGCAATAACAGCTTAGAATCTTTATTTTAAACAAATACTGGATGATTTTATGCATTTATAAGATATACAGAAACAAAGCAAAAGAAACACAAAACAAAAACAAAACCATGACGTGAGACTGTAAAACTGAAGCTACCAGAAAAGCAGGGTGGGGGCATGTGACGTAAAGGAGGGAGGGGACCCAGTGGACTGTGGTGGAGGATTATTGATGCTTTGGTGACTGGTGTGTTAACCCATTTGATGAGATGAGAACATAAACCCCTAAAACATATACAGTGTTGTAAACCAACACTATCCCAATAACAGCTTAGAATCTGAGGAAACAAAACAAATAATCCTTACAGAAAAGGCCTCAGTAACATGGTAAACTTCTAAGGTGCTTCTCTGACAAAAATTTTTCTATAATGTGTTTAAGCAAAATGGATAAACTTGAGTAACTACAATAATTTTCCAAGTTAAAGAAATATTTGTCGTAATATTGCACGACATATTTTAAAAAAGTGACTATCACAAAAACGAATTTTCCTAAATGTAAATTTAAAATCAGTGTTTTGTGACTGATGAGACTATCCTGTTGAAAATACAAAAAACCTTATTTCAAAATGGGATGAATGCACTATAAATAAGTAGAGAGTGTATTACCAGTGAAGGAGGAGGTAGACTGTCAGGAACAGAGTGCAACAAGACCCTAAGAGTCCATGTATCAGCCTCATTAGAAACACTGTTGGAACTAGGAGGCTCCTTCCCCACTCGCGCTACTACACACACACACACACACACACACCACACACACACACACAAGTCCAAGTGCCCTAGGTCCATTTATCAGTCTGACTGGAGAACAGTCCCAGACCAGGAAGGTGCCTCATCCTACCCCCAATGCAGTAAAGAGTGAAATATTCAGAACACTACACAATAATACAAGGCTAAAGCAACGGATCAAAGCTAGTTTTGGGAAGGTAGGCCAGGTAACATGGGGAAACTCAGTGGACCACAGTAGCCTAGGAGATGACTGTGGGCCCAGCCAATCATCAAATTATTCAGCACAAAGACACCAAAAAACTAAACCCCCACTCCCTGCCCACTATACCCACATAAATACCTACTTCTTGCCATCTCAGTGTCTAGCCACTCAGGACTCCTCTCTACTCAGACAGCCTTCCTGTTCCTCTTTCTACCTACCTATCAATAAACCTCTTTTTTTTTTTTAAAGATTTATTTATTTATGCGTACAAGCACTGGGGTACAGGCCAGAGGTGTGGGGGGGTGAGAGGATTCACCACAGAGAGCGGGAGCAGAACAGGCAGATCAACAGAAGTACACTGCTGAGGGGAGCAGCGGGCACAGCAGGAGAGGTCTGCCGCGCCATGTGGGGCCCCTCTCTGGCCGGCAGCAGGGATCGAACTCGTGCTGTAGTGGCTGCGGTTTGCTTCATAGTGCGTTGCTTAACCCACTGCGCCACCGGGGAGGCCCTCAATAAACCTCTTGCTTTTCTATGACTTCGGTCTCAATGTTGATTCCTTTACTCCTTGAAGTCAAGAACCAAGCCCTCCTGGGTCCCCAGACTTCAGGCCTACTCCCCCAAACCCCAATTCACCAGGTAAATAAGCAACTCTGAACTTACGCATTAACTTCCAAATAGGAGTGATACAATAGAAGGTGTGGCATTTCCTACAGTTAGTCCTAGTCAAGGATTCATTAAATTCATTTACTTGTTCAACAAAGAGTCACTGACTCTTAACTAGGAAACAGGCATCATTTTTAGTTCTGGTGCTGAGGAAAACAAAAATAAAAAATTCATGAAGCTTATATTAAGGAGAGAAAACTATCAGAAGATAATAAACGAATTAAACATGATATGTTGGATAGTGACAGGAATGAGGGTAAGAGTGTTCTGAGGAAGTGTGTCTTACAACGCTGTAAACAGTGCAGTTGGGAAAACCTCACATATAGGACAAGATTTGAGGAGAATGAGAAAGAGAAGGAGCCATTTCAGGAGAGGGACTAGCTAGTGTCTGACGTTGGAGTGTGTGTGAAATCCATGGTAAGATCATAACCAAATTCAAACCATTTAATTTGTGTCTTGATAGTTACAAGTGTGAATAAATACAGATATGTAATACTGAATATAGCAGAATATAGATATATAATACTGAAAATTATGATAATTTTTCTTATTATTTCTGAAGTTTAATCAGCAAAACTGTAAAGTATTTTAAAGTGTACAAGGTTATGACCCCCACACACTGAGTTAGTAAACACACCCATTTAAATGATTGGAAATGATTCAAGTCCAAACAGGAAAGTTCTTTAATCATCCAAATTATTCCATCATGTCTGAATTATTTCCAGCAACTTGGGAAAGTATTTTCTTAAATGCCTTGAGCCTATCTCAAATTCTATTTTAATCACAGAGCCTGTTGTGGATGTTTTAAAAGTTTAATAAAGATTTTATCAGTTAATAAACAGTTAATTTAAACTCACTATCCATATACAATGGGTGTTTGATAACCTCCTGAAGTTCTCAAATTCTTAGACCATAATCTTTCTCAAAGTTTCTTTAGGTTTCTGGCTCTCCCAATGTCCTTTTCTCAACTGTGCATCCCATTAGCTTTTTTTCCTCACAAGGCTAAATATGGTTCCCTAATTGTCTGTTATGTTTTATTTCCCTAGACAATATTTATAGCAGGAATTTTTGAGTGCAAGAGAATCTATTAACTTTTGGGGCAATAAGAGCATGTTGCATAACCTCACAGTGTTTTAGAAATACTCATCACTGGAATTGTTCTATCCTGGAATACCCACAGATCTCCATGGCCACCTATCTCTTTACTAAACACAGTATCTGTGGTTCCTTTAGTTCTGTCCCACATCACCATCTCTCTTCTTCTGTGTTTGCCAATGCTATAAAACTTCTATTTATTTTTGTGTGCGTGTGTGTGAAGAATTGACCATTCTCTATTTTCCTCCCTGCAAATTATCCCTTGAGTGTTTCATATTCTTGCATCTATACTCATCTGAAAAGAAATCATATATTCTCTTTTATCCTTCCAGCTTTTTAATTTTTCAAAGTAAGTGTTCTCCCTGTCTATTTACTGTCATTCTTCAAAACAAGAACCATTTTAGTGTTTATTTTACAAAGGAGAAGTCTAAAGTACTTTTCCCAAGGCTACACAGTGGGTGCTAAGTTTATCTGTTCCCAAGTCCCATACCCTATTTGAGCTCAGTGACATCGTATAGTAAAGTCATGGCCAAGGAAAATGGGTAGTCTCTTTTGACAGGATGCTGGAAGATAATACTGTTTTATTATAGTGTGGTAGGTCATGAATGGATAAAGGAACTTAAATCATTTTAGGGAAGTGTAGTTAATATAATAAAGTAGATGAGGGATCTTTATGTATGCAATAACAGGTTCTTAAAACAAGGATCCCTTAAAGTGCAAAAATAACAGTGGTTCAGTGATGTGATCCAAAACTGTAAAATCAGAAATCCTGTGAAGTGTGAACATTAGCCTTTTAGAATGTGACCACCGTGTGTTATAATTAGTTTATGGAATCTGAGACAAAGCTAGTTATATTTATTTATTTTTATATTTATATATATGCAACTTATATGTAATATATAAATGCATATTTATATCCAATTTTAAGTGATACTATATTATATAGCAATTAATAGCATTGATAACATCATTATTCCAAACAATACCTTGGGTTTTCACTTCAGTTTTTAGACTTTAAAAGTGGTTTTGTTAAGGTTTGACGATCTGATTCTTACAAAAAAACATTCCCAGAATGAATTTACTGATATGACCTATAATTTCAGATAATTTTATATGTTGTAATATGAAGGGAAGAATTATTTCAACAAGTTTAATGTTCTACTTTTACAGTTATATCTATATATGAAAGAGCTTCCATGAATGACTAACAAGTTTTTAATGTACTTTATACATTAAAATACATTTGGTGATGCTGGTAATCAGTGATTATTTTGACGTTAATTCAGACATGTAAATAAGCAGGGATTTCATTTATGAGAGTATCTTTAGGGTGTGAGATCTTTGTGGGTTACCCCGTGCCAACAACTAAGCCAATGCATCCTTTGAAGTAAATGAAAAATCCCAAGTCTAAAGTGCATTTTCTCTAAGTCAGATAGAGTATTAAGTATCTACTGATGCATAATAAATGACAAATTTAGTTTTTAAAACACCACACAATTGTTATTTTACTGGAGTTGGTCAGGAGTCCAGGAGCTTAGCTGGGCCCTCCACTTCAGGGTTTCCTACAGCTCATACTCAAGTTATCAGGCTGTGAGCTCTCATAAGACTCAACTAGAGAAGGATTCACTTTCAAGGCTACCTTTTAGTTGAATTCAGCTCCTTGAGAGTTTTTGAGTTCAGGGTTTCAGTTCTCTGCTGGAATTTGGCTGGAAGCTACCCCCATTTCCATCTTCTTCTGTATATTGCAACTTATTTCATCAAAATCAGTAAGGGAGAGAGTCTGCTAGCAAGATGAAAGTTACTCTCTTAGAACATCTAAGCACAGAAGTCACATTCTACCACTTTCACTATCATGTAATTGTTAGAAATGAGTCACCAGGTCAGTTAACACTCAAGGGAGGGATGACACTGGGATTATTTGGTGCCATCTTAGAGTTCTGGTCACCATAAAGGCAATGCAGATAGAATTTGCTCCATGATATTATCAGAGGAAAGACATTTTATATTCCTTTTATTTTTTGGTAATACCTAACTAAGGTTAATTTCTTGTTATAAGTAAAACGATGATGTACTATAAAAATCTCAAAGAGCCAATCATATGATAGATGACCAATAATTGTTGGTTGGTGGGTGAGTGGGTTGGTCGGTTGTTTTTACATACTGTATTCTGAGATTTTAGAGGTGATCGGGCAGATATGGTCTAACAGCCATTTACTGTCTCTGATATTCTGCTTCATTAATTTATGTTTTTGTTGTTGCTATTACTATTGTATCCTGCTAAAGCTCTTCTGAACCTTTGACAAGTTATATCTTTCTGTGTTTTATTTTCTTAGACTGTATCATTGTTAACTTAAAAAAAATCCATTTCCTATCTCACAGAAATATTAAAAATGAGGTTGATATAATATATGTGAAATTAGGTTTATCTTAAAAAAGACATTATATAAAATATCTCCTAGAATACCATAAATTTACAAAAACATGCAATACATTAAATCATTTTAAAAGTATAATGATATTAAACCTGACATTTACACTAAGGTCTCTATTCTGATGTTGCTTACCTATGTATAGTTTAGTAAACAGAAGAATGACCTTTAAAAATGATATTTGAGAGGAGAAATACAAAACCACTGTGTGGTCATCAGAAGACAGTGTGTAGCCAGGAACTTACACCCACATATTCACCATCACCACAGGGTACAAACATTGCTGAAGCTCTTTGTGCTCTGCCTTTGGTCACTCTGGGGACAGATTCTATTAACAGCTTTGCCTTCGGCATGATGTTGGGTTGTGAGAACTGAACACCGATTTGTCCCTAGTAAGTGGTTTTACTATGTCAACATTCTAATTGGCATCCACATGGAAGGTACCTGTTGTTGTTGGCTTAGCTGCCTCTGTAATCCTGACAAACCATTCAATTGAAGAGTACTGTTGATGTAGTGTATAGCAGCCTGTGGCTTTCTTTGAAAGGATATATTAAAGCTGGATCCAGATTACAAATGTTTAACCTGGCAAATGGCACTATGACCTCTAAAACAAATATTGTGTCATTAATATAGCAGTGTCCACAGATGGGTTTGGCAACCTAAAATGTGCTGTCTGTAAACATTTCAAATTACATTTGAGGTCCTTAATTAACCCCATTAGCTTTCAGATTGAAACAACCACCCAATCAGAATAAAAGAACAATTGAATGTAGAGCTATTTTTTTTTTAAATATAAATACTCTTTGGTTTTAAATGAGATTTAATGTTATTTGAAAATGACCTTTTCTTCTCCCTAAGGGCTCAAATTTTAAGCATGTCAAAATGAGATGGGATTAAAAATAATTAAACCCATCACTGAATCATAGGGTGAGTTTACTGTTGGAAATTACCTTAGATTTCATTTGTGTCAACCCCATTTTAGCAGATGAAAAAAACTGAGATTTCAAGTAGCTACATGACCTAGAAACAAGTTGAGATGAAGATCTACAACTGTACTCCTATGTTTAATATATTATCACAAATATATTAAAAATTTTCATACTGAACTTTTCAATCACTACATTAAGATTTTTTTTCCAATGGACACTATACACTGAATGTTAACATTTTAACTGTGTTATTTAAAATTATACTGAAGAAATAATGTTACCAGTATTATGAAATCTAGGAATGGAACAAAAAATTCAAGTTGCTTATATATAATATTTGTTTTACATTGCTCTATCCAACTGGGATTGATAAACTGTGTTTGATTATGATCTTGCCACTGTTTGAAAGTACTTTCCTCATTATACAAAGATTGTTAAGAAAGTCCTCTGGTTTCTGGTATTAATTACCTATTTGCATAATATAGTATTATTTACTGTTCTTTTTTATTTCTTGAACTAGTTAATCTCAGGCTGACTGTGTTGGGCTAGTTGATCTTTAGTTATCCTATCAGCCTTGAACTATGGTCCAAGATTTGAATTTGTTTTCAGCTAATGTGTAAATAGTGTTTCTTCTCTCTGATTGCCCATCTTCCTTACTTTTTTTATGACCCACTTTAAAAGTATCTACCTGAATGTCTCCTGCATTCATTATTTATATATGTCCATAGAATATTATTGCAGTGGACTTTGCTTCAACAATGTCATCATAGTTGACAAAGCGTCATATTTTAAATTTCCTTCATTGTTCATTCATTCAATTTTTATCCAGCCATTAAAAAAGAAATAGTAATGAGGACTTATACATTCTTGATCAAACCATAGCCAGATGTAAGTATCAGAGGAAGTGAGTTGCGATGGGCAAAGAGGAGATTATTAGTTTGTTTCAAAGGGAACACACAAAAAACTCAACCCTAATTCCTTTTTTATGTAGCTGAACTTCTGCATTTCACATTATTCATCTATCTTTTAAATTAGTTTGAATAACAGTTATAGCAACATATTACTTCAAAAAGGCAGCACTTGGAGGAATTTATTATGAGAAATGTGTTCCTCTAGCTTCCCCCATTCTCCCACCTCAAACCCCAACCCTCACTCTTTCTCTTCCTGGGCATTATAAAACAGGCAAAATCCAAAAGTCATTCAAACAGAAAACAAACAACAAAAATTAATGTAATGTGTAATGACAACAGTTCACCCATGTAGAAAGACAGAAAATTTAACACACAATTATACTGCAAATGCACATCTGAAAACAGATGCTACACAGTATGGAGAAAGTTAAAGAAAGGGAACCCTAAGCCAAGTGCTGAACTATAGAGTTTAACCACATGGAAAAAAAGAGAAATGTATTCCATGTATTTAAAGAAATGTGTGCAAAGCTACAGGCTCATGAAACAGCATTACATGAATTCCGGGCAGGTTCATATTGCTAAAGATGAGTACCTTTTGGATAAGTACAAGATATTTTGGCTGGAGAGGTGAACAACCACCATAATGGCCTGGTTGCCAGTGCTTAGCACTTTGGGCTAGATCCTAAAAGCAAAAAACAAAAAAACAAAAACAAAAAACAAAACAAGCAACAAATTATTAAAAGTTTTAGACATTATTTTCTATTCTATAAGTATTTTTGAGGTGCATTATAGTTTAATTGGTGAAATTTAGTGGCACAGAAATTAGTGGTGCATTTTATAATTAAAAGAGACTAGGATAAACTATAATAAATACATGAATAGAGAAGAACGAAGGAAGTAGGGGAAGGACAGGGAGGGGAGTGGAAGGTAGGGGAAAAAAGGGAGAGAGGGAAGGGAACGGAAGGGAGATATATATATATATATGTATTTAAATACATAAAATAATAGATATATATGTATTTAAATATATAAAATAATATATATAAGAATAAAAGAATACACACCAAATTGTTACTATAGATTGTTTTTACTGGTGGGATTAAAATGACAGTGGGTATGATTTTTTTCTTCTTCTTTAAAATATTTCTATATTTTTTAATTGAGGCAAAAATGTGCAAATATTAAGTGAACAGTATGATGAGTTTTCATAGATGTGTTTGGATAACATTTTAAATATATAGAATATTTAACTCAAAAATGGGTATACAAAAGACTGGAACGAGGAAAATATCATTCAGAAGAACTGAGAAATCAATTCCTAAATATATTTCCTATTTTTTTCTGTTTATAGTTCATGTAGTAAATATTTATCATATGATTAAAATCATTCTATATCTTTCTTTAGTCTCTTAGTGTTGGTATTATAAAGTCCAGCATGTTTATTAAAACCATAATTTTCAGCATTTTGAATTGGCTTTACCACAAATTAT
Organism: Galemys pyrenaicus; assembly: GCA_019455555.1. Lineage (NCBI taxonomy): Eukaryota > Metazoa > Chordata > Mammalia > Eulipotyphla > Talpidae > Galemys > Galemys pyrenaicus. The sequence goes on from JAGFMF010011568.1 coordinate 4,979,876, forward strand.
TTCATCATCCAATTACTGGTTGTTGTATTGTTTTCAATGGATTACTATAATACGTAAACCTGACTCATGTCATCTGAGGATTTCCTTGCCTGTTAAGAACTTGGTAAATATATTCAAATGACTGTTAATTTCATGGCCTGTTAAAGACTAAAGCTCTCCCAAGATTCCTGTGAATTCTTTTGGTCTTAGAGCAGGAATTCTACAATTGTCACACAAGGGTTCTACAAGCTAAAAACTATTTTCATGGGATCAGTAAATATTTATGTGCTTTTTCAGGTGCCATGGTAGTAGAGAACTACGGAGACAACACCAGAGGAGAGAAATCAAATAGTATCCAAAAATTAACAAGGATCTAGGAAAATAAATTATTTGAAAAAATTATGTGTTTTTATTCTCATTTTCTTCTAAGGGTATGTTGGAATTTTCCAGAAGCTACATGCATAAGAAGCTACAGCATCAGTCTAATGGCTGATGGAATGAATACTGATATAGTATTGATTTTTAAAAGTTTTTCAGGTTTTATTTCAAACATGGCAAAGATGAATAGCAGTAACTCTCAGAACCATAACCATTGGGATCATAATACTTTTAGTATGTGAAAGGGGTCATGAGATAAAAGTGTATAACTGCTATTAGTGCAACAACGCATTTTTCCAAAGCAAGAAAATTCTTCCCAAGAATTAATATGGTACCAAGTTTTATTAAAGAGATTTTCCACACCAATACTAATTACTACTCAGATTAAAATTCCAAATATTGGGAGCCTCCCTGGTGGTGCAAGGGGTTAAAGCGCAGCAGTATGAAGCTATCCACAGCCGCTGAAGCATGAGTTTGATGCCCTGCCGGGGAGGCAACTCATATGGCACAACAGACCTTTCTCGTCTGCTGCTCTCCTCAGCAGCATATTTCAGCCATTCTGGCTATTCTGCTCCCCATGTTGTCTCTGGTGACTCTTCTCACCCCCTGCACCTTTGGCCTGTACCCCAGTTCTTGTATGCATAAATAAATAAATCTTAAAAAATTCCAAATATTTTATTTTTGGATGGGAGTTTCAATGAAGGGTATGGCATTCTCTTATTTCTGCTTTAGAAAGTTAGTGGAGAGTATGCTGAAAGAATATGCAGTCAGTTAGGAGACTGTTATGTGATCCAGGTGAGAAAGGTTGATGCAGCAGTAGTGTGATTACTCTGAAACAAGATGGTGTTGTATGAACAAGATGTTACCCTAAGCAGTTTCACTATCTTCATTTTACAGATGAGAAAAGAAGGGACTATGTGGTTAAAACTGGCCAGGGTGGCATCTTAGGTGGATCTTTTGTCTCCAAGTCTCTCATTCTTCCTGTTACACTAGAACTCATCAAGACCTCATCCTTGAGAAAATACACTCATTGTGGACATGGCACAAAGTGATGCAAACTTGGCTACTTAATGTTGTCAGAGCCTTCTGAAACTGTGTTCACCACTGCATAACCCACCATTACACACTCACTTGTTCAGGTATGCTAACTACATGGATCAGTGGGTTTGACATGGTTCTCATTCTCATTCTTTATGCCTCTTTTTTGCTTAATTATTACTGTTCATGTAGCAGTATTAGGTGATGATTTTGATTGAAACACAGTGACTACATATACAATCCTAAGACATCTGTGATTTGTTTAACTATTTTGTCTCCAACATCTGTGTCTGCTCTTTGAGAATAATCCCCTTTAGAATAAGACACAAGCAAGTGTGATGTGCTAGACTTTTCTAGAAGTGCTAATTATGAAGCTTGGCATCTCTTATAGCTAGACAGTCATGTCAAATATTAGTCTGGGTTTTTTTTTATTAGTTTAATTCTCAGTAGCAATATAGAAGCAATTAATTTTACTTAAATTCTGTGTAGACAACAGAAAACATCCAGTCATGTCCATAAAGTACTAGTTGCTTGACATCCACACTGTACTTTTTAGAGGAATGTTGTCTTCTGAAATTTTAAGTCCCCAGTCATTGTTTCTATTTAATTATTTCAACTTTTGGTCCATATTGCTTTCCCCTGAATTATTAATATTGATGGGAAAACAGTGAACTCTATACATCTATTGTGTATAGTGAGCTATCATAAATATTCATCCATAAACAGTAAAGGCTTATGTCTAATTTCATTTAAATTTTATAGTTGGTAACATTCTTAAATAACAGTTTAGTTTATTTGGGGAAGAGAAAAATAGAATATTTTTAAAGAATCACAAAAGTCAAGGTAGAATTTCAGGGAAAGAGAAATGTTTTATTCTCATTTAAGTCATTCTGTTCTTTCCAGGTTCTGTCATAATGAACATGTGCATGTGCTGAGAATGTATACTTGGTCATATTTCTCAGCATGAATAACACGAAAAGTATGTCTTTGCCAAAACTGGGAGCAAATAAAGCTTATAACTAGGCAGAGATGACAGCAGGGAAATGAAAAAATTGGGAAGTTTATATTCTAATGATGTTGTTAAACACACTGTAAGAAGTCCGTATACTGCTGGAGAATTAAGACTGAGAGTAGAAATTTTTTCAGAGGAGGAAGAACACACATGTATCTTTTTCCACAGCTCAGACTTCAAGATTTCTTAGTAATTTTCCAGTATCTTCTTAAAATAGATTTTCTGTTTTAATATAATCACAACTTGCTTCAGACTTAACTGCTCATGGTTTAACTGCTTGTGTTCTAATGAGCACTTCCTTAGCTTTGTTACAGGCAACCCTCATTGAACCTCTCCCACGTCTTGGGACATGGTAGCACTTAATGAAGTGCAAATGTATGAGGAACAATAAGACGATCTTGTAAAACTGTTAAAAAAACAGCACACCATTTTTTTTGTCTTATTTGCTCATCATGGACCCTTTCAGGGTCCAAATATTAAAAATGATAATCTGTGCTTTTGTGTGTTTCTCCACCACAAAATGCTACAGAAGGACATACATTTCAACTGTTAGGTACACTGATCTATCCCAAGTGGCAGGGAAAATTTGTGGCACAGGTTGGAAGCTAAATAAAGAATTAAAGTGTTTGGGGGTCTTTTGGTCCTTTTTCTTCTGAATGTTCTTCCATTTGCATATGACTTCTCTAATTTACCAAATGGACCAAAGTGGGTGCAAACGTAAGAAAACTATTGGGACTATGTTCCTGCAAATCCCACATTAAGGACAATGCTAGATCAAGGCTCACAGTGTCATTTGCATTTGGGTGATAACATTACTGTTAGCTTAGGTAGCATTTAAATGTATTAATTTTCATAGTGTTCAGTTGTTTTTACTTTACCACTATTTTTTCCCTAATTTTTCTAAATAGTATTTTTCTTTAGCTACATTTATTTATGCATACAAGAACTGGGATACAGACTAGAGGTGTCGGGGACAATGAGAGGATTCACCAGAGACAATGGGGAACATAACAGGCAAACTGACTGAAATACACTGCTGTGGAAAGCACAGGTGAGACAGGAAAGGTCTTCTGAACCATGTGGGTCATTTCCCTGGTTGGGGATCGAACTCATGCTGCAGTGGCTGCAGATAGCCTCATAGTGCTGCACCTTAAACCCTTGCACCACCAGGGAGGCCCCTTCTTCCTGAATTTTTATTTTAAAATCCTTTCCACATTTGTCTCTCTTCTAAGCATTGTCCAAGATTCTCTTTTTAAACTTTATCTTTTTTTCCAGTCCAGACCAGCAGCTTCAAAGGGACTTGATAAATTCTGTATTTTCATTAAGAAACCTTTGGGGTAATGATTACGGAGAAATTCCAAGGCTGTCCATGCCAATGTGCTTCATTTTGTTGTGAGCCTTGCTAGAAATTTCAGGTTCAATACTATAATTATGACTTTAGTCTTGGGCAACTATCAAGATCAATTACCTAGAAGATGAAATCAGCTAAAGGGATACATCTTAATCATGATTACAAAATTAAATGATTCACAGGTGCTGTACTCAAAACAATTATCTTAAAACAAAAACACCTATAGTGCACCCTATTATATACAGCATATTATGTTCCAAATAAGTGTGTGTGTGGCGGGGGGCGCTGTAGGATAATAGAATAGAGAATAGTTGAAATACAAAAATGAATTTTGCAGAGAAATATCTTTTTAATCAAATTACTGTCATAATTGGTGGATATAATTGGTTGAAACTGGAATTATTCAAACCTTTGTGGGTAAAATTTTGGGGCTTTTTGATAACTGGAAGATAATTGGTTCTATAAGTCACATGCCCACAATCATGAGACTTGCTAATACATGGGTTACAGAAACTTTTGGGGAAGAAGATCTGGACCAGGTCAGCAAGGAGGCAGCTGTCTAATTTAAAACCATGAGTCAGATTTGGACTTCAATTCAACTCAAAGCAAAGGCCCTACTTGACGTCACTAAGCTGCTAAAATGGGGTGTGATAGAAGGAGGATTAATTCATCAGTGGTGTTGAGAAACCCTATCCCTCCCTCATTCTAACAAGAATATCAAAGAGTTTCAGGGACATTGAGACAAGAGGAACAGATGAACAGATCAAGGCACTAGACCAAGCAGACATCTGAAATAAATAGTAGGAGTAAAGATGGATATCTAGCCAAAGTGATGCTAATTAGTGATGCTAATTAGTGTGGCACAGGTAGAATAGCCTAGTTGATGCTCTCACAGGTAATTTAGGATTGAATCCTTATGAAAAGACGATTTCCAAATCCCTTTCAACAGTAACAGGAGCCCCACATATTTGATCAGTTCTGATTGACATCAACCTTGTGCTCTGCCTGCAACAGATGGTAATTCTCATTTACAGGTGGGTAGGACTCATGTATGAAGAGACTGCTGTCTGTACAAAAGGTTATCTGATGTACTAAAGGACTGTGGTAGAATCTTAAGCAAGTGTACAAAGGGATATTAGAGCATCTAGGTAGACTGACTGGGTGAGAAGTTTGGGACTGGGACTTCTCCCAGCTTACTGGGAGTAGAGGAGGATTAGAAGTCTAGCAGTGGGGTCCTGGGTGAAAGAACAAAGGCTGTGATATAGGAAATGAAAATATTTGAAGAAAGCGCCTTTTCCCCATGGCAACTGGTCAAAATTTTGACTAATGACATCATGTCTTCAAAAGAATTAGTGAGAGTAACTCTGTATTTAACAACAGGAAACCCTGGTGTGCAGAGAAAAGGAGCCCCCTTTGCAGAAACCCAGACATTTACTTAGATTGAATTTCCTTTTGATGCTCAAAATGAATTTCTTTTTTAAAATATGTTTTCATGTCTCACCTTTTTAATTTTTTTAAAATTTTGATGAAGTACCATTATTTTGCACCCTTGTTAATAGTTAGACGTCAAAGAACTTCTCCCTGCTGATCTGGTTACTGTGGCTCTCTTCACTATTACTTGACATAGTCTCTGAGTATTTCTCAGAAAAAATAATTGACACCAAAGAATTGTTATGAACTTTAACTCTTTTTCCTATAGCTGGAGGCTATTAAACCTCTTTATATGATCACATGAGAAATTATAGCAATTAGTCAACTAGGCAGCTAATTTCTTTCTTAAAGTGGGAAAAATTCTTTCTCAAAGAGCTCAGATAATTATGCATACCCAGTTATTTAAACCTCTTCAATGGAAAAAAATCATACATATAAATGAACATATATAATATTTGCATTTTTACATATACCCGTGTGTATTCATGTACATATAGCTTAAAAGATAAAATACACTTTTTAATCCCCATCCAACTTACTAAAATATTATCTCACAAATAACCACTATCCTGACTTGTTTGCTCCTTAACAATAAATTCTTTGCTTACAAACTTTTGACTTTATATAAATGAAATGCTAAGTATGTATTCTTATGCTAAACTTCATTACATTTTTATGAATCAGCACTGTGTTTTTGAGATTCATGAATGTTGATGTCTGTAGATATAATCCCTGCTATGTCAGTACTGCAGCATATTCCATGCTGTTAATACACTGCTATTTATTTGTCTGTTCCACTGGTGCACATCTGACTGGTTCCAAAGTTATTACAATAATGATAATAATAGTAATTATTATTAATTATTTTTAAGAATAGTGATAATCTGAAGACATGTCACATGGTTCTTTGTGTACATGTCACATGTTTTCTCTTAAACTAAGAGTCAAATAATTGGGTTATAGGGTTTTTGTATTTTTGTTTTTCAAGATTAAGTCAAATTTTTTTGACAGTTACTCATTTCATTCTCCCAAAATTACATGAATTTTCACTCATCCAAATACTTCCCAATTTTCTAATCTTATAACTGTGTTCCTGTATTTTATTATTCTTTAATTTACATCTTCCTATTTGCTCTATATCTTTTATTATTATACTGCTATAATGAACCTTTTTTTTTTTTTCTTTTTTGGTCATAAAGATATCATCCTAGAAACTGATTCTATAACTACGTCCACAAGGGGCAACTTGAACTCCATCAAGTCAGGATTAAACCTCTGTACTTGAAAAATATCCCTTCAAATTAATACTCCAAGATAGAGTTTTCTTGATTCACTTCCCAGAGGAACAACTAACCATTAACCAAAGGGAAACTATACTGAGAGAATACTGAGGCCTGGTTTGAAACTGAAGCACTCCTTGAACCTCAGAGACCAACACAGACTACAGTATGGGAGACATGGAAATAAACAGATGGAACGGGAAAACAAAAACTGAAAATGGCAGTTGCAAGTCCTCATGTATCAATAATCACCTTTAATGTAAGGTAACTAAATTCACCAATCAAAAGGCACAGAGTGGCCAGATGGATTTAAAAGCAAAACCCACCTATATGCTGCTTTCAAGAGATTCATTTACACTGTAAAGACAAACACAGATTTAAAATCAAAGAAAGGGAACTGATACTCCAAGTTAATGGAAAATTTTAAAAGACAGGAACTACTTGACTTATATTGGATACAATAGACTTCTAGCCTAAAAAGATAGCAAACGACTAAGATGGACATTATGTAATGATAAAGGGGTTACTACAACAGAAAAAGATAATAATTATCAATACACATGCACCTAGTGTAGCAGCACCAAAATATATAAAGAAAATATTGGTAGACGTAAAGGAGGACATTCATAGCTACAAAATAATAGCAGGAAGCTTTAACAACTTAGTTTTAGCTTTTAGCTAGACAGCTCATCTAGAGAGAAAATTCCCAAGGAACTAGTGGCCTTAACAACCAATTGGATGAGGTGAACTTAACAGGTATTTACAGTACATTTTACATCAATACACATTCTTTTCAATAAACATTCTTTTCAATAAACACTTTCGTTTCAATAAACATTCTTTTCAAGTGCTCAGGGAACATTTGTAAGAATAGAGCATATGTTGTGGTACAAAACAAGTCTCAATTAATTAATGAAGATTGAATTCATATCAAACATCTCTTTGGATTATTAAAAAGAATGAAAATAGAAATCAATCAACCAACCAACCAATCAGAAAGATCCCAAATGGGAAATTCAGAAATTTATGAAGAATAAACAATGTGCTACTGAAAAACATCCTACCAAACAACTATTGGGTAACTTTCACAAAGGTGAATTTAAAAGTACCTGGAGATGAACGGAAATGAAGTATGAGTTACCAGAACCTATGAAATGCAGCAACAGATATAAGAGAATTTTATACTAATACAGGCCTAGCTTAAGAAACAAGAAGAATCACAAATATGAAAACTAAGCTCACACCTAAAAGAAATAGTAAAAAGGAGAAAAAGCAAAAGTGTATGTCAGTCTATAGAAGGAAATAATAACAATTAGGTACAAATTAATGAAGGTAATTCAAGACCAATGAAACCAAGATTGATTCTTAGAAATTATTAACAAAATAGACAGCCTTCCGTAAGATTCAGAAAAAAGAAGAGAAAGACAACACAAATAAAATCAGAAACAGAAGAGCAAAAATTACAACAGATACAAAGATAGAAGAGAAATGCTGAGCATTATAAGAGAATTTCATCAGCATCATATGGCAAAAAAATTTGACAGCCCAGAAAAACTGGAAAAATCTTAGTAACATACACATTCTAAGACTGAATCAAGAAGAAATATAAAACTTAAACCATCATCATTAACAAAATTAAAACAGTAATCAAAAGTTCTCCCAAATAACAAAAACCTAGGACAACATGCTTTAAATTAAAAAAAGAATTAATAATACCTATCCTTCTCAAACTCCTCCACAAACCTGAAAAGGAAGGAAAACTTCCAAGCACATTCTATAAAGCTAATATTATCCTGATACTGAAACTAGACAAAAAAACCTACAGATCAATATCTTTAATGAATGTAGATGTAAAAATCCTTAACAAAATACTAGCAAACTGAATTTATCAGTGCTTTAAAATATTCATACACCAGGATCAAGTGGGATTTATTCTAGGCATGCAAGATTTGCTCAACATAAGCAAATCAATAAACATGAGACAGCACATCAACCATGAAAAGGTTAAAAACTATATGATCATCTCAATAGATGAAAAAGCATTTGAAAAGATTCAACATAATTTTATGATAAAAGCCTCAGCAAAGTGAATATAGAAGGCATACACCTCATTAGATAAAGGACATGTACCACAAACACAGTTTCCATCACATTCAATGATGAAAACTGAAAGCTTGTCTGCCTAAGGTCAGGAACAAGGAAGAACATACCCCTCACCACTATTATTTAATATGCTTTTGGAAGTCCCAGTAATATTAATCATATAAGAAAAGGATATAAAAGGTATCCAAATTGGAAAGGAAGTAGTAAAACTATTGCTATTTGCAGATGACAGGAAAATATATGTAGAAAATCCCAGACTCATTAAAAAGCCATTAGACATAATAAATACTTTAAAGTAGCAGTCTACAAAATATACAAAAAAATCTGCTGTATTTCTTACAGAAATAACAAATCACCAGAAAGAGGAATCAAGAAAGCAATTCAATTTATAGTAACAATAAAAAGAAAGAAATCCCTTAGAATGAACTTAAAAGTGAAACATATTACTTAAAAATATTATGGTATTATCAAAAGGCATGGAAGACACAAAGATGGAAAAGTAATCAGTATGTGGAAGAATAATCTTTATTAAAATGGCTATGTTACCTAAAGCAATATACATATTTAAACATAATTCCTATCAATATCCCAACAGCCTTCTTCAAAGAAATAGAAGAAATCATTATTTAGACGTACAAAAGACCCTGAATAACAAAACATGCCTGAAAAAAAGAACAAAAATGGAGTATCACACTCGCTAACTTCAAACTAAATTACAAAATGATAGTAATTTGAAAAGTTGGTATTGGAATTAACATAAACATGTAGATCCATGAATTGAGAGCCCAGAAGTAAAACCACACACATATGGGCAATTAATTTATGACAATGGAGCCAAGAGCTCAAATAGGATCAAGGGAAGTCTGTTCAATAAATGGTGTTTGGGAAAACTGAGCAATCACATGCAAATGAATGAAACTATACCATTCTAACACCATGCACAAAAATCAATTCAAAATGATTTAAAGACTTGGATGTAAAATCTCAAATCATAAAATACATAAAAGAAAACAGGTGATATACTCCTTGATACAAAGTCTTAGAGATGTGTTTGGGAACTCAACTCCAATGACAAGGGGAAAAAAAAAACCAAAAATAAACAAATGGTACTACATCAAATAAAAAGCTTCTGCACAGCAAAAAAAATTAAATCAAGATGAAAAGACATTTCATTTAATGGGAGAAGACTGTTACAGAGAATAGGAATGACAACAGGTTATACCCCAAATAGAAAAATAAATTGAACCTGGCAATAAAAAAAATCCACTTTTTAAAAAATTGTAGAGAAAAAAATTGGTAGAGAATCTGAGTACTTTTCCAAGGAAAAGATACAGGTGGCCAATAAACATATGAAAAGATACTGATCATTTCATTATTAGGGAAATGCATATCAAAACAAGGAGAGGTTACTTTATACCTGTGAGACTGGTTCTTATTCAAAAAACAACAAACAATAACTGTTGGAAAGGATGTGAACAGAACATTTGTAGTTAGCAGAAATGTAAATTGGTGGCCATCATGTAAAGCAGTATAAAAATTCCACAATAAATTAAAAATAGAAATTACATACGATTCAGTTATTCTACTTACGGGTATGTACTCAAAATTCACAAAAATACTAATTCAAAGAAATATATAGATATCCATATTGATTAAAACAGCATTGTAATGGTCAAGAAAGGGATGCAATCTAAGCAACTGACAGATGGATAAAGGAGATGTGATATAAATATACAATGAATGTTATTCAGCTATAAAAAAGGCAAAACTTGTGGACTATAAGACCAGTTAGTGGTTACCATAAGGAAAAGAGGGGAGGGATGGCTAAATTGAACTGAGAGGAAAATTGTATTTCTAAGATTTACCTTTCACATGTAAGCCCTTGAACATTTGATACACCTGCAATTTATTTTTACTCACTTTTCAAATTCCAGATTAAAATATCTCAAAGAATGAAAGTTTAGATTCAAAGACAATGTCAATTACTCCTTATCAACTCTAAATAATTTATCAGTCATTTCTATATTATCTACTATCTGTTCAAAATGGTATGGCATTGGCTTGGATTCTTGCAGTGACAGGGAACTCATCATTTAAACTATTCTAAGGTTCATCCCAAAGATTAACTGACATCTGTCTCTATATAATTCCCAACAATTGACTACAATTATTATTTTTGCAAAAACTCAGAGAAGACTATGTTTGACTACAAATCCTCCTCACCCTTCATACTTTCCTTTATCTGCATTCCTTGTACCTTCTCTAATAAAAGGCTGGGAACTATCCCCTATGCCTTAAATCTAGACTTGACTTGTGACTTATGTACAAACAGTATCAGAAGTGATGGTACACCAATTCTGAGCCTTAGAACCAAAAAGTTTTGTGTGCACTGGCCATTTCTCTTGGGCCTTAAGAAGAGATCCAAAGTAGCATTCTAGATTGTTAGAGATGTCTGAGGCCAAGGCATGTTAGCTCAGCTGAGCCCAGCTTGGACACCAGCCCATAGCAGACCCAGTAGCTGATTATTGACATAGGAATTACAGTGGTGACTACTTGAAACCAGGAGAACTGCCCATCTGAGATCAGTCTAAATTGAATGAAACAATTAATAGCTAAATAAGTGGTTGCTATTTTGTCATTACATTTTGAAGTGATTTATAATGCAGCTCCAACTAACTAATATAAATACAAATATCTCTGCTACGTGGTAATCCTTATACTTGTGCCACAAAAAAGAAAATGGTGAAAACATCATAAAAATGGCATTTAATTCAGTAGTGTTACATTTCAAAATTGATGCTATTAACCTGACTTCATGTCATGAATATTTTTTGAACCAATGAGGTAAACCTCAAGTAAGAAATTCATGAATGTGTCAAATTGAATTACCACAGTAACAATAAAGTAAAATAGAATTCTACAGGAAAAGCAAAAAACACATTCAAATGTAGTCACATATATTGACTTTAGAGAACAGTTCAAAATATAAGATTAGAAATGTGATGATTTATATGTAATTCTAAAACTAAACCTTATGAGTCAGGTAAAATTATCAGCATCCATTTTACAGACGATATGAGACAACACAGGCTTAAAGAATTTAAAAATTATATGAAAGTTTACTGAGCTTGGAAGTTGGAGAGCACAAATCAAATTGTAAGTCTCTGATTCCAAAGCTGATGGTTTTTTACTACTATTCCAGAGGTTGTCAACCATAACCAAATATTAAAATCATTTGGGAAAAATTTTTAAATGCCAATTTTATAACCCTTCTCAGGAAAATTAAATCAGTAACTCTGGGGGCTTGCAGGAAAATAGGCTGTTTTTAGAAATTATAATGTCTTAAATGATTATAATAATAAAAAGATAAGATTAAACTATATACTTTATTATGCTTTACACTTACAGTGAAATTGCCAGTCCTTACTAGGTCGAATCTTTCGTGGTTCAACCCCTGCCTGACTCCAGACATATCATGCACCTCTTTTTCATCCATGGATTGTAAGTATTAATTAAAATTAGCTTTAATCTTTCAAAAAACAGTGGTCTGTGAAGTGGATCTAGAATTCACACACAGGTCACTGAATCATGATTCTACACTTGAATTCACCACAAACTTTCTTATGTAATCTTAAACATAGCCACAGAAACACAGGTTCTTCGTGGACCTATTAAGTTTGGAACTATTTCTTATCCAGGACATTACAGTGTTTTAAAAATACAACATGATTGTAAAGCAATTCCATAATTTATAACCGCTTTTAACTGATAATAGATTAGATGCTTACCAATTGAAAGCAGTTAGGAATTCAAGAATCGGTGAATTTTCTGTATTTCACTGCCATCTATTGGATTTCAGCTGTATCCAAAAGTTTTAGGTTTTCATATATAGATCAATTCACATTAACCTTTGTACTTTGAAAATGAAGGTTTGTATACTTTCCAGTTAAAAGACATTTCCCTGTGTTATCATTTAAGGCTAATTTATTAGAAATATACCTAGGGACTTCTAGTCTTACTATCTATAACAGTTATTTCATTCACCACAAAGTACTAAGACCAAAATGACAGGATTTTGAAGAAGAACAAAAATTACTGCCAAAGATCTTAGTTTAAGACTGAATCAAAAATGTGTTAATAAGGAATTCATATAGCTGTTATCAATAATTTAGTTAGACTTGCAACAATAATACACAGATTTTTATTTTGCGGCATCTAGAAATATGAACAATGGAAGAAACCAAAATGTTGAGAAATCATTTTTAAAGAAAAGATTACATGTAGCTTTATGTGCTAGTATTCTTTTTTTTTAAATTTTTTTAAATTAAAATATTTTAAAATTTACATATACTTGCCATTAATTGTAATCCCCATGTATTCCCCATCACCATCTCACCAGTGCACCATCACCT